>JAMPIV010005010.1:52500-255000 GCA_024509875.1 Oreohelix idahoensis
CCCTTGAGTATAAGAGTGAGAACCATCTTTGTTTCATAGATCTGGAAAATGCATTTGACAGGGTCCCCTAGAGCAAACTTTGGGACTGTTTGGCAAGGAAGAACATTCCAGCACCTCTGATTCATGCTGTACAGAGCTTCTACAAGTCTTGCAGGAATTATGTGAGGACAGCAAACCATAAGTCAGAAGAGTTCAGGACCACCACTGGTGTAAGACAAGGTGATATCCTGTCACCTTATCTTTTCATACTCCTCATGGACGATGTTATCAAGTCATGTAAGGAGAGAACAAGAAAGTATTCAGTGGGGTACTGGAAGATGAGACAGGTATGTATTTCAGAGCTGGCATTTGCTGATGATGTTGCCCTGATTGCTAAATTAAAGGCACATCTCCAATCCAACCTGCAAGTCTGGAAGGAAGAGCTGGAGAAGAGAGGGATGGTCATAAGCAGCTCTAAAACAAAATCCATGGTGATATCACGAGAAGAAAGAAGACATCAGATTAAGCTGGGAGAACAGGTCCTCGAGCAGGTCGACCACTTTAAATATCTCGGAGCTATTATAGACCGAAAGGGAGGCATCAAAGAAGAGTTGGCCACTCGAAAAGCAGCAGCTGGGAGACTTTTTCAGGCCATAAATCGAGGATTCCTCAGCAAGAGAGAGGTTGGTAAGAAAACGAAAATGGCTGTATACCGCTCCACCTATGTCTCAGTCTTGACATATGGATGCGAGTCATGGGCAATGACTACAACCCATAAAAGCCAGATCCAAACCTCAGAAATGAAGTATCTGAGGAAGGTGGTTGAAGTAACAAGCAAGAGACATGGTCCGCAACCAGACGATACGCTAAGGCCTAAAATCCCACCCCCTGCAGACCCAAGTAGAACAGTCCCAACTAAGATGGTTTGGCCATGTCGGCAGAATGGGAGAAGATCGGCTACCACGACAAGCATGGGAAACAAAGAGCCAGGGATCCAGACCCCCAGGACGACCCAGAGTCCGCTGGGAGGACAACATTAGACAATCTTTGAAGGACCGATAACTAGAATGGAACCAGGTCAGGAGGAAAACAGCCGATAGGATAGTCTGGCGCTCTTTCTTCCAAACCTCTACACCTCAAGGTAGAAGGGGAATGACTAAGTAAGTAAGTTAATTATATACTGTGAATGTTAGTATGCTATTATTTCACTTTTAATTCCTTTAAATTGATCGTAAAATGTATGTGAGAATAAATGAATCCATTATGAAAGATGAGAGAAAGGAAGCGCAAAATGTCAGACAGGCCAGCGTGCCCATTTATCAACGCTTTGAAAATAAATTTCGTTCGTTCGTTCGATCCGCCTTTGTATCTATCTATCTGCCTTTCGTAACTATTTGTCTGTTTATGCGACTCTCTACCCGTCTCTATCTGTCTGTCTTTGTTTATCGACTGTCTGTCGGTGTCTCTACCATGCCTACTTATTTATCTATGTCCTTACCCACCTAACATCTAGCTATATTGTTGTAACACGTGACTAAATGACAAACTGACTGTTTCAGGTAAGCGATGGGAGTGAAATAATCATGATTAAAAAGTCATTCCTTCTGAAGTATTTGCGAAAAGAATGGTAACGTACGAAACAAACATCACGAGGATTATTGGTTTTGGCTGGAGGTTAGATTCAATAGAAAGCACAAGTTTAATGGAACACATTGTTAAAACATCTCGCTATAAGATGGTTTTTAGAAAAATTACACGTTACAATTTGAAATGTACATATAATGTTACAATTGAAACATCAGTAACGCTTAACACGTCGTAAATACATCATGGTTTAACATATAGCGAATTGGAGATATAAAATTAAGAATTAATTTTACGACATCTGAGATACGAAACAGTATGTACGCTTTAGTACGCGTGTACGTCTAATCAATGTGTACCCGGGAAACATCAGGAACGTTTAACAAATATTAATGACATCATGATTTTAACATAATGTACAAGGGAGATATACAATTATGATTTAATGTTACAACATCTGAGATACTAAACAATATGTACGCTTCAGTACACGTGTACGTCTAGTGAATGCGTACCATGGAAACATCAGTAACGTTTAACAAATATTAATGGCATATTGTACATGGGAGATACCAAATTAAGAATTAATGTTTCAACATCTGAGATACTAAACAGTGTGGACGCTTTAGTACGCGTGTACTAAACAGTGTGGACGCTTTAGTACGCGTGTACATCTAGTCAATGTGTACCAGGGAAACATCAGTAACGTTTAACAAATATTAATGACATATTGTACATGGGAGATATACAATTAACATTTAATGCTGCAACATCTGATATACGAAACAATCTGTTCGCTTTAGTACAATTATACATTTAGCAAATGTGTACCAGGGAGTCAAGTTAATTGCAATAAAATGTTTGCAGTGAAAATTGTATTGCTGTTTTTGTTTTAATCCTTTTCACCATGTTGCCGTATACCACGTGACGTTCCCCGGCCTCTCTGGGGAGACAAAGAAAAAATAGATCTTGTGCTCCCCCGGGCATATCCCATAAAGCGACTAAAATGAGGTTGTATATGAGGCGGGCAACCTTATCCTGTAAGAGACACTGCTGCAGAAATCACAACTGCAAAAGCACATCATCGCTTCGGTGCAAGCTTCTCGAAAGAGGGGGCCAAGTGCAGTGGTGACCCCTTGCTCGATATGGAACAAACAAGGAAAAGGTGCTAATGATGCTAAGGACGATGATGATGATGATGTTGAATGACTTTACCTGAAATACGGAATCACAAGTTTTTCACATCACTGGTCACTTTTTGCTGGAATAAACAACTTCAGAACACTGTACTGCACAGAAAGAAAATAAAAGTGATGGGCTTACCGGGAATCGAACCATCGCCTTGCTGTGACAGTACATCGTGAAAGGACGCTCAGCCAGTATTGCACCCCAAAAACAGTGCATCATTGGCTGAGGTTTTTCTCATGACACCGACACAACTATGGGATATAGGACCCGTGGACGACCCAGACAGTTGAAAGACGTAATCACTAATATAACTTTCCTATCAGCAAGTATAGACCAAATAAAGGAAGAAATACGTGTGTCCAGTAATTTGTAGTGGAAGACGAATAACACAGAACAGACTTTCTTCTATCTGGTGTCATCCTTTATTTCAAACGAGTAATAGTCTGTTAATTACCTCTATTTATTTATTTGCTTATTTATTTACTGTTCACGGGACTCAGAGGAGCCGCGGGAGTGCAGTGGTTAGTGCACTGGCTTTCTAGCTCGGTGGTCCATGGTTCGATCCCCAGTTGAGGTGGGATTTTTTAGACCGCAACCGGCCTCGTGAATTGGGTACCACAGCAACTCTTGGAAGGTTAAGGCGGCTGGCGTGATGCTGACCACATCACCCCTAGTGTGTCGATAGTTAAGAAAATATGGGCCTAACACCATATTCCCAGTATGCCTCAATGGGCGCGTAACGGGATCCTTTACCTTATAGCACGCAGGTTTCTTCCATTATTTATTGCACAGATAGCGAAATTTAGAAAACTTACTAACTGTCGTACGTTAGGTAATTTTTTTATTTGGGCCGTCTAAGTAGAGAGTCACTATTGACTGATACACGAGAAGGTATAGAAATTAGGTTCACTGGTGGTAGGATGAGTGAAAGATATGTCTGGAGTGAGTATGTTTCTCTTCTCCGGCCTATCCGTACGACTGTGCTTTGTTTCCAAGACAGTCTTTGCCTCCCTATCTAAAATAAGACAGGTTACTCTTTACACACAACACTATGTGACAACAAGACACATACACGTGAAAACTACAGAAAATGGGTATGGGTCTGACCAACACACAAACTTAATTTCTTTGTTGTTTATTTATACTAAACTTATCACAACATCAAATACCCAAAGATATCAAGAATCATACATATAGAGGGAAAAAAAGAATGGTGCGCCTTCACCGTAGGGAGAAAACCAACAAAATATGAACCCAAAGGTTGAAGGTTGGCACTTGGTTACAGGAATAAACAATCTTGGGGCGATATAAGACCAAGTAAAAGAAAATCAAACAACCAACTTAATATATCTTTCCCCTGCAAAACAAAATCATCACACACTCTCTCACTCAGTGGCCACCTCTCACTCTCTTACCTATTGTCTTTCACCCGTGGATCTGTGGTATCCCTTGTTTATATAGAATATCCCTCGAAAATCCTTTTGACTGTGATTTGTGTACCAACTCCAGCTATCAGGGTAAAAATTGGCCCCAGTTCGTCCCACAAAAAAAATATTAATGAGGTGAGCGCCGAATGTGCTAAAATCCTCGCTAAATCCTGGTAGAGGTATAAATCCTAAAGATTATCGTCACTATTCTAAACTTTCCACTTTTCCTCCGATAGGGGATCCACAAGGGGGGAATAAATCTAGACACAGGACCTACACCTGGATAATCCCGGTGCGACAACGCTTGCAGTGTATGGGGGCGGGCGGGGGAGAACAGGCTTCAGGTTCCCGCTCGGTCTGGAATTCTATCTGGGTACAGATGTCAATACAAACAGGTGACTAGTGTGAAAAAATCGTTCATGATTTTGACCATTGAAGTGAGGTGATACTCCCAGTATCCTGATAATCTGTTTGCTCCTAATTCTAAGGATGATGATGATTGATTTTAACGGCCGACTCTTTGCCAAAGTGCCGGTCCTGCACAGTGTATCGACTAGGTACTCCACTTGAATACAGCTGCCAGGTGTCGGGACAATAAATTATGATGCTCACCATTGTAGAAATCATCAATGGACTCCTCAATGATGGGAGGAAGAATTTTTTTATCATCACCATCATCATTCCTCAAAACTGTGTCCATTTGAGTTCGATCATGCGATCCTGCATGCACACGCCTAAGAGCTTGTGCACTGGTAGTAACAACCCTGGCAGTATATACATGTCGTTGTTGCTCCCACCTCAATATAGCATCATCAGTACAATCATGAAGCCCAGGGATATTCCCTAAAATTATTCCAGCCACTGGTTTTGACAACAGACATACCATAGTCATGCCTGTAAAATATGGGGTATCTAAAAATACTTCCGCAGTTGGGTAATACTCAACTGTACCCCCAAATGTAATGCACTGAACCTCTCCGCCTGAATAATCAGCAGGGTCCACTAATGAACTTCGAACCCCCACAGTGGCGGATCCAGTGTTCCTGAGTACTGAAACAAGTTGGTTGTTCACAAAACCCTTATAAAAAACCACCGTTACTGTCCCCTTATAAGAGGACATCACTGGGAAAGGATGTCCACACCAGAGCCTAGGAACCGCCACTGGCTGAAACAAAGAATTACATTCAGAACAATTAGTACTGTTTGATAAGTCTACACTACATGCATTAGCATGAGAGACAACATTAGTATTCTGTACTGGATTACTGTCATTGATATGCACAACAGCATTGGACCGTTCAGGATTTCTAGACTGTCTAGAGTTATTGTTTTGTTGATAACCTCTGTTATTGAAAGTATTGTCATTATTCCTGTAAAATGACCTTTGTCCTCTGCCTGAGTTGAAATTATATCCACCTCTGTTTTGATATTCGTTAGATCTGAAGGATGATTGTGGAGGAAAATATCCATCATCATATGAGTTATAACTGCTTTGAGACTGTTGTGATCTTTTATTGAAATTTTATCTCCCCGTGAAAAATCCATTATTATGATCTCGATTTACACAAAAGTTTCTATCCATGCTATTAGATATTTGTCTAGGTGAATTAGGCATCACAGCCCTAGCAGAAGCCACCGGCAATGAATCCTTAATGTTATTTTTGCAAAGGTTCCTACCAGGATGTGCAATCTGGTATTGCCGTCCAAGATTTTCCATAGCAGATAATGTCTCAAGTTTTCTCTCCTGAAGGAATGATAAAAAGTCACCACTGATTGAAGACATCACGTTGTCTCTTAGAATTAAATCAGTCCGCCCATCAAAAGTTTTTTTCAGTTTTTGACAAATCAACCCATCTAGAAAAGTAAAGCTTAATAGATGAGACAAATTCAGCAAAATCCTTAGCTGAATCGGGTAACAATGATTTTAGCTTTAACCTATACCCATTTTCATCCAATTGATACTTCTTTAACAACAAAGCTTTTACAGCTTCGTAATCATTTCGACTCTGATCATCCATGGTGCAAACTGCAGTAGGAGCCTCACCCACCAATAAAGTCATCAACCTACTAGGCCATGTAGCTCTATCAATCTTAAACTCTTGGCAATACGTTTCATACATATTTAAGAAGCATGAAATGTCATCAATATTTGAGTTAAATTTTGGCAAATTAAGCCTAAAAGTGGAAGCATGGTCTTTTTTTCAGCCTCACTACTTTCTGGATGAGCCTGGGGATGTTGAAATCTCAACTTTTCTAATTCCAGTTCTGCCATTCTCAAGTTCTGAGCATGTGCTAATTGTTTTTCTTCAAGTTCATATTCTCTTCTCTTATTCTTTTGAGCCAATTCATCTTGTCTCCTCTTCTCAGCTAATTCCCCTTCTCCCCTTTTCTCAGCTAATTCTTCTATTCTCCTCTTCTCAGCTAATTCCAATTATTCTACTCTCCTCAGCTAATTCCAATTCTTCTACTCTCCTCTTCTCCTCCCTGTCTAATTTTCTTTGATCTCTGAGTTCATTGTCTTCTAGCCTTTTTAATTCTTTTGCATGCTCAGTGGATGCATATGTTTTCAACATCTCACCCTCCATACCAAATTCTTTTCCAATCTTTATAAAATACTCCAAGGTAGCCATAATTCACTGTTATTGTGCTTTCAAATTGCTGAACAATAATGCAAATATTATATAATGAATATGCAAGCAATATTAGCAATAATTATTTCACCACTCAAAATCAATCAACTGCATGTAATATTAGATGTTAATATAGGAGCAAACAATAGATACAAACAAGATGACAGGATACAATGAAAGAGCTAACTGAAGATAATACTGATGATCAACCAAGGCAGAAATGTATGAACTATATAACAAATGAAAAAAATTTAGCTCTACCACACCTATGACAAGACAAGCACAATTTCACAACACATATGACATCTAATAACTAAGGGATAGTAAGGTGAGATGAACAATTTTACAAACAATAATGGAGAAAAACTGAAGAAAATTACAATTAACTTGACAACAATAACAAACTTGCCAAATAACAGGACCTTCACAACTAGACAAATATTGAACCTGGTTAATTCAATCAAGGCAGTAACACTCAGCTATGTACGCCGGCCCCTTAATTTGAAAAAATCAGATGCAACCTACAAAACGCCAATGAATTTACGACCGTCCATTGGAGGTATAGCAAATTCATAAGTCCCTATTCAGTCATCAGTATAGCTCTGTATCGTCAGTAGCTAGAACACTGTCCACGACAGTTTTACACATTTTTATTTAATCAGTTCAACGAATGCATACTCCCTTTCACATGAAGATATCTAGTACACCTCACACAAGATCTTGATGAACTAGTGATGGTACAACGTAGTGATATATCACAGAATCATATAAATCTCAGGAGCTCAGATACATACGTCCACTCGCCATCAGCCACACACAAGAAGAACTAGCAGACGATCTTGCCCCCGTCTGCCTTGCTAACCACGACGTCTGCCGAACTGCACCTCGAGTCAATGACGTCACTTCCTGTGTTACCAAGGACTACGTATAATAAACAATCACGGAGCCTTGTCGAACCCTCTAATGATATCGACAGTCTTGTTATGAATTTTACTCATATCAGATGATGATGATTGATTTTAACGGCCGACTCTTTGCCAAAGTGCCGGTCCTGCACAGTGATTTTAACGGCCGACTCTTTGCCAAAGTGCCGGTCCTGCACGGTGTATTGACTAGGTACTCCACTTTAATACAGCTGTCAGGTTTCGGGGAAACAAAAAATGATGATATCAGATCTACGCCGCTGTGGGCTGTTTAAAATAATATCCTGGATTTAGTAAGTCCAGTCGTTATAATTTACAGTCACAAAATATTATCAGGCTAGTAGGCTTATACTGCCATTACCGGTGTCAATACCTTGTCGACGTATGGCGGCTTGCGTACCCTGATTACCCTCAGAGCTATGCCAGCGGGAGGTTTACTCCTGGAAGGTTCTACCAAGCTGGACAGGTTTGCGCGGGCAGGGGTCAGACTAAAGCAGACACTCTGGTCCTCCAGGTTGGGGGTTTTAGCATAGGGCTGACACCCCTGTCTATGTAAAAAAAAATTGAAGTTACGGAAACAACAACGAATAAACAAACTATGCTGCGGAACGGACATCCGGAGTCTGAGGCTCGTATGACTGTCAGTGGTGAACGCCGAAAGGAAGCCATTGATATGAGAACGGACGTCCTGACCGCAAAACATGATACGAGAATAGGATTTTGGAATGTCAGGACAATGAATGAGACGGGTAAACTAAAACAGGTCACGGCAGAAATGAGAAACTATAGGTTACACATTCTATGGATAAGCGAGAGCAGATGGACAGGGGCAGGAAAAGTTAGAACAGCAACAGGAGAAACAGTACTTTACTCTGGAAGAGAGGATGGACAGTACAATAAAGGTGTAGCTATCATTCTACAGAAAGGAATAGAAAGGACATTACTGGAATGGAAACCCATCAACAACAGACTGATTAGATTAAGATTGAGAGGTAGATTCACCAATACTACAATAATACAATGCTACGCACCAACGAATGACAGCGATGAAGAGGTCAAGGGTGAATTCTATCAACAACTGCAGAAAGAAATGGAAGACACGCCTAAATATGATCTTATTATAGTAATGGGAGACCTCAATGCGAAAGTTGTACACACAATACATATAATGAAAGAGTAATGGGGAAATGCGGCAGCGGAACAGCAAACGAAAATGGGGATAAATTAATAAGTTTCTGTAGTATTAACAACCTGGTCATTGGAGGAACACTTTTCCCACATAAAGAAATTCACAAATTAACATGGGAATCCCCAAATGGTCGGGACAGAAACCAGATAGACCACATCATGATTAACGATAGATGGAGACATGCTGTTACCGGTCTATTTAGCAGTAACCTCTTCTGTATTGGGTAGCACCCTCTAAATGACTGGACCAACTTGATGACTGGCCCACCACTACTACTGAGCATACTGATACTGTGAAGTTCGTTATACTGGTGATTTCGTAATAGTGGTATTGTCCAACTGTTGTCGTTCCGTGCTATATATATAATAGACTAAGCCACGCCCATACAGGGCTATTTATCGTAAAGGTATATGTGCTACTGTTCTCTTGTCACGATGTGTAGAATGTTGCAAGTGGGTGCGTGTTAGGGTAGACACTCACGCCACAGGCACGTACATAAGAATCATGGAATGTGGTAAACGCCTGGTGACATTTAATGACGATTTATTAAGTCACGACATAATCACGTTTACATTCATGTACAGTTTAGATCACAGCACGAACACATTGAACAATAATCTCAGCGCTATAATACTGCACACAGCAGTTCACATAATTAATGGTCTAAAGTCCTCATGACTCAATTCTGCGCTATAATACTGCCCACAGCAGTTAACATAAATAATGGCCTAAAGTCCTCACGACTCAATTCTGCGCTATAATACTGCACACAGCAGTTCACATAAATAATGGCCTAAAGTCCTCACGACTCACTTCTGCGCTATAATACTGCACACAGCAGTTAACATATATTATGGCCTAAAGTCCTCACGACTCACTTCTGCGCTATAAGACTGCACACAGCAGTTAACATAAATAATGGCCTAAAGTCCTCACGACTCAACTCTGCGCCATAATACTGCCCACAGCAGTTCACATAAATAATGGCCTAAAGTCCTCACGACTCACTTCTGCGCTATAATACTGCACACAGCAGTTCACATAAATAATGGCCTAAAGTCCTCACGACTCATGCGCCGTGTTTCTGCGCTGCGCTATAATACTGCACACAGCAGTTCACATAAATAATGGCCTAAAGTCCTCACGACTCATCTCTGCGCTATAATACTGCATATAGCAGTTCACATAAATAATGGCCTAAAGTCCTCACGACTCATCTCTGCGCTATAATACTGCACACAGCAGTTCACATAAATAATGGCCTAAAGTCCTCACGACTCATCTCTGCGCTATAATACTGCACACAGCAGTTAACATAAATAATGGTCTAAAGTCCTCACGACTCATCTCTGCGCTATAATACTGCACACAGCAGTTCACATAAATAATGGCCTAAAGTCCTCATGACTCAATTCTGCGCTATAATACTGCACACAGCAGTTCACATAAATAATGGCCTAAAGTCCTCATGACTCAATTCTGCGCTATAATACTGCACACAGCAGTTCACATAAATAATGGCCTAAAGTCCTCATGACTCAATTCTGCGCTATAATACTGCACACAGCAGTTCACATAAATAATGGCCTAAAGTCCTCATGACTCAATTCTGCGCTATAATACTGCACACAGCAGTTCACATAAATAATGGCCTAAAGTCCTCACGACTCATCCATACTGCAGCTTATGAAATATGCTGTACACACAGTGAAATATAAGTCGACATTTTTCAAAGCACTACGTAGGCATACACCATCAAAAACACACAACGTTGACCACACCGGTCCAACGCTCCGAACATTCTCTCTCTACGGGATCACACACTAGTTCCGCCAAAACACTCAATCACGAGACTCGGCTGTTTAGAACACCGCTCTCAATAATACATGCAGCCTAGCTGCGATCTATTCACATGACTCAAAACAGTACAGAATAAATACATCTCAACATTTGAGATTAAACAGCGTTCACACGCTTTTCTGTACTCTGTCACTCAAAAATAGAAGGAGATATTTCTATTATAAAGTTAAACAAGCCTCAACTTAATCGAGCGTACAAGCACCGTAACTCACAATCTACCTTGCCTAAAAACATATTCAGGATTACTGCCCTTTTCATAGGATCACTCGCTACAGTTTCCCACACACCCGGGAGAAAAAAATGATTCTATAATTTTTTAATTAACTCCCAAAACGAAAAAATTTAAAAGATAATGAAGTTCTAGCATATGTTTTACAAAATTCATCTTATGATAAGTCAGAAATAGTATATCTACAAAATATTAGCAGTAAATGTAAAGTAAATAACAATCATCCAACGTAATCAAGTAAGAATACTAAAATTAATCTATTAGAAGATCAAGCTAAGTATCTCAAAATTAATCTATTACAGAACTAAGTTAAGCATATACAATAATACTCAAACAAGCAACAAACAATAGTAATAGAAATGACAATATCAAGCAAACGAAGTATAATTCGAAAAGAAGTAAAATATGAAATCATCATATGAAAAACAACAAATAATATCACAATGTCAAATCATGTAAAGCCAATACAACTATCCCTGATCTAAAGTTACATCATTACTTGAACAATACAAAGAATGAAAGTCTAAGTAGCGTAACAGAAAAAAGTATACACGAAGCATAAAGTGAGACAAAGATGAAACACGGAAGTATAAACAACATATCAGATCATGCTGAAAAGACAACAGAAAAGATGTAAAGGGATGACGAATAGTCAACAAAGACAGATAAAAAGTAAAGATGCACATGTAGAGAAAGTTGTAACAATACCTTACAATAGCTATTTAAATCACACATCATATAGTATAAATTAATACAATTACGATCAAAAATTTTAACACAAAATGACAAAGTATATCTATACTAACAACACAAAGTAAAAAACTTATGACAAAAAGAATAGTAAGTAATTTAACCAAATTATAAAACTTATACATAACTAATAATAAATTATACAAGATATCACACACACAAAAATAAAACGCTATCAAAAAGGTTTGCACTGACTCAAAGTCACGCGCTAAATACAGAAAAAATACATCAAACATTAAAAACAATTTCATTGAACTAATGACACTACACATTACTAACCATAATATACAGACTAGCATTGGCGCAGAAAAAAAATTACAACGTTCGAAAAAATACATTTTCCAAAAAATAAAATACAAAAAAGTTTCGTAGCAATAAGTTGCATAAAAAATATTTCATTTACAACCAATTCAAAGCTATAATAAATAAACTAACAATGAAATCGACTTTAAGAAAATGAAGGACATACAAACAATCTATCTCTAAACAGACACACATTAACAAATGTAAGTTTTTTTTCTCAAAAATATACATCACATAAAACACATGAGAAAAAATTCAAGTGCTCATGAATTATCTAAAAGTAATTATTGCACCATTACAACTAATGAGTTTGTGCATAGGGCTGGCAAACTCAACATGTACAAAAAGTTATCCTAACAAAACTGCTACAAAAACAACAAACAAAACAAACAACTGCAAGTTCAACAATGGAATATAACTACCAATAGAAACAAAAAACCATGGCAGTCAAATGATGCATTAAATATATCAACGAAATTACATGTTATTGCAAATCAAGAACATATCATTTATTATACTAACAAATACAAAAGAAAATATTTACTGTTTTAATTTTTTTTTAAACCAGATGCAAATCTCTAGCTTCCCTGTCAACATGTCCTGACCCTGAGCAAGCAAAACATCAGATGTTTAGTGAGACGCTGAAAAGGTTACGTTTGATCGAACACAAGGACGCAAAGTTGACCTACTTTTCTCACCGCTAATATGTCACAGGAGCCTTGACTGTTATCGTAAAGTCGCTTCTGTCAAAATATATGAATGAAAATGTCCATTTTAATGAATGGTGAAATCTAATGAGAAAAAACGTAGAAGTCAAAATGACAATTACCCAGCACTTTGGTCCGTGTAAAGTAATGGTCCTTTCACAATGCCATCAGCTCTTCCCCCCTTAACATGTAGACATCACAGAAGACTAGGGGACAACTTGACCGCAACCCTATGTCATCATTTTGTAGGCTGAAACAAAGTGTTACATTCACAACATCGAGACACTATCTCGCAATCAATAACACTATCAGCAATAGTATTTGAAACACCACTGTTATTGTTACCTTGTTTATCTCTATTACAACTGACTCTGGGCTCATGTTGAGCAAAGTTAACATACTTGCGCTTATTATTTGTTACATGATGAAAATATTTATTACTACAGTTGCTTTGTTTACTAACAATGACTCTAGTCTTTTGCTGAGCCAAGTTACTCTGGTGATGTAGAGAAACATGTGGAGAGTTATTGTCTCTCTTTATATTATTGTTAATTCCTCTATTATGACAAATGTTATGTCTATAACCGAAGTTAGCATTGTTGTTGTTAACATATCTTCTTTGACAAAAATGTCCACTAGACAGCGCTTGCTTTCTAGTAGGAAAATCATTACTAGATTGATAGATTTTCTTACAGTTATTTCTACTATAACTTACAGAATTCTTCGGATCAACATGTTGAAATCCGCTAAATTGTTTACAATTCCTTTGAGAATCAAAATTACCACTTGATAAACTCCCTTGGTACTGTCTAATCTTGTGATTATATCTCTTACCATAACTGTTCTCCTTTTCACTTATGGGAATATGTTTACCAATCCCGTCAAACTGGCTGTGCTGAGTTTGACAAGTAACTGGACCCTTAGAATGTTTATTTTCCTGCCCATAGTGGGTTTCATTCCTGGAAAAAGTAGTATTATGTTTATTCCCTGTTACAAGTTTATCAAAATCTGCAACAGTAAACACCTGCTTGATTTTAGAAGCCTTAACCTGCAATTTCTCACATTTCTTTTCGTAATCAATAGAACTGGCTGAAACACAAGAATCTTTATTAGACTGACGCCAAGAATTATTAATAGAGTCACTAGTACCACTAGCACTGGGAAAGTTGTATTTCCCACGAAAAGATCTATGTTTACCATGTATGGCCTCTCTATGAGCAAAAAGTGTATGGGGCTGACTTTTCGCAACTTTCTGTCTATCACTGTCAACATTGACAGAAGACCACATTTTTTTTATTCAAAACAATGTCAAGAAGGCCATCTACTCTTTTCCTTGCTTCCGCAATTTCACCATCTCTATGTGAGATCCCTTGACTAAGTTTCTTATTTAAATCATTAAGAGCTAAAACTCTGCAACCTTCTTCTGCTAGCAATTTGTCAATCTTAGCAACCTTCTCTTTCTCAGCCGTCATCATCATCTCAACCCATAACCCGTCATGGGTCGTAGGGGTGCCATGGTGGAAGCATCAGCAGACAGGGTCCTCCACTGCTCTCTATTCTCAGCAATGCGTACAAGTGTGGAGAAACCGTGTCCTGCCCATTCTTTGATGTTATCAGCCCAGGATTTTCTTTGCCTTCCTCTTCTCCGTTTACCTTCGACTGTTCCCTGGAGGATCGTTTTCGAAAGGGAGTCATGACGAGTTACATGCCCAAACCAGGCAAGCTTTCGACGTTTCACTATTGACAAAAGTGGTTCTTGATGGCCTGCATAGGTGTTTATCTTCTCTCTAACATAGACATTTGTTTTGTGCTCTTTATAGCAAATGCGCAAAATTCTTCTATAACATTTATGCTCGAAAGCCTGAATCCTTCGCTCCGTATCTGCAGTGAGTGTCCAGCCCTCACACCCATACAAGAGAATAGATAATACAAGTGATTTGTATAATTTGATCTTCACAGGAAAACTGATGTTACTTTTCCAGATCACATTCAACCTTGTCATGGCAGCTGAGGCCATCTCAAGTCTTGTCTTGATTTCTTTATTTGATCTTCCATCACTACATATAGTGGACCCGAGATATTTAAAGGTGTTAACTTCTTCTAACGTTTGCCCATTTAACGTAATGTTGGTCGGAACATGTTTCTTATGGCTATTCACCAATATCTTGCTTTTTTTCTATATTAATTTCCATCCCATATGTTCTTGTTACTTTCTCCAGTCTAGAGGTAAGGTCTTGAAGTTCTGATTCTGTTCCAGCTATCAGATCAATATCATCAGCAAAACGTAGATTACACAGAGGTCGGCCTCCAATCGATATGGTTGATTTATAATCGTAGAGAGCCTCCTGCATAATATGTTCTAGATAAATGTTAAAGAGCACTGGTGACAGGATACATCCCTGGCAAACTCCTACAGTTGTTTTGGAAAATTCTCCAATGTCATTGCTTGCAAAAACAGCACTGCTTGCGTCCTTGTATAGTGCTTCAATGATATCTATGATGTTGGTATCAAAATTGAATTTTCTCATTATTTGCCATAAACCTTCATGCCAGACTCGATCGAAGGCTTTTGTGAAATCGATGAAGTTATGGTATAAATCATGTTGATGCTGGAGATGTTTTTCGATCAGTAATCTAATCAACTTTACCAATGTCTCTTTTCCATCCTGCTCTTTATTTACCTTTATCGACTGTGTTTCATTCTCACCATTATTATTATTCGCTAGCTCATCGACTTCCCCTGGAAATACAGTATTCTTCTCTTCAAGTTTATCAAAACATACATCATGTATCATTTCTATGTATAATCTTTCTCGCTCATTGGTTTCCGCTTTTAATTTTTCATACATGTCTTTTCTTCGTTGGATCTCTTGTGTAAGGTTTTCCACCTCAACATGCTTAACTTTTATCTGGACCTCCAACTCTTTGACCTTCAATAGTGAAGAATCCAAACTTGCTTGTACTCTAGCAAGTTCAAGGTTTGATCTATTTAAATCACTTGTAAGTTTAGCTAATTTTTCCTTAAGTTTACTCTCTTCAGCTTTACCCTTTAAGCAATTTTTTCTTTCCTGTCTGTTGACTCTTACTTTCTCATCTTCTAGCTTCTTTTCCTGATTGTCAGAAATGTCACAATGAATTATATTGTGTATACCCTTCAATATATTGTCGTGTTCAACATGAATATTCTTATACACAAATACACGAAGGTCGAGCCGCAGCAAACCGGCTAAATTCCTAGCCATTCTTAAATGAGGGATGGACTGAAATCTATTCTCAGCAAAATCTATTAGTGCTCTCGACGCACTGACCATAAATCTGTCCATCACGTATGCTTCCAGTTCTGGTCCTTGTAATTTCTCAAAATCTTTACCTTCTTGAAATAAATATTCCAATAAAGGCCACATATTATCAGGATCCATTTCGCCATCATCCATAGTGACTTATTTATTGAGATCACTATATATGTATCAATGAACCTTCTACTCCTGACAGCTAAATCATCATACAATAAATTGCAACTTTTCCTAATTACTATCAGATGAACTTCTGTTCAAAGAACCTTCATATGGTCATATCCATATCATGGTAGTCAACACATGTTAATAGCCATAAATTACCTATGCATTAAATTCTACTTATATGTCACTATAGACATAAACAACAACAACAACAGAATAAAAAAATGCATAGAATTCAGAAGGCCTGATGACATGCGTGAAATGATACACTTTACAGAACAAAAAATCACTTATCTGTCAATATTCCATTCCCTTCCGCCAAGACCTTAAATATCACATAATTCTGACGCTAAAACAGTCTATCGCCGAAAGGTACTGGAACTAGACTCTTCCCTTCAGGTCCTCGCTTCAGTAAGGTATGTGCTCGAATACTGCATAGGAGCACATGATGATCGTAACAGGAACACTGCAAACCCTCTCTTGACCTGAGGTATACTTGCAAAATGACTGGTACAACTGCACATATCCTCGATCTTGTACACGCTATTCTTCCGACGTTGGATCACCTCATAAACTGCTGGCTCGCTGCCTGATAATTTCGCTGCACATCTGATAGCAAATGTAGACTACAGACGTTGTTGTTTTCCACAGGCACGACACAGGACGTCAACTGACAGTGCTATAAAGCTGATTATTACCACGAATAAGGCGTTTCCCAAATGCGCCACACAGGCAGACTACAAACTAGGTCACGGTTTGAAGCACATGAGATTCAGGCCACGTATGAAGTGCTCTCAAAACGAATGTTGCGGGTGTCAGAACCCGATAAACAAGTCCACCAAATGATACAGATATGTGGACTGTATCAATAACGATATTATCCTTCCGTCTGTTAAACAATCTCTCAAGTTAGAGAAACTCTTGTCACGCGAATGTCATATCCATTCGTTCCAACTTGACTGGCACAGAAGAAAATACCAGTCTTGGCCACCATAAATGTTACCGCTCTAAATTTTAGCCACCATAAATGTTACCGGTCTATTTAGCAGTAACCTCTTCTGTATTGGGTAGCACCCTCTAAATGACTGGACCAACTTGATGACTGGCCCACCACTACTACTGAGCATACTGATACTGTGCAGTTCGTTATACTGGTGATTTCGTAATAGTGGTATTGTCCAACTGTTGTCGTTCCGTGCTATATATATAATAGACTAAGCCACGCCCACACAGGGCTATTTATCGTAAAGGGATATGTGCTACTGTTCTCTTGTCACGATGTGTAGAATGTTGCAAGTGGGTGCGTGTTAGGGTAGACACTCACGCCACAGGCACGTACATAAGAATCATGGAATGTGGTAAACGCCTGGTGACATTTAATGACGATTTATTAAGTCACGACATAATCACGTTTACATTCATGTACAGTTTAGATCACAGCACGAACACATTGAACAATAATCTCAGCGCTATAATACTGCACACAGCAGTTAACATAAATAATGGCCTAAAGTCCTCACGACTCAACTCTGCGCTATAATACTGCACACAGCAGTTCACATAAATAATGGCCTAAAGTCCTCACGACTCACTTCTGCGCTATAATACTGCACACAGCAGTTCACATAAATAATGGCCTAAAGTCCTCACGACTCATCTCTGCGCTATAATACTGCACACAGCAGTTCACATAAATAATGGCCTAAAGTCCTCACGACTCATCTCTGCACTATAATACTGCACACAGCAGTTCACATAAATAATGGCCTAAAGTCCTCATGACTCAATTCTGCGCTATAATACTGCACACAGCAGTTCACATAAATAATGGCCTAAAGTCCTCATGACTCAATTCTGCGCTATAATACTGCACACAGCAGTTCACATAAATAATGGCCTAAAGTCCTCACGACTCATCCATACTGCAGCTTATGAAATATGCTGTACACACAGCGAAATATAAGTCGACATTTTTCAAAGCACTACGTAGGCATACATCATCAAAAACACACAGCGTTGACCACACCGGTCCAACGCTCCGAACATTCTCTCTCTATGGGATCACACACTAGTCCCGCCAAAAAACCCAATCACGAGACTCGGCTGTTTATAACACCGCTCTCAATAATACATGCAGCCTAGCTGCGAGCTATTCACATGGCTCAAAACAGTACAGAATAAATACATCTCAACATTTGAGATTAAACAGAGTTCACACGCTTTTCTGTACTCTGTCACTCAAAAATAGAAGGAGATATTTCTATTATAAAGTTAAACAAGCCTCAACTTAATCGAGCGTACAAGCACCGTAACTCACAATCTACCTTGCCCAAAAACATATTCAGGATTACTGCCCTTTTCATAGGATCACTCGCTACACATGCATTACAATATGTGAAGGTAAGAAGAGGTGCAGATGTGGGAAGTGATCACCATTTAGTAGTAGCAAAACTGAAAGTGAAACTAAGAAGGGCTGCACCAACTGTAACTACACAGAAAAGGTTTGACATCAGTAAATTGAAGGACCCCCTTACCAGAAAAGCTTTTGCGGCTGACATAAAGAAACGATATCAATTTGCCAAAAGTCAGGAAAAGACATTGACTGATGATATAGACCAGAAATTCAACACCATTTCAACAATATTTAAGTAAAGCGGAAAATCATGCTTGGGACCAGGAAAGGAAGAAGTAAGACTGGATAACACCAGAAACATTAAACACCATAACACTGAGCAAGGAAATGAAAAGAAAGAAAACAGAAGAGAAGTCCCCTAGGTTAAAGCAACTATATCGCGAACAGTACAGTCAGCTGGACAAGGAAGTTAAACGCCAAACCCGAGCCAACAAAAGGAATTTCCTAGACGATCTTGAAAGACAGGCAGAAGAGGCAGCACTGAGAAATGAACAAAGCACAGTATACAAAATAACTAAATTCATCAGCGGAAAACGAGGTGCAAACAATATTACATTAGTAAAAGATAAGGAAGGAAATCTCATCACGACAGCAGAGGGACAGGAAACAAGATGGGCAGAGCAGTTTAGAGACACTGTGAACAAGGAACAACCACAGACACAATTGAATGTTCCTGGGGCTGAAATTGATCTAGATGTAAATACAGACACTCCACGAAAAGAAGAAATCATCACAGCAATCAAAGGGTTAAAGAACGGAAAAGCTCCTGGCCATGATAACTTAAATGCAGAGCTATTTAAGACAGACCCTGAGCTAGCAGTAGAACTATTAGAACCACTTTTTGCACAAGTCTGGAAAACGGGGACAACACCATCAGAGTGGAACAAAGGAATAATTGTCAAATTGCCCAAGAAGGGAGATCTTGCAGACTGCAATAATTGGAGAGGAATCACTCTTCTCTCAGTTCCCAGCAAAATACTAGGCAGGATAATTATACAGAGAATTTCAAAAGCAGTAGACTACAAACTGAGAAAGAACAAGCAGGATTTAGAAAGAACAGAAGATGTGTGGATCATATATTCACTCTCAGGAACATTATAGACCAGTGCTCAGAATGGCAAAGACAGCTGTACATCAATTTCGTTGATTTTGAAAAGGCTTTTGACAGCATACATAGGGACAGTTTATGGAAAATACTGAGGGCTTATGGAATTCCAAGCTGCATAGTGTCAATCATAAAAAGCCTCTATGCCAACTTTACGTGTAGTGTTGGGCAGAGCAGCCTAACCTTTGAGGTGAAGACAGGAGTACGACAGGGATGCCCCTTATCAACCACTCTATTTTTAACAGTCATAGACTGGGTGATGCGCAACACAACAGAAGGCAGTCCAAGAGGAATAAGATGGACTACATTTTCTACATTGGAAGATATGGAATATGCAGATGACATTGCACTACTAGCACATTCACATCAACACATCCAGGAAAAAACGGATAGACTTAATAAGTTTAGCCAGCAGGTGGGCTTGAACATCAATTTAAAGAAGTCAGAGGTCATGACACTCAATGTGAGCAACCCTGAGCCCATATCAGTAAGGAATCAGCAACTGGTACAGACAGACACCTTCACATACCTAGGATGCATAGTAACACCAGACGGTGGGGCAGGCAAAGACATCAACAACAGAATGAATAAGGCAAGAACGGCCTTTTTTAGCCTAAACAACATCTGGAAGTCCTCTCCATACAGCACAAGCACAAAATTAAGATTATATCAGAGCTGTGTGCTTTCTGTGCTTCTCTATGGTGCGGAATGCTGGAGAGTTACAGAGAAGGAAATGTCGAAATTGTCCTCTTTTCACACAACATGCCTAAGAAAAATTCACCGAATCTTTTGGCCGAATACCATCACCAACCAAGATCTGCTTACTCGGAGCAAGCAAGAGGACCTGCACACCATCATAGCTGGCAGACGCTGGAGCTGGGTTGGCCATGTCCTCAGAAGAGACCCCGATGCCATCACGAGAACAGCTATGCTTTGGACCCCTGAAGAAAAGCGAAAGAGAGGCCGACCAAAAACAACCTGGCGGAGGACTGTGGAGGCTGAGATGCAAAGAATGAACCAGAGTTGGGGCACTGTACGAAGGATGGCCACTGACCGAGCAAAGTGGAATCAATTTGTTGTTGCCCTACAAGACGCCACTAGGCGTGATGGCCACTGACTGCTTTGACGGTCGGCGGCTAAAGATCAAAGAAGAAAGAAAGAAGTAGGCTTATAGATCCTACACGACTGTTGATAGATAGTTTATATGTACCGATGTACAAGTACACACATTATAAAGTAAAGACCGCTGGTGGTATACTTGGGGATCAGGTCTGCGAAAAAATACAAGCAAACATTTGTAGAAAATACTACCATTCTATACAGAAAATACGGACGAGGAAAAGACAATCTCTCATCCGCTATGTCAATCTTGACGAATAGACGAAATGAAAAGATACACGTTGTTTGCCGTGCGGCAACTATACACACTCACCGACGTTCGCTAGCCGCTGATTTTGTTCGGACCGAGTCGATAATGACTCGCCGCACACGTTTGTGGCCAGCAGGTCACTCGCACAGTGGCCCTCCTCCCCCCTCCCCCCTCAACGTAACACGCACAACATAAATTACCCATCATTATTGTTAGCTAGTAAATCGTCGGTGTCTGTTACCTTGTCGTATTGGCATTTAAAAAAATAATAGACGCTATAATAATAATTACAAATTAAATTTGAACATGTATTCTTTTCTCCCTCTGTCAGTCGTCTAACGCCTCTAAGTCAGGTCTGGTTAGTAGTGGTTTGTTTATGAAAAATTGCTACTCATTATTTTATTTTATTTGCCTTACTAGCAAGAGAAATCTAAGTGAAGTATATGGGTTTAACTTTAATGGCTGTCACCGTGAAGTACTTCTAATACTTAGAACTATTTTTCTCTTACCAGAATCCAGAATGAAATCTCCACGAAATCACTTATACACAGTATTCCATAAAAGAAATTGGTTTTAGGACTACGCGCTAGACTCTTCAAATTCTGACTGACGACTGATGGCTGGTTGTTTGTTGTTGTTTTGAAGAGGTGACTGGTGGAGAGCGGGCACTTAATAGCTGATGGCCGGTTTTTTTAAACTGCAGTATATATATATATATATATATATATATATATATATATATATCATAGACTTGGGTTTGATCTCTAATGGCGTTATTTCGTACTCCTGTGTGGGACATAATTCAGGAGCTAGAGTTCCTAAGATGAAAGGCTTTGCGTCACGGTCTCTCAGAGTTTTTCGTCTGGAGCTTTGACCGAGATCAGAAGTTTGTTGTTCTTCTAGCGGGCTTCCCCCTGGAATGCCCGTGCGCGAGATCAAACGGGGACTAGGGAATTTCCTAGATTTCCCTGGGTGAACTTCAAAGGTTTCGTTCTGATACTCTCACGTGCTGTCTAGCTGTCCAATGGTCAAGTATTATATGACTGACAGCTGAGCTCGCGTGGGTGAAACGAAGTATAGCCATAGCGGGATTTATTTCCTGCTATGACTGACAGGTCAAAGAAGATTGTAGACACCGCGTTTGCCAGTGTTTCGAGAAATGAGGGCGGGTACAAAAGGGTGAGCTGCAGAAAGACATGACAGGTAGTTTTAATGCATGTTTTTAGCTAGCAAATCAGAGAGTAGCTATTTGGTTACTATAGGCTGTTAGATTACTGTAGACTCTTTTCCATTACACGTCACACTAACCACTCAACGAACGAAAGAACATTATTTTCAAAGTGTAGTGCATAACGCAAGCAGACCAGTCTAACATCCTGCCCTTCTTTTCTCTCATCTTTTATCCTGTATCGTATTCTCACACGTATTGTAAATGTCACTGGTAAGTAATGTAACCTTGCAATAGCACAACAACATTATAGCCGGCCCTCAATAAACGACGGGGATGTGTTCCTGAACCAACTGACGCAGATGAATGGCGTAAATTGAAACTGTTTTATAATGTAAGTCAGTAGGTAGTCAAGGACTACGTTCCAAGCACCCAAAAATTTAAGAGCAATGTAATTGTTACGCACAAATAATTACTTTTTCCAAAGTCTTTGTATGATCATTTTTCGTATGTATGATCATTTTTTGACTGAAATGTGTATTATGTTTTTTACAGTCAAAGGGACATAACCCGAGTTATTGAGACTACAATTTTTTAGGAGTTTGCCTTCTCTTGTATAGAGACACGTTCGGTCTATAATTTCTTGAACGAAGCGTGACCATATCTCCTTATTTGATAGTATCAGTCAACTGTTGTAGATGTCTGAAACCTGTCTTAACGCTTCTGTTCATGACCATAAAAGGCGCGACTGTGTAAGACTTTTATCTCGAATGTTCTTAGAACCGCTTTGTGTGAATTGATACTCACGTAGATGAGTTCTGCGCATGTCAAAAACTGGGAGTTCGTTCTGTGTGTTCCGCCCAGCTGGGCAGTTTAGAAATGGTCTGAGTAGCGAGCGGACGCAACCTGCGTCTTGTGATTCTCTGAGGGAAATACGTTGTCTTTGTGGGTTAGTTAGCTAACTAGACTATTTCCCAGTATTATTCAAGCCTGCCTGGAGGCATATGTTCGTGGTTGATTTCCGAAGAAAGGTAATTCCTCTTGTATCGAACTTTTTGCTATCATCTAGAAGTTCGTCATTTTTTGTCGCTCCTTGCTCGCCTGTGTGATTCAAAATGGAGAGGTACTTTGACTAGGTTTTTCGCCACCGGTATCTTTATACCTGAACTAGTTATATATATATATATATATATATATATATATATATATATATATATATATATATATATATATATATATATATATATATATATATATATATATATATATATATATGGGTCGCTCTAGACCAACAAGACTATTGTCTGTGTTCCAGGATTCGTTATATCAGAGATCACGTCCAAGTCAGATGGTTAGACTTAGAAACGTTATAAAGGTCGGTTTGACCTGTATGCCCAGTATGCTATTCACGTGCAGACAGTAAACGGACTTATTGTATACATCTGATCTGCTAGCATCAGAAAGGGAGCATTTATTATTGTCTATGAACATTGAAGATCTGCAGCTGACACTGTTGCAGAAGTTATATATATTATTTATACAGCTTCACGAACCAGAACTTTATGATATCTGTTTACAATACAACTATTGAGTATTGAATCCTACATGACTATCAGTTAATATGATTTTGAATGCTGCATTCGTTATACTATGCTGGTGATGACATAAATATCATGACTGTTTTGTGGCGTGCAATAAATGGTATAAAACTAAAGCGAAGTTACCATTTCTATGACTCTACACGTCATGTTGCCTGTGGTGTACCCTGTGAACTGTTCTACTGCAACACACACAGCAACATTCTAAATCAGAGAAGACACCTACATCTTGCACTTTAATACCAGGTGTCGATAGGGGTGGCAAGTTATCATTTCAGCTCAAATCCACCCTTATCAGTAATATTTAAATCTCTGAAATAAAATAAAGTAAATACAATAAAATAAAATAAATTATGTAAAAATTATGGTTTCTACTTAAGCCAAGAAAGGCGTAATGCAACGGCTTTAGTTCTCTGACGAAGTCCTTGAATTGTCACGTTTTTTAAGATGCACACAGCGTTGACTGTCGCGTTTTCCTCTTCGATTCTTTCAAAATCTCAATAAAGGCCCACGGATGCCATAAGGATTCTCTTCGCTGTAGCACTAAGCTACCAGTCGTAGTCAGCCTCGCAAAGCTCATCGGTGAGTTCTTCCATGTCTGAACGGATGTGCCGCATATCGTTTGTCTTCATCTTTTATAGGAAGCTGTTCATTCTCTCTGTCCTCCTCGTCTTTCTGGTGGCTTAGTTGTGTGACCAATTTGTTCAAGTTGTCATTAGAAAGAGGCTCTTCCTGGCATTTCAACAACTCAGTTACCACTTCATATGTAACTTAGTAAATTCCCACCTCTTGTGTCAGTTTTCTAACGTACCATATGATGTTCTTTGCTGGTTTGAATTCTTTGAATAGTTAATTTAATAAAAACTTTTAAAATATAAATTTTCAAATTTATTTATTTTTTTTAATTATTTTTTTTATGTAACCTTGCAATAGCACAATAGCACAGGAGAAATGGTGTTGTCCTCAGGACAGGAGGAGGAAAGAGCCCACCACAGTGAAGGGGTGGCTCTAATGCTGTCCAAGGAAGCACAGAAGGCACTTATAGAATGGGAAGCAATGGGACCCCGAATTATAACATCAAGGTTTAAATCAGCCAAAAAGAAAGTAAATATAAACATCATTCAGTGTTATGCACCAACAAACGATAAAGAAGAATCTGTGAAAAAAGACTTTTATACCATACTACAAAGTGTCTTGGACAATAAGAAAAGAAAGGACATCACAATTTTGATCGGGGACCTAAATGCGAAAATAGGAACAGACAACACTGGCTTTGAAGAAATTATGGGAAAGCACGGATTAGGTATGATGAACGAGAATGGGGAACTATTAGCAAACTTCTGTGCTTCAAATCAATTAGCTATAGGAGGAAGCACATTTCCACATAAGGGAACACATAAAGCAACATGGATATCACCAGACCACAGAACTGAGAATCAGATTGATCACATATGCATAAGCAAGAAGTTTAGGTCATCATTGCATGATGTGAAAGTATGTAGAGGAGCAGATGTTGTATCAGACCACCATCTTCTGTTGGCTAAAACAAAATTAAAACTCAAGAAATTTACAACAGTATAATGTGGGATATCTAAGAAATCAGGAAATAAGAGAACAATTTTCAATCACAGTATCCAACAAATACCAAGTACTCCAACAGCTGGAAGATTAAACAGATACGGAAGACCACTGGCAACAAGTAAAAAATGTATGGAACGAGACGTGAAGAAGTACTGAGAAAAAGAGAACAGCAGCACAAAGCATGGATGTCAGGACAGGTTGGTATAGTTTTAAATGAAAGATATCCTGGACACAAAGTTGTATCAGGTGATACCAGGATAGTGCCAGATAATAGTCTGGTCTTATAAGAAATACCCCTTTCTCTGAAAAGAGTAAGGGTGTACTGACATCAAAGGTCAGATCAAGCTGTATAAGTCCCTAGGTATGATGATAGTGTATTATCCTAGGTTCCTAAATGCTCCTCTCAAGATCCTCCTCTGTTTATAGTGTTAGGCTCTGCTAGGGGTATTAAACTAAACTATTAACCAACAAGAACTGTAATTTAACTTAAATAATCCAAGTAAGTCTGTTGGTAAAATTTACAATTTATTTTGTAAAAGTTTTCTTTTCTTTGTGAAATTTTCACTGAACTCAAAATTGATTGAGGTATAAAATTAATAAAATCACTTGTCAAATATTCACAAATATCTACAGTCTGTATATTTCTAAGGACAGATCTCCTATCCTGGCTGATCTTAGTCTTGTGGTAGACTGTCTTTAGTTAGGGTCAATAAGGGTTCTTCACAGTTAATGAAATAAAGTAAATCACTGATTCATGGGACCACTCCCCCATTACAACAAAGGTAGATGATTATGTTAATTAGACACAAACAACTGACGTCGCCTAAATACTGCATTATTCCATCTCCACTTTAGCTTGTTTTGAGAAAAAACGCGTTCAAAGATTTTTAGTAGTTGATAAGGATATATCGGGCACAATGGGCTAATCACCTGTTTGCCAAGTCACTTCGATTACATGTCCTGCCCATGGGCCTTGTGCACTTGGGTCCCCTCTACACCTCGTTTCACGGGGTAGAAGAGGTTCCGATTATGTGATGAGATGACTGATTCATGAATTTGCCTATCTATATGCACTGACTTTTCATCCTACTGTCTTATTTGATTGATTGTGGTACAGCTGGTTAAACACTGGTCAGTAGCCTTGTATGGCTACTTATCTTGGGGTCTTGGAGTCTTTCACAATACTGCTCTGGAAAGAAACTGTCAGATGTGATTCTTCCAGGCATTAGGTAACTATGTTGCTGTCCCTCTAGACGCATAGGGCTCTTGCACCACTAGCTCCTTCAGTTGTGTCTGCTCCTAAAAGGTACACTTTTACAGGGTGTAACCTGAAATATAATTGGTTAACCACTGTATTGTCTATCTCGATCTCTCTACCACAGATTTAGGGGATAAGAGACAGTTTCAGACAATGTGCAGGTAGACGCACAGGGCATAATAAATCAGTAATAACACAATTTATTTCACTGTGAATACAATCTTTCTCCCATTCTTTGACTACAGCTCTATCTGTCCATGATTCGCCTCCATACAGTTATTAGGCCTTGAGGAAAACACTATGTAATATCTTAATCAATACAGTAATTCAATTACTTTCATTCTTTCCTTTGTTCCTTGTGTGTATTCCATTCCTTCAAGAAATAATTCTTTAAATGCGTTTCTAAACCTATCAACCCAATTTCCGCTTCCATTCTCAATTTATCTGAATATGCACAGGCTTAGATTGCTTCCAATAATTACACAGTGGTTTATAACACAGTTACACACTTCCTAAAGCACAATTTGATTAATTAATTAGAAATATATAAATGTATACATTCTTTCTTACCCTCAAGTACATACAGTCGAGCTGTTAATGGCTAATCAGTCTGCTCTCAGATGCAGAAGGCAACGGAGTCTCTCTGACAGAACTGGCGCTCTCGCTGTAGTTTGAATTTTTGTAGCCAGCTTTCGAAATGTGGGCACGTCCTTATATAGGTCAGGGCCGAATGTCTCGGAGAACAATAAGACTGAAGTATGTTCACGTCCTCAAATGCAGGCATGTTTTTGTCAATTTGTGCATTTATGCAAAATTAGAAATATGCATATCTCCTTTATTCCTGGACCGATTTCCTTCATCTTAGGCTTAAAGTGCGCCCTGGATTCTTCTCTATCTTTCTAAATAATTGTCTTTTCCGTTACTTTGTCCATCTTTTCATAGGCGCAGCCTAAACAGCAAAATTTTTTACTTGCCTGATGTCTCGATGCATTCCACTCAAAATTTCTCCATTAGAATAACACTTTCCGTGGAAATCCTTGCACATACTTATAAAGGAACAGTTCCATTATAGAATTACTGACCTCTTCCATGCGGTACTTCGCTCATAAACCTGTACCTTCGCTCATCTCCAATTCCCAACTCGGTAACAGATTTGGAGTCCGGCCATGTTAGTCTAATACGTTTGTAAACATACGTGAATAAGGATGCCGTTTCATTGGTCCTTCTAGCCTACACTTTATTTAGTATGGGGCGCCGTTTTGGTATGAATGGCGTGTTGTGAATCCGAATTCACGATAATGGATAACAACAGAAACCATTAGTAAGATAGAAGACAGGAAAAACAAGAAAGCAGATTTAAACAGACGCACAACCAGAAGCTCCAAAGCCAAGGCTCATGAAGTGTACATAGAAGCAAACAAAAAAGTAAGAAGAAACATCAAAAGAGACAAGATGAAATATATTGATGATTTGGCAAGGGAAGCAGAGGAATCTGCAGCCAAAGGAAATATGAAGGATATGTACAACAACACAAAGAAGCTAACAGGGAAATATAAGCAAGCAAATGGCCTCATAAAAGATAAGAATTGAAAATTGCTTAGTAATATACAAGAACAAACGAAGAGATGGACAGAACATTTTGAGGAACTTCTCAATAGACCATCTCCAACTAATCCCTCAGACATCCAGCCAGCAGAAGAGGAGCTACAAATTAGCTGTGAACGACCAAGTAGAGAAGAAATAAAGAAATCCATAAAGCTTCTAATAGATGGAAAAGCAGCTGGTTCAGATTGCATTCCAGCAGAGGACATCAAAACAGATATTGATACCTCTACAGAGATATTATACAAACTACTTGGCAAAGTCTGGGAGAGAGAGAGGAAATACCGGCAGAATGGAAGGAAGGTTATCTGGTCAAGTTGGCTAAGAAGGAAAATTTACAAGAGTGCACAATTTATAGAAGAATAATGTTACTATCAGTGCCAGCAAAAGTATTAAACAGAATCATCCTGGAGAGATTAAAAGAGTCCATAGACAAGCAACTGAGAGATGGACAAGCAGGTTTTCGAATAAATAGATCCTGTAAGACCAGACAGCCACATTGAGAATAATAGTTGAACAAAGTCTGGAATGGAATTCACCACTATACATCGGATTCGTGGACAATGGAAAGGCATTTGACAGTGTAGACAGAGAATCGCTTTGGAAATTGATGAGGCATTATGGAGTTCCCATGAAGATCATTAACTTAATAAGGAAGACCTATGAAGACATGACATGCAGAGTTCTTCATGAAGGACAACTTACAGAACCGTTTAGGATTAGAACGGGAGTGAGACAGGGATGCCTCTTGTCTCCATTTATTTTCTTACTAGCTGTGATAAATGAGCACCAAGGCCTTATAGCTCTATCTTTTCCTACATCTCTCGTATGTTATTTTCTCCGACATTTGTGCTCTTTCATCCCACATTTGCTATTTCATCGTTTTGATTACTCGCGACCGGTATCTAGAGAACCGCATTTGTTCTTTCATCGGTGGTAAAATAAAGTCTTTTGATTGAGTCCCCATACCTGGCATCATCGTTTGAAGTCCACATCGCATCGTTATAGATCTGGTGAAAACACATCTGGTCATCCAAATCAGATATCTGGGCATTATACAATTTCTGTGGACTGTTGTTATCTTTGTTGCTCGGCCACTGTCCAGACAAGCGACGGGTCACCACATTGGACGCCCAGCTTGGCCAGGTGAAAACGTCTCATGCTGTTTAAACCAACCGGCATGTAAATCAATAGGCAGCGCCACAGAGGGGACATGTTAGCATGCTGGCGACAATGGAAGGAGGTAACAAAGAGTGCCGCCAACACACGGAGCGATAGACAATCAGAGAGTAATGTGACAGCACTTTTGCATTGGCCAGCCAATTATCTCAATACCTGTTTGTCAGGCAAGCCAGGCAACGAAAGTTGGTCGCGAATTACCCCACCCACTTTTGGACTGACAGGGGACAAGAGTGATCCTGGGAATGAGTGACAAGAGGCTCTTAGGTATTGGTTGTATGGGCGGAGTTGTACGTCACCGGTCCAAGGAACCCACATTGGACTTCTAGAGATATAATATACCGCGTAGCTCGCTAGAGAGAGGAGTCCAGTTTTTACATTGTGAGGTAGAGATTAAATCCCTAAAACGGCTAGCCTAAATACACGTGTTTATTCAGAGTGGATAATAATTCATTTATGTGGTGAATTGTGTTCTTAAAGGATTTTGCGAAGGGAAAAGAAGTTCATCAGAAGTCTGAGTCTACACGCACCGTGTCTGACGTCTAACCAGAAATAAGTTATCAACAAACGGACATTTGGCTAGCAGAATTCGCCATAGGACATCTTTCATTCCTCAATTAAAAAGGAATATTGTCTCACCCACAATTCAGAAGGTGGGCGCAGCATTTTTCGTCACCATATACTGCTGGCTCACAAGTTCAATACATAGTTATCACAAGTTCAAATCACTTGAAAGCTTATTATCTGAAGTCAAGTTAAAGAGCTCAAAAGTGGAATCAAATATTTATACCAAGTGCAACACACTCTTAAGCGCATTCTATGAAGCAGACTCTAAAGTATATTTTATGAATCACGACTACTTCTTCTTCTTCTTTGATCCTTAGCCGTCGACCGTCAAAGCAGTCAGTGGCCATTACGCCTGGTGGCGTCTTGTAGGGCAATAACAAATTGATTCCACTTTGCTCGGTCGGCGGCCATCCTTCGTACAGTGCCCCAACTCTGGTTCATTCTTTGCATCTCAGCCTCCACAGTCCTCCGCCAAGTTGTTTTTGGTCGACCTCTCTTTCGTTTTCCTTCAGGGGTCCATAGCATAGCTGTTCTTGTGATGGCATCGGGGTCTCTTCTGAGGACATGGCCAACCCAGCTCCAGCGTCTGCCATCTATGATGGTGTGCATGTCCTCTTGCTTGCTCCGAGTAAGCAGATCTTGGTTGGTAATGGTATTCGGCCAAAAGATTCGGAGAATTTTTCTTAGGCATGTTGTGTGAAAAGATGACAATTTCGACATTTCCTTCTCTGTAACTCTCCAGCTCTCCGCGCCATAGAGAAGCACAGAAAGCACACAGCTCTAATATAATCCTAATTTTGTGCTCGTGCTGTACTGAGAGGACTTCCAGATGTTGTTTAGACTAAAAAAGGCTGTTCTTGCTTTGTTCATTCTGTTGTTGATGTCTTTGTTTGCTCCGCCGTCTGGTGTTACTATGCATCCTAGGTATGTGAAGGCATCTGTCTGTTCCAGTTGCTGATTCCTTACTGATATAGGCTCAGGGCTGCTCACATTGAGCGTCATGACCTCTGTCTTTTTTAGGTTGATGTTCAAGCCCACCTGCTGGCTATACTTATTAAGTCTATCAAAAACTACTGTCGTAGTTGCCCCAATACGCACCACACGACACTAGCAATAGATTGGGTTATGAAAACATCGACATCACCCAACAGAAATGGAATCCAGTGGAATCTGACTAAACAGCCTGATGATCTGGATTTTGCAGATGACTTGGCTCTTCTGTCCCATAACCATAGTCAGATGCAAGAGAAAATGAAAATTCTCGATGATAGGTCACAACAAGTGGGCCTGAAAATACACAGGTAAAAGACAAAGATTATGAATGCAAGAAATGATAACAAGGTTGAACTTGAAGAAACGCCACTAAAAGATGTAGAATCGTACACATTTCTTAGAAGTAATATAGACAAAGTTGGAGGGACAGACAGTGATATCAAAATAAGAATACAAAAAGCAAGAGGAGCTTTCATTGCATTGGGAAACATATGGAGAACAAGAGAAATCGTCCAACACGAAAATAAGAATCTTCAACTCAAATGTGAAGTCAGTCCAATTGTATGGCTCTGAGACATGGAGAACAAAAAAAAAAAACAACAACCAAAAAGCTACAGACTTTTATAAACGGGTTCTTGCGTAGAGTAGAAGGACTGAAATGGTATGACAAAGTCACAAATGTGGAATTGATGACAAGAACCAGACAAGTGCCAGTGGAACAAGAGTTGAGAAGAAGACGCTGTGGTGATGGATAGGACACACATTGAGGAGACCTGTTGATAGCATTACAAGGCAGTCCTTGTTCTGGAATTCACAGGGAAAGAGAGGCAGAGGTAGACCACCACCCCCCTCCCCTCCCCCCAAAGAAAAAAAAGCATGGGGAAGAGAGCTGGAGACTGAAAAAAATGAGGAAAACGTGGAAAGAACTTGAGCTGATGGTACGCGACAGGAGGACTTGGCGTGTGTTTGTTGAGGGTACATGTACTTTTGGCAGCTAAAGGGTATTGATTGGTTGAATATCTTCAAACAACTGTCGATTATTTACACATATCATTTAAAACGTCATTTCAAATGTTACACATACTTAAAAAATAGTTATAAGGAAAAATATCTTCTTCAACCTCTGATGGCAAAGCTGACCCTCGGAATCGTTCAAGGTGGTGCAAGGCCCGGCCCCATGATGCTCCCTCACTCCCCAGTAACGTAGTGTATGTACTCTTACAAGACTCAATGTAATGCTTTTTTCTTCTCTTTCGTTCGCTCTCAGATAGAGACATCTACCTCTCTTATAAAGCTCGAAGTCCGTCTCAGGCCTCTCTCGTAACCATACAGTTTCTCCCTCAACTGGGTTGGAGAAGGTCATACTGCCAACCTGCTCCTCTCGTAGAGTTTTGGAATACGTGTTCTAGTATCTGTTTGTCCTCTCCACATGGACACATGTCTGTTTGTCCTCTCCACGTGGACACATGTCTGTTTGTCCTCTCCACATGGACACATGTCTGTTTGTCCTCTCCACATGGACACATGTCTGTTTGTCCTCTCCACATGGACACATGTCTGTCTGTCCTCTCCAAATGGACACATGTCTGTTTGTCCTCTCCACATGGACACATGTCTGTTTGTCCTCTCCACATGGACACATGTCTGTTTGTCATCTCCACATGGACACATGTCTGTTTGTCATCTCCACATGGACACATGTCTGTTTGTCCTCTCCACATGGACACATGTCTGTTTGTCCTCTCCACATGGACACATGTCTGTTTGTCCTCTCCACATGGACACATATCTGTCTGTCTGATTTTCGATTTGTTGTACATATGGTATTTGAGTCTGCAATGGCCCTAAGTTGAAAAATTATCACTTGGTCTCTTTTTGATAATGTAATTTTCACAAGTAACGTTTACCGTCTCAAAGAAAAAAATTTCCACAGAATGCACAGAGTTAAATGGAACAGTTTTAAAACAAGTCAATAGATTCAAATGCCTGGGCACATTAATAACATCGAATGGAAGATGCATCTCATAAGTGAAAAACAGAATTCTATAAAATGAAGAGTATTTTATGCAACAATTCTGTGTCAATAGAAGTAAGAAAGATAGATCTGCAGTGTTATATAAAACAAATCCTGACATACGGGAATGAGTCATGGACAATTAGTAAACAAGCAGGGAGAACAATGGAGGCCACATGTGGTTTTACAGAAAAATGTTAAAAATACCATAGACAGCCAACAAGAGGATTGAGGATGTCCTGAAAGAGGCCAAGGCGAAAAGGAAGTTTATTTCACAAGTTAGAAGGAAGCAATCCACTTTCTTTTGGGGCGTGTTATGAGAAGAGGAAAGCTGGAATATATCGTACTAACCGGAAAGTTTGAAGGAAAGCTGGAATATATCGTACGAACCGGAAAGTTTGAAGGAAAGCTGGAATATATCGTACCAACCGGAAAGTTTGAAGGAAAGCTGGAATATATCGTACCAACCGGAAAGTTTGAAGGAAAGCTGGAGAATATCGTACCAACCGGAAAGTTTGAAGGAAAGCTGGAAAATATCGTACCAACCGGAAAGTTTGAAGGAAAGCTGGAATATATCGTACCAACCGGAAAGTTTGAAGGAAAGCTGGAATACATCGTACCAACCGGAAAGTTTGAAGGAAAGCTGGAATATATCGTACCAACCGGAAAGTTTGAAATAAAAATATTATGACAGTACTGTACTGTTAAAAACTACTACCTGTAAGCATAATATACTTTGCTGTGTTTTATGGGGGTGTCAAAGGAAGGATCCGGGTGTCAACTAGTTTAAGTACACCCCTGTCAGGAAGGGCGCTACACATATTTTTTTTAAATGCAGAAATTATAGTGGGATCCTACTGAATAGCATAAAATTGACCCTCATAAGAAAACAATACAGTACGGCAAGGGGAGAGAGGGTACCAAAACGAGACCTTGAGCCCAGAGGCGCTCCTATATTATTTAGCACCCGGGGCGGATTCAATCTTTGGCACCCCTCCCCCCCCCCCCATAAATAAATACGCTTGCAAGTATATTTTTAACAGTAAGTACTATCATAATAGTGTCCGATGGCACCCTTTCCTGGCTGTCTCATGGGGCGGACCGCACCACCACTCCCCCGCACCCTACTTAGTACGCCACTGCTCACATCGCCTTGAAAATCCGTAGGGTCACGTCTAGTGAAGTGTTAGCGGCTTCACTTATATTACTTTTGAGGTGAGGTGACCAGTTACCTTCCTTACTGTCAATGCCGGCCCTTATTCAGTAGAGAGTCATTTGTACATTTACAGCCAGGGTAAGCTGGATGGTGGCGCAACCAGGTTTTGAACTCCGTAACTATGCATCGAGAAGATAACGTTCTAGCCACTCGGTTAAAAGCTGAGAAAAAGAAATGTGGCAACAAGCAAAATTAATGGAAAAATCACAGAAAACTAAAGAGTTCGGCCAACAATTATGGGGTGGGGGATGTTGGTGACCATCTGAGAAACAGAAACCTGATACAGAAGAAAGCTGTGTTATCGACTCGAGTTGATGAACTTGAACTCGAGTCGGACTTAAGTCGCTACAGCGACTCGACTCGAACTTAAGTTACCACTATGTCTAGATTGGAATTTCCTTTAAGCGACTCGACTTGGGACGTTCCAATTTCAGCGAACTAAATTCGCCGTCCTCATTCATAAATTACTCTTAAACCGAAAATAGTTTTGCTTGAATCGGTATAATGAAATCAGTCAGTAAATAATATATTCAAAATAGGGAGCCGCGCTGGTGTAACGGTTACCACACTGAGCTGGTGATCGGGTGATCTAGGTTCGAGCCCTGGCTAGGACATTTGAAGGTGTGTCGTCGACCAAGACTTGGACTGGAATAATTCGAGCCCTGGAGAAGACATTTGAAGGGGTGTCGTCGACAAGGGTGTCGTCGACATGGGTGTCGTGTGGTCAGTATTGGGGCAACTACGACAAGAGTTTTCGCCAGGAATAGCCTATGAGGTATTAGGTAGAAGGTCTCCAGAAGTTGTCTCGTTAAGAAAGGATAGAGACCTATCCGAGATAAGGACAAGAAGAAGAGAATGCGAATGCTTTCCATTTGACAGTGTTTTCTAGTGAATTATGGACAGAGTTTTGTTTCCCCACGACATTAGCTTCTGCCCTTAGATCCCGTAACAGAAAAAGCCCCCAACCTCATCTGAGTGTAGAAATTTACCTATATACAAATATTTAACACCGACAGCATGAGTGATACATTAACAAACTAGATAATAATCAAACGATTATTGGGTTTATTAATTAAATATCTACACATATAGGGTTAGTAGTGGTTTGAACGTGATGATGGTAAATGACGATTCACACAAAACACACAGATGAGATATTAATATTGCAGTTAATTAAATAGTAGTTAATTCTTCTTCTTCTTCTTCTTCGTTCACCCTCAGATGTCAACTTGAATAAGTTCAAAGAAAGCGGTGGTCAGCCTGAGGCTGTTGATATCTCCGTAGATCTTCTCCAGGAATGGTACAGGTGATGGCCATATGCGTCTTCTCCGCTCCTCATATGTTGGGCACTCGTTAATTAAGAATGAGCTTGTGTAAAGCGAAATGATGATGATGTGATATGATACGTATTACCAAAATGGTGAATAATCTACACAGTCCATGTGTCTCTTAATGCTTCAACCGGATAGGATGATTCACATGTATGCATATAATGTCCCAAGTTGCTATAAGTTATGTCGCGTGGTGTATCTCTAAGTAGAGGACGTTCTGGTGCAAACTTTTGTTGTACTGAGAACGTTGACGATATACAGTCCTTCACTGTTTGACAATATCTCTGTAGCGTTGATCAACAGTTAACAGTTGTCGTATGAAAAATGTCTGTTGTCTAATCTCCAAAGGGTACTGGCCAGATAGGATATTTTCACGAAATGTTCTTGCTAAGTAGACTCATTAACTTGAGTGTGTACTCGTGATTCATGAAATATACTTGGATTAAGCTGCACTGGATTTGACTATGGAGTCTGCTTCCTTGAATACACTTAAGAGTGTGTTGCCCTTTGTATAAATATGAGATTCAACTTTAGAGCTCTTTATCTTGACTTCAGATGGTAAGCTTCCGGTGGAGCTGAACTTGATATGAGTAATCACCTGTGAGCTTTAGCTTGACTCCTGTAGTAAGCTTTCGATGGAGCTGAACTTGATTTAAATAGCTACTGAACTTGTGCGCACGTGATATAAAGTGACAAAAAATACTGCGTCCACAGTCTTAATCGTGGGCGAGAAATATTCCTTTTTAATTGAGGAATGAAGTATGTCCTGTGGCGAATTCTGCTTTCCAAATGTCCGTTTTGCTAACTTTTTTCTGGTTAGACGCCAGACACGTAGCGTGTAGACTCAGACTTCTGATGGACTGAAGACACACAAAAGTCTTTGTAAGTTTTCACACTTAATATCACTGGTTGACTTTCATTTATACTACTCCTCACTATTGATCTCTATGAGTTTGATTCTAATGATGTTAAATATATTGTGCATGAGAGTGTATGCGCATGGAAGACTGTCATGATGATTTAACAAGCTAGATGAAGGTGAAGTATGAACTATTAATTACTTCCTATCAGCCTATCATCGTAGAGGAAAATCTTCTGATTTCATTAATCATTTATGAAAAGAATTAATTGAAAAACTATCTTTCGCACATTTAGCTTTGAGGTTAAAATGAATAAGAAAAAAGTATTAATAAACTGTATAAGATCTACTAACCTTCTTTTCCCTTCGCAATAGCCTTTAAGAACACAATACACCACAGATATGAAATATTTTATCCTCACTGAATTAATTCACATACCTAGGATGCATAGTAACACCAGACGGCGGAGCAAGCAAAGACATCAACAACAGAATGAACAAAGCAAAAACAGCCTTTTTTAGTCTAAACAACATCTGGAAGTCCTCTCAGTACAGCACAAGCACAAAATTAGGATTATATCAGAGCTGTGTGCTTTCTGTGCTTCTCTATGGCGCGGAGAGCTGGAGAGTTACAGAGAAGGAAATGTCGAAATTGTCCTCTTTTCACACAACATGCCTAAGAAAAATTCTCCGAATCTTTTAGCCGAATATCATCACCATCCAAGATCTGCTTACTCTGAGCAAGCAAGAGGACATGCACACCATCATAGCTGGCAGACGCTGGAGCTGGGTTGGCCATGTCCTCAGAAGAGACCCCGATGCCATCACAAGAACAGCTATGCTATGGACCCCTGAAGGAAAACGAAAGAGAGGCCGACCAAAAACAACTTGGCGGAAGACTGTGGAGGCTGAGATGCAAAGAATGAACCAGAGTTTGGGCACTGTACGAAGGATGGCCGCCGACCGAGCAAAGTGGAATCAATTTGTTGTTGCCCTACAAGACGCCACCAGGCGTAATGGCCACTGACTGCTTTGACGGTCGGCGGCTAAGGATCAAAGAAAAAGAAGAAAAGAATTAATTACAGGCTAAGCTTTAGGGATTTTTCTTCTCTACACCATCATGTTGAAAAAACTGGACTCCTCTCTCTAACGAACTGCGCGGTACATATATTCCTAAGACGCCCATATGTTCCCAAATCTTGCCTGTGACGTGAAACTCTGCCCATGCAACCAATAGCTAAGAGTTCATCTGGTCTCTTATACCTAGAATCTCTCTTGTCCCCTGTCAGTCTAAAAGTGGGTGGGCCACTCGCTACCAACTTTCAATGCCGTGCTGTATGACAAACAGATGCAAAGAAAATCACCCGCCTTCCAACTGTCACAAACCCTCTGTCAACTTCTGTTTGTCTTTCGCCTCGCGTGTCAGCTTTGTTCTATGCTGCTGGCGGCGACCTTTGTACCCTCGGTCCAATGTCGCTACATGCTAATAAGTCCCTTTGTCGTGCCGGGCTTATTGTATTCCATCTGGAAGCAAAGGTTGTTGTTCCGCGTCAAGAATCTTCGATATCACACTCATTGTTGCCGGATCTATTGTATTGTGCGAGACGGTGACTGTGTTGTGTTTAAACAACGGCTTAAACTAATCTTTTGTGTCAGCCGCGCTATCCTCATGTTACCAGATGTGTTTAACAAGGTGAATCAAAATAATTTTTTTACCACCGATGAAAGGTCAAATGTGGTTCTTTAGATACCAGTAATCAAGATTACAGTTTACAGATAATAGCAAAACGTGGGATGAAAGAGCACGATGTGGGAGAAAAAATAAGAAAGATGTAGGAAAAGATATGACGATAAGGCTTTGGCGCTCATTTATCACACCGGGACTGGAATAACCTGAACGGCCCCTGAGCCGACCCAGCTCTAATGGGTACCTCCGACATCGGCGAGTATCTGCCTGAATGGTGAGAGGACATCTGTCATGGTACAGGGTAAAAAGGGATACTCACGTAAAATCAGTCTCAGGTTAGACATATTAACCAGAGATTTCGCCTCGAGTAATAACGGGCGTACACAAAAAAAATATTAAAAATAGAGATTATTATTATTATTTGTCAGTTATTGATAGTGATAGATGTGTTGTTCAAATAAAAGCGATTGTAAGCTCAAACAGCTTTAGATCACACACACACAAATGAAACTCGACTTGCATGCAACTATTCGAAACTCTAGACTTGTTCTAAGAACTTTGAGACTCCAACTGAGACTTGTTAGGAAAGACTTGAAGACAACTGTGGAAGAAAGTCAACAGATACATGCGAAAATAAGGGACCGGAAGTCTTTTAAAAAACGAGATCGCCTACGCCAGTAGGTAAATTTAGGATAGGCTTGGAACTCCCTTACAGTATACTATATTAGGACAATAGGATCACCCTTGCGAATACTTGTGAAATTGGCGCCATTCCACTCACAGCTTCCCTTAAAAGCGAACAAAGAGCACAATTTATTATGACTCATCCAATGCCCTTATTTGGTGTCATTCTTCGACATAGAATGCCACAAACCAGGGGAACTCACTCTTGCAGTAGCTTTCAGACGTGCACAAATTGTAAGGATTTTCGTACAATATCATTGTATTAATTATTTTTCTATTCACCTTACAACATATGTAATTAGGTATAACTGTTTCCCATGATAAATTTAACCGAAAATTGTCAATTTTATTAAAAACTATATAATATATTCAAATCTAACTTAGTGAAATTAGTTGTATTGTAAATTTATTTCCATCCTTTCAGACTTGGGTAACTTCCCGAAACATCAACCAAAATGGCGTCCGGTGTGAAAGTAGCCGACGAAACAGTGGAAACATACAAAGCAATGAAGCTTCGTAAGGCGAATTACAGATTCATAATGATGGCAATAGATCAGACAGATGGTCTGATTAAAGTTGTATTGTCTCAAGAGAGAAACAATAACCGATCTCAGGAGGAAGAGTTCAACGATTTCTTACAGCAGCTGCCTTTAGACGTTGGTCGTTACTGCATCATAGATTTGACCATTCCACAGAAAAACGGAGCTCAGAAAGACGTCATGTTTATGATTACATGGTGAGATGAATAACGTGTGTAAACATTTGTATTCAAAATCTCTTTTATTAGTCGCTATCAGCATACAAGGTAGGTTAAATATATCGGTAACATAAATTGTGCCGAAGCGGGCTGTCGGAAACGGTAAACACTTGCCAAGGAAGGTGTGGCAGTTTATGAGTAATGATTAGCCTACTGGCAAACGATAGAATGGGCCTCAGAAAGTTATGATGAAGCAATACCCTTGATAGGTCCATATTTTATTATGTTCATAGTTATGAGTTAGGAAAGTTGATCAAAATACAATTTGAAGTTTTGCAACTTTATTTGGTAGTATTTTAGAAAAGTAAACACAAGTCTCCATGTTGGCCAAGTGACTATGGATATGTCCGCAGTGTCACTTCAGCTAATTCAAAAATAGTCCCTGATGCTTGCCACAAGTTTTTTCAAATTAAAAAATCAAAACCTGGTAGCATCATGCTCAATTCTTCCCAGCTGTAAATGGGTACTTGGCCCTGCTCTTGAGTTATGGAAGGCAAAAGGCAGCAAGTACGCAAACTAGTCACCCAACCTCATTAATAAAACGTAGGATATGGTATGTAGTCGTTTCTAACGCTTATTTCCCTTACAGCAGTATCTGCGATGGCACTACCTTTACCTGTTTTTTTTTTTACCTCATGTTTTTTTTTGGTGAGGTATGGCGTCTGCCTCTAATTCTGAAGGTACTGGGTTTGGTTCCCAGTACAGGGGATATATTTGATGGGAATTTGTTTCTGAACCAGTGGGTCCTAATGATGTCATACTCCCCCCTGATCTTATTGGTAGGGAGATCAGATGCCTAGCCTTCTCAGATAAGGATGAAAACATAAGAAGTCCCGTGTTCAAGTTACACACGTTAAAAATCCTTTAGCAGTTGGAAACCGTAAAGAGTAGGCCATACAGCCACTGCCCTGGCAAAATTTACAAAATTAGGAAAGCCTGCCCATCACAAAAATATTTATAGAATGTGATTCCTGTATACACACATTGGGATCCTTGCAGGTGCTATGAAGTTCATGCACTGTGCTGAGATCTTCCTTGTGTGATCTAAGGGAAGAGATTGGAGCACTCATGGAGTTATCTGTATGCAATAACGATGGTCCTTAAAACCAAACCAATCAAATTAAAAACAGCCTCTAACCTTTTTCAAGCTTTTTCAAATTTAATAATGGCCCAAATCCTGTTTCGAGCTTTTTAATAAATAATAATGTCTGACAAATATTGAGGCAGTATTAATAGCCCTGTGGACAATATGGGGGATGTGTCTGCTAATCTAGTTTTCAACCCTGTACAAGTGTTCAGTAATTACTAACAGAAATGGAGCTAAGTAGTTTTAGTTTTGTAGTTTCCTTTTTTTTTTCTTGTCTTTAAATGGGAGTTTTGGTGGGGCACCCCCATTCAACCTAGAAGCAAGGTCTGTTGGGTATATTAGAGTGCATGTCCAAAAACATACCTTTTGGTCTAGAACTGTTATAATTGCCACAGTGCTGGAATTGTATAGGATATTAAGTAGTACAGACGTTCTTCTCAGATGAAATAATAGCACTAAAGGATCAGAAAATGTGATTCACTTATGTTCATAAGCTGGAAAACAACAGACATTAGTTAGGCCTATTTGCAGGTCACAACCCACTGCGTGAAGGGTAGAATAGCCCAGGCAAAAGCAGCATTTCATAAAGTGAAAAGTATTTTATGCAACAAATCAGTAGATGCAGGAAAGAGTTCTTCACTATTATATGTAGAGTAAATCCTGTCAAATGTATGAGAGGAATTGATAAACAGTAAACAAGCTAGAAGATCCACTGAGACCAACAGAGATATGGTTAAACAGAAGAATGCTAGGAATACCATGAGTGGCTGATAAGGAGTTATGAGGATGTTCTGGAAAAAGCCAGTGCATAAATGAAGTTCATTTGCTCATAGTGTTAAGGAACAGGTCACTTGCATTGGGCATGTCATGAGAAGAAAGCTGGAATATAGTATGGCAACAGGGAGGTTTGAAGTGTATGAGCTACTGAAGCTATTGGGTGTGAAAGGGTAGTCAAGAACTAGAGCACTTAAGAGGCTCTGTGAAGCTGCAGTAAGGGCATCGTGGAGCAACCGCAAAGTGCTATAGAATTTAGGATGGTAATTTATTTACAACATAATTGTTACTTGAACAATTGCCTCCAGCTGGCTGCATGGATAAAGTGAAGTTAAAAGTTGCAGCCAAGGTCCGCAGCTCAGGCGGGAAAGACAACAGGAAACGGACACGTAGGGTTCATGAGTGTAAAGAAGATAAAGTTTGAAGGAAAAAGAAATAGAGGATGATAAAGACAAAAGATACTGGACAGTTTAACATCAAGACATTTCAAGAACAGAATTGATAAAGATCACAGGAGGTTGTGGAGAAGCTGGCATGGTACATGAAGAAGAATATAAGAACCCACAGCCCTAATGTTATTAGCACAGCATTTCAGGAAATTTTGAGCTGTCTTAAGCAGTCAACATTAAAAGAAAAATATTACTGATATATTTATATGTCACTATTTTGCTGTGCCCCGTGTAGTTCCCAATTCCCAGGGGGTCTCAGAGAAGACAAAGAAAGAATAGGATTAGTGCCCTCTCAGGAGAGTGGTAAGGTTGTGCACCAGGCTAGCAAACTGATGGAAAATTAAATGTTGCAGAAACCTTCAACGCAAGACCACTTACATGCTTTGGTGCAGGCTTCTCGTAAGGAGACCAGGTGCTGTGGTGTCTCCTCCATAAGGAGCAAAAAGAGAAATTATGGGGATGATGATGATGATGATGTGCTATGAATAAAGAATTACATGCTTGCTTTTCTGCTACCGTAAAATTTTTGTTAGGCCGATTTAGAAATGTGACTGAAAAGCCTTTGTTGTTGTAAAAATTACTTTTTTTTTTCTCAGCAAGTGGCCTATTATATACATACAAATGAATGTTTCACAACGTCACTTCTTAACTAATTATACTTCTTCGTACACTCTCAGAGGTCTACTTGAATATTTTCAAAGAAAGCCTGAGGCTATTTGTACCTCCGTAGAGTTTTTCCAGGAATGGTATTGGTGATGGCCATATGTGCTTTTTTTTCTCATATGGAGTCCTCTTGTCACGTGCCATCAGCTCAAGGTTTTTTCCACATTTTCACTTCTGTCTCCAGGTCTCTTCTCCACGTGTATCTTGGTCTGCATCTGCTTCTCTTACCCTGGGGGTTCCAGAATAAGGACTGCCTTGTAATGCTATCCACAGGTTTCCTCACTGTGTATCCTATCCATTGTCAGTGTCTTCTTCTCACATCTTGTTCCACTGGCACTTGTCTGGTTCTTGTCATCATTTCCACATTGGTGACCTTGTCAGACCACTTCAGTCCTTCTGTTCTGTGCAAGCACCCATTATTGAAAGTCTGCAGCTTATTGTTTTTTGTTTCTGTTATTATGCATGTTTCAGTCATTCTTATTTTTGTGTTGGATAAAATTTCTTGTGACCTACATATATTTCCCAATGCAGCGAGAGCTTCTCTTGCCTTCTGTATTTTTATTTTGAGATCCTTGTCTGTCCCTCCAACTTTGTCTATATTGTTGCCAAGATATGTGTATGATTATACATTTTGTAGAGCTGTTTCTTCTAGCTCAGTCCTGTTATCATTTCCTGCATTTATTCTCTTTGTCTTTGTCTTTTCCCTGTGTATTTTAAGACCTGCTTGCTGTAACCGCTCATCAACATATTTTCATTTTGTCTTTTATTTGATTATAGTTATGCTACTGAAAAGCCACATAATCAGCAAAATCTAGATCATCAAGCTGTTTAGTCAGATTCCACTGGGTACCAAAGATGCAGCAAGAGAGATGAATGCAGTCAGCGACTCATAGCTTGACTGCTTGCATCAGGGTCAGCGAACCGGACCTGACCAAGACCCTTCTCCACCTCCAAGTGGTGGTCCTGGAAACAGGCTGCATCACTGCAGTCTGGCTGAGAGAGTAGGGATCGAAGTGGGAAGGCAAACCGGTCCCAAAAAATGCTGTGCTGAAGTCGGATGTGTCTGCCAAAAGGCGCAAATATCGCAGCTTTGCTGTAAACTGACACAACGCAACCAGCGTCCTTTTCTGGATGAACGAGGAAGAAGAAGAAGATTCCACTGGATTCCATTTCTTTTGTATGATGTTGATGTTTTTATAACCCAATCTATTGCTTGTAAAAATAGAAATTGAGACAAGAGGCATCCCTGTCACACTCCAGCTCTTATCCCAAACTGTTCTGTAAGTTATCCTTCATGAATAACTTTGCATGTCATGTCTTTTGCGGCTTCTTTATTAAGTTAATGATCTTCATGGAGACTTCATAATGCCTCATCAGTTTCCAACATTATTCTGTCTTCACCAGCCTTTCTCAACCGTTTAATCCTGGAGGAACACTTGAAATAATTTTCAGGTCTTGGGGAAACCCCTGCATAAAAATTATTATATCTACAGCTCATGATGCGTTAGCGTGATCAGTAAGTTGTAAATATTATAATCCAATGAAAGCTGTCAATGCTCTTTTGAGTAGAGAATCATTTTTTTCTGTGGATCTGTTTATCTGGACCAACTTATTAGCCTGCTCTTTTTTTTTTGTGGTTCCCCTTCCCACAAAGTATATCACATCAAATGCAAGTCAGTAGTGTAGTATTCTACTCTACAAGATGCTGATGACATATGGTATATGTAAAAGTGAACACAGTCCTATTGCACACTGCCATATGGGGCTGCTCGGTCAGTGTTCATCACTTCAAGCGCTAATATCGCCCAGTGCACAAAGTTAAAAAAAAACGAGGTTTATTTGTTTTTCAGTCACCATCTCTAATGGAACCCCTAGCAACTTCTTGTGGAACCCCAGTTGAGAAACCCTGGTCTATACTGTCATATACCTTTTCATAGTCCACAAATCCAATGTAAAGCATTGAGTTCCATTCCAGACTTTGTTCAGCTATTATTCTCAGTGTGGCTATCTGGTCTGTACAGGATCTGTTGTGTCGAAAACCTTTTTGTTCATCTCTCATGTGTCTAACTGTGGACTCTTAATCTCACATAATCTCTCAAGGATGATCCTTTTCTTGGTAATGATAGTAACATTGTTCCTCTATAAATTGTGCACTCTTGTAAATCTGCCTTCTTAGGCAGCTTGGTCAGATAACCTTCCTTCCATTCTGCTGGTATCTTCTCTCTCCCACTTACAAATTAAATTGTATACCTTTCCATGTCTCAGTCGATATATTTTTGGTTGTTTCCAGTGGTCTTCTGTATTTGCTACATCATCCAGCTATTGGAGTACTTGGTATTTGTTGCATACTGTAGTCATAATTTTTTTTCTTATTTCTTAGATAACCCACATTAAGCTGTTGTCTATAGCTATTTACTTTTGTATATTTCTGGAGTTTTAACTTTGATTTGGCTATCAGAAGATGGTGTTCTAATTCCACATCTGCTTTCCTCTGCATACCTTTACGTCTTGTAATGATGATCTGAACTTCTTGCCTGTACATATATGATCAGTCTGATTTATGTATTCTTTTATGTGGAAATGTGCATCCTCCTAAAGCCAGTTGATTTGAAGCACAGAAGTTTGTGAATAGTTCACCAGTTTTTTTCATTGTGCCTAATCAATGGTTTCCCATGATTTATTCAAAGCCAGTAATGTCTTCCCGTTTTTCCATTTTGGTCACACATCAAAATTAACTCTTTCAGGACGTAGGGGTTTTCCCATGTTTTACGCAAGGAATTTTTTGCGACTCAGATTTTTCATATAGTGTTACCATGTAAGTGTAAATTATTTCAAAGTTTTTAACAAATATAGTCATGTTATATATATTTAAAAAGGAAAATGAATGTGGATTCTGAATATGTTCAGTTTATAAATTTAAAAAAAATTTTTATGAGTATAAAATAGTTGGAGACTGTGAAGAAAAACATTTTACCAAAAAAAAAAAAAATATCAGAATTACCCACTCAAGATAGCAAATCAATCACTTATGTTATCCAAGATACAAATATTTGTAAACTACATTCATTTTGGAAATAAAATACATATGGTTCAAGTTTATACTCTAACTACTTTTCAATTGGCTTCAAGAAAAGGAAAGACACTCTTTTGTCACAAATTTTCTGCGGCACAGGTTTTTCATATAGTGTTACCATGTAAGTGTAAATTATTTCAAAGTTTTTAACAAATATAGTCATGTTATATATATTTAAAAAGGAAAATGAATGTGGATTCTGAATATGTTCAGTTTATAAATTTAAAAAATTTTTATGAGTATAAAATAGTTGGAACTGTGAAGAAAAACATTTTACAAAAAAAAAACATGTCAGAATTACCCAATCAAGATAGCAAATAAATCTTTTATGTTATCCAAGATACAAATATTTGTAAACTACATTCATTTTGGGAATAAAATACATATGGGTTCAAGTTTATACTCTAACTACTTTTCAATTGGCTTCAAGAAAAGGAAAGACACTCTTTTGTCACAAATTTTCTGCGGCACAGGTTTTTTCATATAGTGTTAACATGTAAGTGTCAGTTATTTCAAAGTTTTTAACTGAATATAGTCATGTTATATATATTTAAAAAGGAAAATGAATGAGGATTGTGAAAATTTTCAGTTTAAAAATTTACAAAATTTTTATGAATATAAAGTAGTTAAAGACGAGACAGAAAAATATTTTACTAAACAAAAAAACAAAACAAACATATCAGACTTACCAATTGAAGACAGCTAATCCACCATCCAATATAGAAATCACTGTAAACTATATCCATTTTTGAAATAAACCACACATCAAGTTTATACTCTAACTACTTTCCATGTGTCATCCAGAAAATGAAATACACTCTACTGTCACAAATTTACAAATAATTGAAAAAGATCACAAAATGTGATATATATGCTGAACTGCTCTCACAAAGAACACTCATTACACCCCAACTTATATTTACAACTTAGCTTTAGTGTGCCATTTTAGGAAACATTCATCTATGTGCAGATGGGGGTGGCAAGTGCATCCGGCACAATAATAGTTTGTCCTTTTCCTGTCGTCAGGTGTGCTGCAAACTTTACACCTATTGAACTTAGTGCTTCTTTGCATTATATGTTTTGCACCCTCCAGTCTTTCCAATGGTTTATCTGATAATTTACTTGGCCTTGGAGGATTTAGCTTTCCATCCTATAATCATCTCATCAATAGCTACGTCTTGGTTCGGAGTGTATGCCGCAACAAATTTAGAGCATAACATTTGAACGAAGGGCTCTATTTTATTTTTCCCTTCTGCAACTGGCTCACAGATATGCAACATAGTTTGCAATATAGACAAAAATCTGTCTCTCTCCATCATTTGGGAATAAAATGGAGTGTGAAACATAGGCTCTTGTGAGGAGAAATAATCTTTTATGCTTGGCCTTTTGTCGATACCCATTGCTTGATGCAGAGCAAAAAATTTTAGCAGCTCATAATCGCTTACTGGATTCCATCGATTATATCTTGATCTTTTCAGTGACGGTGTATGCTTCTGTACTTCAATTTCTGCAAAGCAGTTTATGCTTTTTAAAATTTCCTCCCTTACAGCTGATGACACAAGGCTTTCAAAACACTGGATCGGGGTAGATGATTCATTTAGGCCTAAATTTGCGGACACACCCTCTGCTCTTCCGTCTTTAGGTTGAAATCTAAAGCTATTCGTTGTTAGTACACCCAAGTTTGCTTCGTGCCATTCTATATTTCTGACACACTCCTGTTTTCATCTTTCCCCTTCTTGTAAAACTAAATTAGGTCCTACTGGGTCTGATGTTGAAGAATCAAAGTTAGGTGATAGAACCACACCCACTCTTTTTAACATAATAGGCCTACCTTCATTCTCTGAATCGACATCACTGAAAGACAAATTATTCATCGAATTAGCACTAAAATCACTACTGCTATAGCCGTCCTCATCTTCGCTGAAATTTTCTAGCAAACTAAGGGCCTGCTGAGCGCTTAAACAAGCAGGTCGCTTTCGAGAAGATGAATTAGATGGCATCAAAAATAGGTAACCCAAATTTCGTAACAAAAACACGAAGATGCAATCAGAATCGGTTTGAATTTAATAGAAAGAGTGACGCTATAACTCTCCCGCTTTAGAAATAATAATAAAAATGGCTATACTTCCGCTTCCCAGTCATCGAAAACTTCTAACTGTGATGAAACGAAACAAAAACTTAGTTCAAACATGTCGACCAAGATTCGGGGACTCCCGTCATCTAAGGCTAGAAACATCGACCAAGAAAACTGGTCGATCATCCTTTAAGAGTTAAGATGTCCTTTCTTTCCATTTTATCCATGATATTTTGTAGTCTGGTGTAAAATTCTTCTTTCACTGATTCTGCTTTGTCATTGGTTGGTGCACAAATATTGGATGATGTTTATCTTTATTTTGTGTGTGTGCTGTTTTGAATGTTGCTGTTATTATTCAAGGTTTCATTGCTTCCCATTGTGTGAGGGCTTTCTGTGCTTTCTTAGCAATAGAGCCACTGCTTCACTGTGCTGTGCACTTTCTTCTTCATGTCCTGAGGACATTATCTTTTCCCCAATGATTAGTCTCTTCCTCTCTGTGTCTTTCCATCGGGCCTCACTGAGTCCCAGGGTAGTTCTCCATTTCTGCTGCCACTTGTGCAGTTTTCTCTTCTTTGTTTAAAGTATGAATCTTCCAGGTGCCAGGCCTGGAAATTTTCCTAGATAAAAAAAAATCTGTTAGTTAGCAGCTTGGGACTCTTTCAGCTTTCTCTGGGTTGCTTCATGAGTCTCCTTGCCAGAAGACCTGTCATGGATGGCTGAATTGCATTATTTTTGTTAGTTGACCTGTCCATGTTATGGATAGGGTAACCGGCCCCATGACCAAAAACCCTCCTTTGTCACTTTTTACGACATGCATGGTAAGGGTACATTGTTTCTATTCTTTGCTCCCCATTCAGGCCCTTCTAATACGAAGGTGTTTCCAGAACAAGGCCTGCCGGATAACGCTGTCAGCAGCTTTCCTCAATGGGCACTTTCCATTGGTGGCATCTTCTTCACATATCTTGTTCCACTGGCACTCATCTGGTTCTTTCACATTGATGATCTTGTCGTGCCATCAATCTTTCTATTCTACACAAGCACCCATTTATGAAAGTCTGTAACTTCTTAGTTGTTGTTTTGTGGTGTTCACCGTAATTTCAGAGCCATACAATAGGACTGACTTGAAGCTGTCAATATCCAATTTCCTCATGACTGTCCTTTTCACACTAAGTTCTCATAAAATGATAGTTCAGCACTTAGCTGAGTTTTTTTTTTTTAAGTGTTGATATAACACTTACAGGAAAACAGAAATATTAATTGCATAGCTGTCAAACTCATTCATTTCAGAAAGGAATGGACATGCACTTCAATAAAAACCTTTCCATTGATATTACGCATTGCTTAAGTACAGCCTTTTCTCTAGACATAGCTTTTTAATATTTTGTTTGTTTTGCCTCAGTCCCTCCTGGAATGACATCTAGTTTACTTGTCTTGTGTCATTCATCTTATTGCTGTTTATGACAGGTGATCTCTTGGCAGCAATAGACATAATCAGTGATGTTCTTTACTATCATTAGATAGTACGCATGTTTAATAGAGTTGTTATTGTATTAATTTCTCCAGGTGTCCCAGCGGTGCTCCAACCAAATCCCACATTGTGTACACGACTTCAAAGAAGGCCCTGACGGACAAAATACGTGAGGGAATGACTGAGATTCAGGCCAACGATCTTTCAGACCTGAATTACAGTGAATTTCTAGAGCGGGGATGCAAGTAAACAAGTGGCAAGACGTCTGTACATCATATCTTTAGTTTTTTTTTTATATTTTATTTCTTTGTCGGCTTGTATGGAGGTTTACTGTTGATCAGTCTTTTGCCTATATCATATAAATATATATACAAAATCAGTTTAATTTGTTTGTAATGTAGTAAACTTTTACAGATGGATTTCATGTAAACAGTAGCCAGTTATGAGCCGAATGTGAGCTCAACAAATTTTGAAAAGATGTCTGTGTTTTCTATGTGGCTCTTTCTTAAAAAGAAAAGAATCATTGGCACTCTCAGGCTGTCTTCAGAGAATGTGTTGCAAGGTCTAACGAGGCTTGATTTACTGATTTCTCTCACTGTTGCTGTTATCTAGTCTGTGTCTGTTTGTAAGACTCAAAATCCATGCCAAAGTTTGTGGATAGGAAGCGGTTAGTGCTGTTTCAGTATTGGAAAAAAACGTTTGAGGATGACACGAAATGTCTCAAAGCACATGTTCTAGCTGAGTGTTTCTGCATGCAGAGTGCATTAAAGATTTTGAAAAATGCACTCCGTGCCCCCTTATGGTGATGAACAAAACTCTGTTTTCATAATTTAGTTACAACAAAAATGCATTGACAAGCATGTTTTTATACTTATAGTAATATACAAATAATATTTTGACTGCTTTAGATAGCTTTCGTTTTGTTGTGTGCTGTATGTAATTTTGTGTTTCATAATGTCATTTTTTTTTTAAATTTTGACATTCATTCCGCACATAAGGTGCCTTAGTGCCAGAACGTAATATTTTTTAAGCAGCATTTGCATGTCATATATGGCTTCTTTTAGAATGATTAAGAGACGCACTTGTTCATACTGCTTCTATAAAATTGATTAAGAGATGCCCCATACTGCTTCTGTTAAACTGATTAAGAGATGCACCATACTGCTTCTATTAAACTGATTAAGAGTCACACTTGTTATCAAAATCAGGGAGCATTACACGTTTTAGAAATGGACATTCCGTTGTTTTTAATTTTGCTTTAATGATCCTGTCACACCAAAATTTAGAAATACTAAAGTACTGAATAAATCAGAAACTAGTCAGACATTCAATGAAGAAGACATATATGCAAACACTGCTTAGAAAATTAAATTTCACAATATAAAAGCAAACATTTCTTTCTGCCAACTTCACTTCACAAAAGCTATTGCTACAGAGTTTATGCTTGCTACAGTAGACATGTATTGAATTATGTTCATGCATTTTTTTTTTTTTTGGTATGATTGAATTGTTTTTGTTAATATTTTAATAAATCACACATTAGTCTTATTTTCTCTTTTTTTTCCATATTTTATATATATATTCTGTATAAAGAAACACGGGGTGGAAAAATAACGTGAGATATTTGTACTGCGTCCGAAACAAAATAAGTAATTTGTTCACTTTTTTTACATTAATACAAGTGGTATCATTTATTATCCATCATCATTTCCCTTGGAGCATGGAACCACAGCCGCAGTAGGTCCCCTTACTGGAAACCTGCACTAAAATATGCATGCACCACTTTCAGTGGTGATTCCTGTAGTGGGTTATTTTTTAACAAGATGAGGTTGTCATTCCCCTGTGCACAATCTCACATTACTCACTTCTTATGACATACCTGGGTGAGCACTATTCTTAGTACCGTATATCTTTGTCTCGTCAGAGACCCCAGTGAACCACACATGGCTGTATTATTTATACAGCATTTAAAATCTGATTGTAATGTCTGTGTCTGCTTGTAAGACACAAGGTCCATGCGAGAGTATCTGTATAGGAGTAAAATCATTTTTTGCTGTCTCTGTATTTAAAAAAAAAAATGTATGAAAATTACTCCGAACGTCTCTCGAAAGGCATTGACATAAACAACGATTTTTTTGTGTGAAGAAAGAATATTGTGCGCCTTAGAAACATTTAGACCTAGCACTCTGGATTTGTTGACACCTGATGTATGTGTTGCATTACAGAACTGAAAATTTGCAGATCTGTTTTTGAAGTTGCCTTCTAGGAATTCAACAGTTTTATTATGTTAGTTTTATTTCAAGTGAAATATCTTAGGTTTTACTGCCTCAAAACAAGCATAAATTAATTTATTTTTCATGCACCATGTGTTAACAGACCTTTGATTCTTGTATATTTTTCATAAGTTATCATGTTTTAGAATTACAGATATTTTCAAGTGTATATGCCTTCTTGCATCTGTTTAAATTTGGTGAATCATTTACATTTTCACCAAATACATGCTCTAGCAGAAAAGAGTTTTACCTCTCCTTCCCCATTTTTTAAGTACTGTAAGTAATTGAAAATGTTTTCCTCCTGTGAAAATTCTGTAGTGCCAGGTTATTATACCATCCTGGTATCACTTAGTTCACAATGACTAGCTGTCATGCAGCAGAAATTACAGTTTAAACTGCATTTTAGGGCAGAATAATTGTTTAAGACTGTGTCCTGGTCAAAGATGTATGATTTGAAAGTTGGTGAAAATAGCACGGCAAATACACTTATCTTGCACGGTTGGCCATATGCATTAAGAGTAAAAAATGGGTCATACCTTGATTTTTAAAAAAAATAAAAATGGTGAAATTGGTTGATATGGCAACTTGTTGGTTGAGACCATGTTGATTATTTTGTATAACTGGGTCCGGAACCCTCCCCAGTTGTTTTTGTCTTTAAAATAGTTTATAAATGATCTCATTATGTAATACTTGCAGTTTCAGGTATTCCAAGCTTGAAGATAAGTTGATGACTTCTTGAATATATCTGTTGTTTTTTTTTTCTTTCTCATACCAATATGCATTTTGGTGCTGTTCATTTCCACCTGTTATTTTGTCTTTTATTTCCCTGTTGACTTACTTTTGTTTTCATATTTGAATTAGAAATTGTACAGGCTGTAAATCTGTGGTGCAGTGTCACAAAGTCAGTCTTATGACAGGTTTCTGAGTCGTCGTTGCCAACATTTGAAAGGTCTTTCAGAAGTGGTAGTAGGGGGGGGGGGGAACATTCGTAAAGCTAGATCATTCACTGAACAATGTTGAGTTCAGATATGTCTGATGTATCAGTCTGTCTGAAAATTAACCCTAATACGCTTACTTACTTAGTCGTTCCCCTTCTACCGTGAGGTGTAGAGGTTTGGAAGAGAGATCCTATCGGCTGTTCCCTAATACGCACGTGGTGGTTTTCCTGTGTTTTACCCAAGAATTTTTATGTAATTTTAAATTTTCACAGTGTTCAAATTTAGGGGCTGGTTCTTTGTTAATTCTTTAAAAGTATGGTAATATTCTACATAGTTGTAAAAGAATCTGAATGTGGACCAATAAAAGGTAACATTGGGACAAAACAAAACAAAAACGTAAAACTAATATACCAGCCCTGAAAACAGACCTCCCATCACAGGCGCCTGGGAAGCCTGACCCCTAACGCTGGCCTCCCATCCTTTAAGAGTTAAAAGTAGTTTAGCTGTACTGTTTTTCTACAGCAGATTGGCATTACCTTCTTGTAAGATTTTCACATCTTGTGGGGCATAGACTTTCATCGGGATCTCTTACTTGCAGAGCACAGTGGCCCTATTCTTTATTCCCCTATATAATGTCAGGAGTCAGGGGCTCCATTTAAATACTTAAATGTTTTCTGAGCTTTTTCAGCTACAAGAATATATAGTAGTGGGGTTTGAATACATGGAAATATGGGCATTTTATTCTGAATCCTGCACAGTGTTAACAGACCATTAATTCTTGCATTTGTTTCAGGTTTTCATGTGGTGAAGTAACTTGCAGACATTTTCAAGCATAGAGGTCTTCTTGCATCTGTTTAGAATTAGTGAACCATTTACAGTTGTGTGAAATACCTTTATCGGAACATAGAGTTTTATGCTCATTGATAATCTCTAATTTTATACTCCAGTGCTGTAGTATTCTTGGTTCAGTGCCTGATGACATATTGACTAATTTTGTTATATTACATCACACGTTCAGACACGGAAAATTTACTTTTTTTTCACGTTGTTAGATTTATTAACGCTGCAATGTTACTATTAAGTTTTTTTTTTTGTCTTTTTCGGTTGATTAATGCTTTTAGTAGTGATGGCTTGTTATGTATCTCTCTATAATTTAATTTGTTGGAGTTTTTGTATTTAAAAATAATTGCCTTGATGATCTTAGTTACAAAACATTCTTACAAAAATTTCTTCTTTACTTGTGTCTTTTCAGCACTTGTAAATCCATCTTTATATCCAAGTATATCACTCCATCCTCAGAATTATAATATCTTGATACTTAAAACTTTTGATGTGGTTTGCATATATTTTTGTTTTTACTTGTCTTTTTTGTACTCCATTTCATGTACTTACTCTTTTTTTGGTTTTGTTTTTAGAGGATATCTGTGAATGCTGTATAATTGATTAATTTGTCTAATGATGTACTTATGTGTGAAAAGATTTGTTCTTGTCTAAAATAATTGCTTGTTTTCATCCTGCCTGGTCTGTAATTGATACTTTCAAGTGTTTTTCTGCAGTGCATGCTTACCCATTACATTTTTTTTTGCTGAACTATTTTATTTATTTCTAAGTCCATTGTATAAGTTGCATGTAGAAAAGATGGATTGAAATGGTGTGACAAGTTCACCCATGTTGAACTGATTACTAAAACCAGACAGGTACCAGTGGAATAGGAGATGAGGGTAAGATGGTGGGGTTGGATAACATACATTTTGAAAACTTATTTATAGTATTACGAGACAGTAATTGTTCTGGAATCCCCAGGGTAGAGAAAGATAGAGGGAAACCACCACAAAAAAAAAAAAAAAAAAATTACACACACACAGAGAAAAGAATGGGAGGCAGAAGTTAAAGTGTTGACGAAGAGTAGAAAGACCTTGAGCAGATAGCAGTAGACAGAATGGCTTGGCATGAGTTTGTTGAAGGTTTATGCTCGTTGGAGAGTTGATTGAAGAAATCATAGTTAAAAAAATGATGTTGATTCAGATCAAGTTCTTAAAGAGTAATAAACAGGAGTATGACACTTGTGGGTCATAACCAGAGTGCCGTCCCCATTAAGAGATCCAGAAAATTAAAATCCAAAACATGTGACCTTTGAGGATGAACTTTTTCTTATTATCTCCTCACTTTTTTTTTTTTTTTGTGGTTGCCGTCTTATTGATTTCAGTCATCATCTTCATCATTACTAACACTAATTTGGACAAAGTGTAAATGATGATGAGATTAATAAGGGCTGAACACCAAAACCTCAAAGACTGACAAAACTCAGTTTAAAACACTGAACTATTGGAAGAGATATTGATGGCTTCATGGATAGTAGCAGCAGAATGTGTTGGAGAGGCATACAGACAATTAATGTGAATGAAACCTACAGATAGAATATGATCACATCTTTTGTCTTGTTTTTTTTTTTTTTTTTTTAATGTAAACTTACAGGCCTGGTTAGCATGTACTGAAACAGACTGTAATACCTTAGTGCGAGGATATGTTGTAAAGTCCCTGTTTTTTTATTTGTCAAAATACATACAGGAATGCACTTTTGTGGCATTCATGTGTTTGAAATGTTGACTATTTGTATGGGAAAAAACACTTACCGAAACTGTTGTCCCAACACAATCTTAGTTTAACGCATAACCTACTAAATTGTATAAAACTAATGTAATAAATTTTTACTCGCATTTGTCTTTTCATTATAAAGATGTGTGCCCAAATTAAGCTATGGGTTTCTTAAATTGTAATAGATTTTGATGAATGATATGCCATTTTAAAGATAAATAAATGTAGTGTTGTAACAACTAAATGAAAGGTATATTTTTATTATATGGAAGCTGTTAGAAATACAAAAATGTATTTACCATTGTTGTTTCAGATTGTTAACTTACAGTAAAATTCTGTTGTTTTTTTCCTATGGATTTTAATGCCTTGGTGATTATCAGGTAATATATCCAAAAATAAGGGGGTGATGTCAGTGAACTTGCAAATTTACTAAAATTGACACTATTAGTAAATTATGTAATCACATCTACTCCATTTCAAGAACTAAAGTAACTAACTTGGAAGGTGGACAAATCTGAATATAATATTAATTTTACAAACTCAACATCAATCTGTGTTGTCATTTCTTGTAAATTAAAATCTTGCCCTAGATTGGATAGTTTTTAAGATACGTTTTTAATTTGTATTGTTACTACACATTCTGTTATTTCCACAGTGAATAAACATCTGAGTTAACTATCTATATTGCCCGCATAGATGTGAAATGTGCTTTTGAAGTAATTATTTGTGGTAAAATGGCCACAAGTCAGGTACTTCAATTCTAATCCATTTTATCTCAAATGATGTCATTCATTAATGGATGGCTCATGGCCCATCAGAGTTGTGTGAAATGATACAACAGGTAATGATTAGATGAAAGGCCTCAGTGAGCGCTCTTAGTTTTGGGGCTTAGCCAGTTCAGATGATACCTCAACAATGTACGTGTAATACGGATGTGTTTCTGTATATATGTTATGAATAAAAATTCAGGATTGTTGGTCTACATTATCCAGAGGTCAAACTTACCCATTGTGTATAAAAGGTATTTATTGTTAAATACTTATATTTAATTTTACAACAGCTCTTACAGTCTGAATGCTTAAAATTATGACATTGTTACTGTGAAGTTGTGCAATTTTTAGCGATCTAAACTACATAAGCTGGGAGAATAGGTCCTGGAGCAGGTCGACCACTTTAAATATCTCGGAGCTATTATAGATCGAAAGGGAGTCATCAAAGAAGAGTTGGCCACTCGAAAAGCAGCAGCTGGGAGACTTTTTCAGGCCATAAATCGAGGATTCTTCAGCAAAAGAGAGGTTGGTAAGAAAACGAAGATGGCTGTATACCGCTCCACCTATGTCCCAGTCTTGACATATGGATGCGAGTCATGGGCAATGACTACAACCCACAAAAGCCAGATCCAAACCTCAGAAATGAGGTATCTGAGGAAGGTGGTTGAAGTAACAAGAAGAGACATGGTCTGCAACCAGACGATACGTCAAGGCCAAAAACTCCCCCCTGCAGACCCAAGTAGAACAGTCCCAACTAAGATGGTTTGGCCATGTCTGCAGAATGGGAGAAGATCTGCTACCACGACAAGCATGGGAAACAAAGAGCCAGGGATCCAGACCCCCAGGACGACCCAGAGTCCGCTGGGAGGACAACATTAGACAGTCTTTGAAGGACCGAGGGCTAGAATGGAACCAGGCCAGGAGGAAGACAGCCGATAGGATAGTCTGGCGCTCTCTCTTCCAAACCTCTACACCTCACGGTAGAAGGGGAACGACTAAGTAAGTAAGTAAGTTGTGCAATTTTTTTCTGAAACAAAAAGAGCCCACGAAACCTCACTGGATGGTACAAAAACCACGGAGTTGCCCAAAAACATTTGTTAAAATTTATGCTGCCTGAAGGATACAGGCCAGATAATGTTCATAAGCCACAGTTTTGTTTTTACATTTATTGTCCATTTTTTCCTCCTTGAGAGCCTAAGACATGCACTTAGTTTATAGATTTTTACAAGAGTGCTTGTCCTCTTTGTTTGTCAGTTATTTCATGAAAGAAAAAAATTTCAAGGATTTTTTAATGTAACTTCTTTTTTCTTTTTTAAATAAATCTTTGTACTCATAATTTGTCTCCAGTGCAGGTTATGGTAACTGCTCCCTATACTGTAATGCTTTATTTCCTATGCTGTCATTTCTTGTAAGAGAAACAGGAGTAAAAATGTCTTGAATTACCAATACATCTGTGTATGTGGTCCTTTACATTGACCGTGATTTAGCCCTATGAGGCCCCTGGCCAGTAGTGTAAGAACCACTCATGGAACACGTGATGTTATTATTTGTAGGTGTAATGGCAGTCTCATAGTAGATACTGCCGTAGGAGAATGAAGTGTTAGAGACTTCAGTGTACTAGATCTCAGCTTTATGAGGTGAGGGTGACTGGTTCTCTTACTCGCTGCCCTTGCTTTCTCTAAACTCAAGCACAGTCAGATGCCCAATTTCAGCTGGGTAGACTGGGATGTGATTCCACCTGGTAGTGAACCTAGTAACTTTGCCTTAAGAAGCAGGTGTTCTAACCACTGCCACTCTATGTTCTATTCATAGATACATATCCATAAATCTGACAATCTAATTTTATTAAATTTTTTTGGGTTGTATGAAATATACAATGAAGTTTTTCTGAGTATCATTGTAGTTATAGTCATTTGGCATTCATTTTGGAACTTTAAATGACAATGTCCTAGGGAGAAATGAGTTTTTAGTTATTTTGTTAGCAATTTTTGTGTGATTTAATTAATTTATTTTGCTTGCAACACCAGTCCGCTTGTATGCAATTTCCTCTCTGAAAATATGAAAGGGCTCGTCCCTTTTCAGTTCAGTTACTTGTGTATGCTATCAGGTCGTGTAACATTTTTCTGATGCAATACTTTTAGTGTTATGGTAATAAAAAGAAATTAACGGTATTTTGACTCTGTGTTGATTTTATTTTTCATTTCAGGTTGACTTATCATCTTTCTTTGCCTTCTTTTTCTTCTGTCTCTCTCTCTCATCATCATCATCTCTTTTTAAACTCAGTTTCTTCATTTTATCAGTTTTGTGTGCCTTTTTATATCCATTTTCCCATTATTTGTTTCTTTCTTTTCCTCGGCCATGTCCTCTTTTTCCTGCCCATCTCATACCTGTCAACTTGTACAGGAAAGGGATAATCTGTACAGAAATTTTTAATTTTTGTCGGTGTCCAACTGTGCAAGCAGTTTGTAGAGGTGTTTTTTTAAGTGCATTTGTTTTTCTCAAGCCCTGACATTTTAAAAAAGTTTTCAGAAAGAACCTATCAAATCCTACCACCCCATGATTTAAAAAGCGGAAGTTTCATTGCGCATGACCTACCAAGCCCCTCGTGTTTATTCCGCCCTTATTTCATTTGTAGCCACCAAGCGTAAGGGCCGTGAAGGTTTCCCATTTAAACTTTGTCAATCTCTACCGTGTGGGCTAAGTAGGCCTACACTTTTTCTTATTTAATTTTCTTAAGTTAAATCAATATTTCTTTACTGGTGGTGTTATTTTACACAGAAACTGTTAATAAGAAATTTAAATTAGATTTTAAATGAATGTGATGTAAAGGTGTGAAAATGAGGTCGCTAGAAATAATGAATGGTAGGTATAGTTTGGGTAAGTCCATAACATTCTTCAACTTAATTTCTAGAGATCATTTAGTTCACATAATTTTATTTTATTTATAATTGAAATAAAATAATATGAAGTCAAAATAATGCAAAAATAGTGACATAAAATTGTAATTTATCTGTGACAAAAAATATATTGCAGTATGTCCAACTCAGAGAGAGCCTCATGACCGTACTATAAATAAATGGGCTAGTGCAAATTTATCTTTCTAATTTTACTTTAATTCAGCTATGATTTGTTATTAGTTTTAAAAGAAATAGAACTTATCTTGCTAAAAGCAGGCATAAACATTTGTTGCTGGTCTAAAAATGTTCACCGAAAATAGAAAGCTTCTATCAACTGTTTTGATTGCAAAAAAACTTTATCATATCTTATAAGATTAGAAATATAACCGTGTCATTTTCTTAGAAATGGGCTGATCCAATTGAAATGAATAATTCATTTAAAATCTTTTTTGCTGAAATTATATTTTAAGTATCTTCAATCAAATGACAGACTGCATCTAAAAAACTTACACTAGCTGACCAGGGTTGACGTTATATAAGATAAACATGGACACCTTCCACATAGACTTTAAATCATCTGTTGACATTTTAAAAATTACAAAAGGTGTCTGTATCACATATAATGTACATTCATAATTAATAAATGAATTAAGTTGTTAATTTTAGCTGAAAATGTGTACATTTTTAAATTATTACAAATACCTTTGTGTAAAGTTTTTTTTTTTTTTACTTTGTAAGGTTGTTATTGGTATTTCGCACAGGTTTTTAAACACTTTGTACAGGTTTTTAGTTTGTACAGTTGAAAGTATATTCAAGGGAGAAGAGTGGAGTAAGTCAGATGAGAGCTGGATGAACTCCCAGCAAGTCATCATCAGCCTTGATAGAGAATGCAGAACTTGGTCCAATGGGAGAGCAGAGCTGGAAGTTGATCAGCTTATAAATGTTAATGCTGGGGATGACGATGCCATTGTCTACACTGATGGGTCTGTAATCTGTGGTAATAAATCAGGGTGGGGCTTCTCTGCTAGAGTAAAGGGCAGAACCGTCGCTGAACATAGCAGGGCTTACATGATAACAACCTCCAGCATGAGAATGGAGGTAGAGGCAGTTACTGCTGCCTTAAGATGGCTGCCTGAGACTTTATTAACAAAGGCAGTTATTGTATCAGACTCACAATCCATGCTTCGAAAGATCCAAAATAGTTGGCTTCAACATGAATGGAAAACCTCCATAGAAGCATCGAATCTTCAAGAACTGATATGGATCTACTGTCCTGGTCATGCCGGGGTTTGTGGCAATGAAAGAGCTGACATTCTAGCTTCAAAAACACCCATAAATGGTGCATTGGCTTCCTAGCTCAGTGGTCTATGGTTCGATCCCTAGATGATGTGGGATTTTTTTAGGCCGCAAACGGCTCCTGGGTCGACCCAGCCCCAATTGGGTACCAGAGTTTCTGGGAAGGTTAAGGCGGCCGACGTGATGCTGACCACATCACCCCTAGTGTGCCGAAGGTCAAGAAAATATGGGCCTAGCACCATTTTCCCAATATGTCTCAATGGGCGTGTAACGGGATCCTTTACCTTTTTTTTTTTTTTTTTTTACTGAGGGCGATTCGTGTTCGTATATTAGTATTAGAGAATGACACTGCAATCGATGAATCTTCAAGGCTAAGATTGCTGGAATTCGGCATCAAACGTAAGACCAGCAGAGATGGTCGTATGAGAGGAGGCATCCGCTTTGTATACAACCAGTGCACAACAGGAACAATTAGCATTCATACCCTTCGACATTTGCTGCAGGAGACTGAGCACCTATGGGTTTGCCCAGAGTGCAATGATGTCGATTCTGAATAACAATAACAGGTTTTTAAACTTTGTACAGGTTTTTATTGGTATGCTGTACCGGTTTTTATCTCAGGAGGTTGACAGGTATGCCATCTATAAAACCATTTATGTCTTTATTTCTTTTATCTGGCCTTGTCTTTTTTCCCCTACCCATCTGTCAAACAAATTATTTCTTTCTTGCTTTCTTTTCCTCAGCCTTGTCTTTTTTTTTTCTTTGCATCTGTCACACCAGTTATTTCTTTCTTTCATTTCCTCAGCCATGTCTGTTTTTTTTTTTTTTTGTTTTTTTTTTACTTCCCATCTGTCAAACCAATTATTTCTTTCTTTTCCCCTGCCTTTTTTTTTTTTTGGTCAGACCAATTATTTATTTCTTTCTTTTCCTCAGCCCTGTCTTTTTTTTTTGCTGCCCATTTGTCAAACCAATTATTTCTTTCTCTTCCCCTGCCTTTTTTTTCTGTCAGACCAATTATTTCTTTCTTTCTTTTCCTCAGTCATGTCTGTTATTTTTTTGCTTCCCATCTGTCAAACCAATTATTTCTTTCTTTTCCCAGCCTTTTTTTTTTTCTGTCAGACCAATTATTTCTTTTCCTCAGCCTTTTTTTTTTTTTTTTGCTGCCATCTGTGAAACCAATTATTTTTTTCTTTCTTTTCCTCAGCTTTGTCTTTTTTTTTTTTGCTTCCATCTGTCAAGCCAATTATTTATTTCTTTCTTTTCCTCAGCCCTTTTCTGTCTGAAGAGTGTACATTTATTCAGTACCTTTCAGCACCCAATAGAGCACAGGTCTTCAGCAAGTACATGCCACACCCACTTGTCCTGTGCTGTCCATTCCGAGGTTAATTCCATATATCTGAATTACTTGCTTAGTTGACTTGCTCACATTCAAAGTTTTTTTTTTTTTGGCCTTAAGTTTTTATAAGAATAAGATGAATAATCAGCCTTCTACGATTTGCTGTTACATTACATTGTTACTGTTCTGTGATCCACTTCACATAATATTAAGCAGTACAGGTCTCTATCCTGTTATCCGAACACCCAAAAACCAAAATATCCTGAATATCATTATCAGAAGTTTCTTTGGGCAACTTTTCGATTGTGACTTTGTGCTACTTTTCAAACGCAATTTGGTCAACATCTGGAAACCGAAAAAAATATGGTTTCTGAAACAAAGCTGTCCCCGAGGATTTCCGATAAAAGGATACAGTCTTGTAGTAGCCTCCTACAGTGTTGTAGTAGCCTCCTTCAGTCTTGTAGTAGCCTCCTTCAGTCTTGTAGTAGCCTCCTTCAGTCTTGTAGTAGCCTCCTTCAGTCTTGTAGTAGCCTCCTTCAGTCTTGTAGTAGCCTCCTTCAGTCTTGTAGTAGCCTCCTCCAGTCTTGTAGTAGCCTCCTTCAGTCTTGTAGTAGCCTCCTTCAGTCTTGTAGTAGCCTCCTCCAGTCTTGTAGTAGCCTCCTCCAGTCTTGTAGTAGCCTCCTCCAGTCTTGTAGTAGCCTCCTCCAGTCTTGTAGTAGCCTTCTCCAGTCTTGTAGTAGCCTCCTCCATTCTTGTTGGAGCCTCCTCCAGTCTTGTAGTAGCCTCCTCCAGTCTTGTAGTAGCCTCCTCCAGTCTTGTAGTAGCCTCCTCCAGTCTTGTAGTAGCCTCCTCCAGTCTTGTAGTAGCCTCCTCCAGTCTTGTAGTAGCCTCCTCCAGTCTTGTAGTAGCCTCCTCCAGTCTTGTAGTAGCCTCCTCCAGTCTTGTAGTAGCCTCCTCCAGTCTTGTAGTAGCCTCCTCCAGTCTTGTAGTAGCCTCCTCCAGTCTTGTAGTAGCCTCCTCCAGTCTTGTAGTAGCCTCCTTCAGTCTTGTAGTAGCCTCCTTCAGTCTTGTAGTAGCCTCCTTCAGTCTTTTAGTAGCCTCCTTCAGTCTTTTAGTAGCCTCCTTCAGTCTTGTAGTAGCCTCCTACAGTCTTGTAGTAGCCTCCTACAGTCTTGTAGTAGCCTCCTTCAGTCTTGTAGTAGCCTCCTTCAGTCTTGTAGTAGCCTCCTCCAGTCTTGTAGTAGCCTCCTCCAGTCTTGTAGTAGCCTTCTCCAGTCTTGTAGTAGCCTCCTCCAGTCTTGTAGTAGCATCCTTCAGTCTTCTTGTAGTAGCCTCCTCCAGTCTTGTAGTAGCATCCTTCAGTCTTCTTGTAGTAGCCTCCTCCAGTCTTGTAGTAGCATCCTTCAGTCTTGTAGTAGCCTCCTCCAGTCTTGTAGTAGCCTCCTACAGTCTTGTAGTAGCCTCCTTCAGTCCTGTAGTAGCATCCTTCAGTCTTGTAGTAGCATCCTTCAGTCTTCTTGTAGTAGCCTCCTCCAGTCTTGTAGTAGCCTCCTCCAGTCTTGTAGTAGCCTCCTTCAGTCTTGTAGTAGCCTCCTTCAGTCTTGTAGTAGCCTCCTACAGTCTTGTAGTAGCCTCCTTCAGTCTTGTAGTAGCCTCCTCCAGTCTTGTAGTAGCCTCCTCCAGTCTTGTAGTAGCCTCCTACAGTCTTGTAGTAGCCTCCTACAGTCTTGTAGTAGCCTCCTTCAGTCATAACTGACTTAGTCGTTCCTCTTCTACCGTGGGGTGTAGAGGTTTGCCAGAGAGAGAGAGCGCCATACTATCCTATCGGCTGTCTTCATCTTGGCCTCGTTCCAATCCAGTCCTTGATCCTTCAGTGATGGTCTAATGTTGTCCTCCCAGCGAATTCTGGAGGTCTGGATCACTGGCTCTTAGTTTCTCATATTTGTCGTAGTAGCCTCTCATTCTGCAGACATGGCCAAACCATCGTTGTTGGGACTGTTCTACTACTTGAGTCTGCAGGTGCTGTGTTTTGAGGCCATGCCGTATTGTCTGGTTGCGGACAATGTCTTTTCTTGCTACTTCAAGAAACGTCCTCAGAAACCTCATTTTTTAGGTTTGGAACTGGCTTTTGTGGGTTGTAGTCATTGCTCATGACTCGCATTCATAAGTCAAAACTGGTACATAGGTGGAGCAGTATATAGCCATCATCGTCTTCTTGCCAATTTCTTTTTTTGCTAAGGAATCCTCGATTTATGGCTTGAAAGTCTCCCACCTGCTGCTCTTCGGGTAGCCAAATCTTCTTTGATGCCTCCTTCCAGTCTGTGACAGCTCCGAGATATTTAAACTGGTTGACCTGCCCCACGACCCGTTCTCCCAGCTTATGTAGTTAGATCAGAGGTGTTGGAATGTTTTTCTTTGCCAAGCAGTCCCAAAGTTTGCTCCAGGGGACCGTATAATGTTCTATGTGGATGCTGGTTGGTTTGGCATGAATATGCTAAAATAGATTGCTCCTGATTGGACTTCTCAACGTAGCAATCTGGGTGTGTGCGCGAAAGACTTCGTTATAACCTAGCGCCTTGTAAGGGCTACTTCACTTTCAATTTTGTCAAGGAGAGATCACAGACAGCCAAAATAAGAGCTCGTAACTAGGACACCCTATAGGACCGGCTCAGGATTAGGAGTAGCTGCTAACATTAGACAGCGTAAAACTCTCATAACAGTACTGAAAGCCCAAGTCTTAGGATCCTCTTCAAGTGGAAATAGTAGAAGAATTCAGTACACTGTAACTTCAACTATCTGAGGAATTACTGCATCTTAAACCAGCTGCAGTAAATTACGGCCATCTTGCACATCAAGCCGGTATATTACAGCACGCGATAGGGGGACGTTGTGATATGTATATTTTATCATTTCATATTTTGACATGCATAATTCGCTTGTGTGTGTACACTGGCATAGGAGGCTGGCAATCTCATCACTGTAGATGACTTGACACACGAACCACCACTGCAAGGGCTTGTTCAATGGATGGGTGTGAAAAAAATCTAAAAAAAGGTGATTCGTCTTACGAGGGCAAAAGACAAAGAAAATAGCCAACGTTACAGCCGTAAGGCCTTCGTCAGGGAAAGGAAAGAAAGTGAAGGCTAGATAGGACACATAAGAACCTAAATAAATATAAAAATAATAAAACCTAGGTACTTCCCTAAAGGCATCGAAGTCCTAACACTTGCTGCACGCGAACGGACGAGCGTGCCCGGAAAAGGAAATGACTGCCACCACCGGATGTACACAATACATACTAAGAAACTGAACAATAAACTACCCAAACGTAATATTAGTGGGGACTGGAAATAGAAGAGGACAGAATGAGTTGGACATAAATAAATATGAAATAAAAAATCAAGACATATTAAAAATAGTGTATTGTATATTCATACATATTATTAGAGGGCGGCAGAAAAATAGGATAAGAGTGGAAAGAGTCAAAATAGAGCAAGAGAGCAAAGGGTGACCACAGATAAAGGTGTGTAGAGTGTTAAGACCAGCTGGTTTTAGACACCCCATGCGGCGGATAAGACGGTTCTCAAGCTGTTCTCGGCTAGCAGTGTCAGAGGAGCAGGATCTGATCGCCGTGACCTGGATGTCGATGGGACCATGGTGGTCAGGACCATTAAAGTGTATGGCAACTGGTGTGGATTTTTGCTGAGAGATGTCATTCAAGTGCTGGCTGAATCTGTCCCCAAGTCGTTTGCCTGTTTGGCCAATATAAGTTTTGCAGCAACGTTTACATATGATCGTATAAATGACATTGCGCGACTCACACGTAAAGCAACTGGTGATGGTGTACGTAGCCTCAGGAAAAGACACCTTGTGGGTTGAGATGACATATTTGCACGTGTTGCATCGTGTCCGACCACAGGGTAGTGTGCCAAAGTGAGTGGCATTCTCCTTTGGGAGACGGCTGTGAACAAGAAGATCCTTCAGGTTCTTGTCGCGTCTATATGCCACCAAAGAATACTTCTTGGGTCACAGAATCTGCTTGGAGGATAGGTAGGTGGTGGAAAAGGATCTGTTTGACTGCAGTACTGTGAGGGTGATAGGTCAAGATTAATTTGAAGTGGATTTATAGTGAGGTTTGAGGGCCTCCTGGCGAGAGATGGGGAGCACACGTTGGAGGGCAGAGGTGAGAACATGTTCCGGATAAAGTCTGCTACGGAAGAAATCCAACATCTCATTGGCTCGGAAGTGGAAGTCATCGTCGTCTAGGCACAAACACGGCGGAGGCGGAGTAGTCGTGAAAATGGAAGGGAGTCACGACAAGCCCGAGGATGAGAGGAGATATACAGAAGGTAGCTATGGGCATCTGTCGGCTTGTAGTATACTGAGGTATTAAGGCCGGAGGGCGTGATAGTAATAGTAATGTCAAGAAAGTTGACAGATACTGTGGATATGAGGGAGGTGAACTTGATGGTGGGGTGGAAGTGGTTGATGAAGCTGGATAAATCAGTCTCGGACATATCTGTGAGACCTATGCCATCATCGATATATCTGCGGTAAAACCCGGGGAAAGGACCGGAGTATTGTTGCCATATCTGATGCTCCAAGTGGTCCATGACAGGCAGGCATAGCTAGGACCCATCTTCGTTCCCTTGGCAACACCACTAATTTGGTCAAAAAACTGACCATTGAATTCAAAGGAATTAAGTTGAAGGACCAGTTCGGCAAGACGGAGAAGAGTGTCAGTGGATATAGAAGGACAAGTGCGCTGGTCAAGAAAACACCGAAGAGCTCGGAGACCATCAGAGTGGGGAATTGAGATATACAGAGAACAGACGTCTAACAAGAAAAGATGGTAGGAGCGGTCTGCTGAGAGTCGGATAGAGGAGAAAGTTATAAGAGCATGATTAGTGTCTTTGACAAAGGAGGGAAGATTCTCAACGATAGGCTGGAAAATGCTATAGAGGAAGTCAGAAATGTGTTCAGTAGGACAGGAACAGGCCGAGACAATAGGTCTGCCAGGGTTGTCGATCTTATGAATTTTGGGGAGCATGTAGAATACAGGCTTGCCCAAAGAACTTTCATGAATCCTAAGATGAGATGCGTGGGGAGGAAAAACCTTACTGGTTAAGAGCTGTTTAATAGTGTTGTGTACAATGCGATTGTTAGAGACAGTTGCATCGCTGGTCCTGGGCCTGTAAAAAGAGCCATTGGTCAACTGGTTTTTACCTTCACTTAGGTATAAGTCTTTCTGCCAGACGACAATCGCTCCTCCCTTGTCAGCCGGTTTGATGACAATGTCGTCTCTACGGCGACAAAGGGAGAGAGCACGGGACTCTGCAGAAGTAAGATTGGAATAATGCAATCTACGAGAGCGGAGCTGCTGAATGTCATGGATGGTGTTCTTGATATTCAGGTCCAGGGCACGAGAAGCCCCAGGTTTAGGTGTAAAGGGAGGTTTCGTAGAGTGAGAAAAACGTGCGAAGATGTCGGATTCAGCCTGAGACTGCGGAGTGCTGTCTTCCTGTCTAAAATGGAACTTCAGCCTCATGCGACGGTGAAACCGATGAACATCCTGGAGGAGATTATATGGGTCTAGGGTCGGACGAAGAGGAGCAAATTTTAGGTCCTTACTGAGAACAGAGCGTTCTGCCTCAAAGAGCGGCAGATCTGAGGGGATGCAGACTACCTGAGTGCGGGATGGAGGGGCAGCTTTAGGGGTAGGGAGGAGACGGGATAGTTTATGATGTTTAGTAGTAGAAAGGGACTCATGCAGCTGCCGGTTCAGTGTGTGGATAGTGGTGCGTATCATAGAATAGAGAGGGAAGTTGTTGGAGGTGAGACAACGTAAGTGAAGCAGAAGCTGGGACTGTTGGGCACTGAGATCCGATAAAAGGCGGGAGTGACTGGCAGCCACTACGCGCATACGCTGAAAGCCACACCTGGTCTCAATTCGTTGTAGGAGACGTTGTTCCCTTGGACTGAGTGTGCCAGCAGATGGATGAAAATTGGAAGAGAATCCATTAGGAAGAATTTTGTGGTGGAGGCAGGTATGAATAAAGTGGAGATGAGAGGTGAATCTGGTTTTCTTGAAAGTTAGAATGCGAAGTCAATAGCGGCACGGGGTATATCAGGAGGCATGGAGCTAAAGCTGGTGGTGACCGACACACGGAGATAGTTGATAAAATATTTCAGAGAGGGCATAGTGGGTAAAGAACCAGGAGAAAAGTGAATCGCCCAGAAAATAAAATATAAAATAAATAATCGATAAATAAAATATAAAAAACGCTAAATGAAAATAGAGATAAATGAAAAATAAATAAATAGGATAAAGTACAGGAATATAAGATATGAAGGACGAGTTGGGAAATACAAAAATAAATAAATAGGATATAAAATGCTATGCAATACTAAAAAAGGAGAGATAGGATAGGATTGGAGGGATAAGCAGGATAGGTAGATAGAGACACGGTGCAGTCAAAAAATTGTATATATATATATACTATTATTATATTATATATATTGTATATAAGAGCTGGTTCCTGCTTCGTGCGGGATTCCTCACAAGGAACCAACAGCAGAGGTGGCCCCAGGATCCATAGAGAGCAGGGAGTGGATGATGATATCAGGGTGTTTATATGTATTATACAAGCACTTTAGGAAATGCCATATATATATATATATATATATATATATATATATATATATATATATATATATATATATATATATATATATATATATATATATATATATATATATATATATATATAGTGTATTGGTTGTCTCCCGTTATCCGAAAGCACTTTCATACGACTCACTTGGGTCAAAACTTAACACTCAGGGAGCGTAAAATATTCTGAGGACGATGGAAGTGATGGATGTAAGCGGAGTTCACCTGATGCTCATATCAGGAGACCCAATACTTGCCAGAGACATTTATCTCCTTTTAGTCTGTGGTTCAAGTTACCAACAGTGACGGAACCCACCATCAAATTTGTGGTACAAGTTGGCAGCAGTCGACGCTAGACACCTCATAAGATGGGTCTTAAAGGCAGTTGACTTGATAACCTAAGCAATTACCTCGGCCTTCTGCAAGAGACATGATGCTGCCACAATTTTTTACTGTTGACAAGAAGTACAGTCCAAAGCACTGGTAGGAACCAACAGCGGCTGCAGCAGACGCCAACCGACTAAACACTGGAACCTAAGTAGCAAACAAGCGAAATCAATGAACACTTCACATGTTTTCCACCACAATATACATCATCCGAGTATGATGAATATCATCGCTTCATTATTCTAAGCAAAGTTGTTTATTTTAAATAATGTTAAACTCTAAGTGATTATTAAACCTGTTTATCTGTAACTTTAAAGCTATAGTTGGATTAATCACTTCTGAGTGAATTGTATGTCTGCGGCTGTATGACTCATATTGTTTTAAATACATAAACATAAAGAGCTATTATTGAAATTTTACTGCATGATTTCAGTTGGGGGCTCAGACAATACGAGCAAATTTCTTTTCCTCACAGGAGGGGGCGGGAAAATAAAAAGTTCATGATAGCTTAGATCAGTGTTTCTCAACTGGTGTTTCCCCCTGGGGGGCGTTTTCAAGATGTCAGGGGGCGTTCTGATGGGTCGCAACGATTTGGGGGTCGCTACTTCCATTCAGGGGTGCGTTGTGTACATTTTTACAAGAATTAATATGAAACAATTACAAAGATATTCCCCTTCGCGTAGCTTGTAACACGATAGTTTTTATTTGCCCTGCGTCCCATGGAGTGTTTCAAGGATTCCAAACGCAAAATTTTTGTACCTGGGACGTTACCATTGTCAGGAGACAGTAAGCGGAGATTTATGTCCCTTCAACACTCGAAACATTCGTTAGCCTCTTGACACAACCAAGCTAACCTTACATAAGGAGAGGCTTAAATATTCAGATTTGAAGATATATATGCAGTCATTTAGGCGCTATTAAAATGATATGATTATGATAGTTATAGAGTTGTAAGAACTAATTTCATATCATTTGCTCCGCCAATTTGTAATTCAAGGATAATGAAATTGTGGTGTATATAATTCCGTACTTAAACACATATTTAATATAACTATGCTTTTATAAATGTGCTTTCTCTTCTTCTTTATATTTTAAGGACAGATAACTCATTTACTGCATTGCTTTTTTTATAGTATGGTGGAATATATGTAAATGTTTGTGTATACACGATAAAGAGCAAGGGGATGTTAAAAGGGTTGGGGGGGGGGGGGGTTAAATATTAATTGTCAATAGGGGGCGTTGCTACTGTCAAGGTTGAGAAACACTGACTTAGATGATCTCAGTTGTTAAGCTTGACTTCTTAAAATTTATGTGAGTCTTCCTGTAGTAGAAGCATCATTCTTCTATTTATATCTCTGCCAAGAGTAATCTTGAGCGAAGGCTGATACATTTGAATACCCTCATAATTATACTCTAAATTTGGCCATTGTTTGACCACTACTGCAGAGCACCGTAGACAAACGCGCCTTAGCTGTCTATGATTTCTTCTTGACGAAACTGGAATTGAGTGAAGTAGTCTTACAATGCTGCAGAATATAAGCGAAATGTTCACCTACATACCCAGGTTGCTACTTAGAGGAGAAGTCCAATCAAGAGCAGTCTATCTTAGTGTCTCAAACGCCTTATCAACTGCGAATACATGTAGAACATGACAGCATAAGATATCGCCCTGTACATGTTATTGTCAGACTCCATAACCACGTAAGGTCTTGCTTCTTCCGTTTCGCCTGTCATGTTTACAAACTCACTACTTCACAGATCTAATATTATAATCTCCTCCAAAATGTTACTTTCTGGTAGTTGATTATCACAACAAATTTCATCTGCCAAAAGTATTACATCACTGTCCGTGATATTTCTTAATCTTTACCAAGACTGTTATCCTCCTACACACCAGTGAGATCGGCCGTTTATTTGGGCACGGCATGTTTGCAGACTAGCACCTTATCAATCGACAACATAGTTTCGTGTATCTTCCCAGACACAAAGCCTGGGTTAACAATATGAATGTCGCTCAGTGTAGACTCTTACTCCGCCTGGAGCTGGCGATAAGCGAAAAGTCTATGTGGCATGTTCACTCCTTCGCTAAGCATCGCCGATAACAAAGCAGAAGAGAGGAGGTGGTGAGATATGTGACAAGATGTGATAAGAAAACAGGAGAGCGTAAACAATGAATTCTGGAAGAATAAGCACGTAAACGGAATGGTAGAGCAATAATGCAGGAGAGGAGTGAAGACCAGAAAAAAAGAACGAACATATTTCACGACACGACTGTCATGGACATGCGCCCCTAAGTAATAGCCCTCAGCTGATTTTTTTCCCTGGTGCTCCGTTCGGCGTGTACTTTTCTCTTGTGCTTGCTGTGAAAGGTTTTCGCCCAATCTGAGGTGGCACAGTAGGGCAGCTTCATCCTCCCAGGTTGCTGGATTTATGTCCAGCGCCTTCATATCTCTCTTGCACACATCTTTTAACCTCAGCTGCGTTCGCCCGATCTTAAATAATAGTAATGATATTGCGTAGAATAGACGGATTAAAATGGTATGGCACGATCACCTATGTGGAACTAATGACAAAAAACAGACACGTGTCAGTGGTACAAGAGGTGAGAAGAATTCGCTGGCGATGATTAGGACACGCATTGAAGAAACCTGTTGATAGCAACTGTAGTGGTGTTTGATGGTATTGTATGATGGTGATATTACTAAATGTAATGTATGAGGCCAGCTGTGAAGGCTCCTGAGATAAAATGTAGTTGTGAATTGTCAGAAGGCCTTTCTTGCTACCACTACGACCTCACACTTAATTTTTTTTTAATGAATGTGGCTACGTTAAGTGTCTAGGGTTATGATATGTAGAGTGGTGTAATAAGTTATAGATATACCCACAGATATTTAACAAGACTAATAATATTAATAAATGTTAAAATACACTGAACTAACTCACGTGTGTAAAATTTTTGATAGAATTATATTACATTTATTTTGCTCTGGATCAATTTTTTTTTTTTTTTTGATTGACCAGAACTTAAAGGATTTAGAGATTATGAAAGCAATGCATGGAATATTATATCATACATGCAATAGTGTACATATATATGCATTATACTAGTTAGTTTTATTAAAATGTTCTAGTAGTCATCTACTTGGGAGGATAGTTGATGTTTGTGCTGTTGGGGTGGCCTCATCACACCTGTCTATCTTTACCACACAGTGTCCAGAAAATGGTGGGAATTTTTATGGGGGGTATTAGTAACTACACTAGTTGGTGAATGTCCAGCAGACCAGAGGCTCACTCATCTTGTAGTTGTAGCTCTGGTGCTGAAAACTGGTGATCCCACCTCTCCGTGCTGGCGGGCAATAATGGTGGTCTCTGTCACAAGTACTGCACAGATACACTCGAGTAAAGTCACCAACTGAATGGACACTGCTTTTTTGACAACAGAAACTCGCAGCTCAGATTATGAATAAATAACACAGAATTGCTAGCAAAACTCAGCTGAGCTGCTGGCTATAGTATGGCGTCCCTAAATTTCTCTCCTTTCTTTCATATGGAAATCACCACACTTTAAAATCTGTGTCTATCACTGAACAACTATTGAAGAATGACCCCAAATGCGCTCTGAGCGCTAATAATATGATTGTCTGTGGCCAATCACTGCCTAGGTTTATTTGAATTTCAAATTTCTACACTAAAGTCATTTCAGTCATGCTTCAGTCAAGTATGGATGGTTATCTGTTAGTCTGTCCGTCTCTACTTGTGTTTCTACAAAAATGTGCTTGATTTTTGAACCAACCTTTCTCTCCCCTACAAAATTTTGTCGATAAAAGTTATATTTAGACACAGCTACCACTCAAAAACCCTCTCCTTCATACTAAGTAAATTTGAACACCTGCGTCCAAGGTCGTGTTTTTGTGTGCAAATTGCGACACTTTTTTATTCAACACAGTCTGTCGATGATGTGAACTACACTGTCTTTTGTCATTATCTTCAATATTATCTATCCGTTTGTAAAATTAAGAACATATTAGTTCACTGCTCAGAATGGGCCATCCGGCCAGCTAATTTTTATATTCCTAACATTAATATTAAGAAAAAGTACTTTTTTAAATTTTTGTAATATTTCGAACATCTGCGTTTAGCCGCTGAATTCAAATCAAGGGCTTGTTATCGCAAAACGTCCAATTCCGTACCTCGTGTCAATTTGGGGGACGTGATTTTTTTACTTTCCTCCATCCCCCCCCCCCCCCCCCCCCCCCCCCCCCCCAATTGCGTCTCCTAGCCTTTCCAGTCATATTTTTTTTTCCTTTTTTGATCCGCCGTTCCCCTCCTGTCTAGCAAGTCAATTATTATGGAGGATGATGACCCGCGGTCTAGGCGATCATGTACCATTCGCAGCCTACGCATTATGTTTTTATCCTTAAATGTTATCTTTGGAGGTATTTTACCGTTGTATCTCTGTTAATTTCACTACAGCAACACAAGGCAGTCCTTCTGAAATACCCAGGTTAAAAGATGTAGAGGTTGGACTCGTATTTCTTGCTTCAGATGACTTGCTCATATTTAAAGGTTTTTTTAACCTTCATTTTATATAGGATATGGCTAACCAGCCTTCTACGACATGCTGGTAAGTTACAGTGTTACTATTCTTTGCTTGACTTCAAATAAATGCCCAACATATGAAGTACAAAGAAAGCACATATGGCCTCCACCATACCACTCCTGGAGAAACTCTTTGAAGATACCAGCATCTTCAGGATGGCCAACGCTTTCTTTAAACTAATTCAAGTTGACGTCTGAAAGTGTAGTCTATATCTTTCAGTCCCATGTGGAGCACGGGTCCTCAATTAAAAACATGCCAAATTTTAGTGTCCCGTAAACACCTTTCACATTTTTGCAAGAAATGTGAACAGCCCAGAAAACCACGCATGGAATACTTGAGACCACAAAACTCACCATTGCTAGAAACTACTAAAAATTGACCTTCCCAGGGAGCTACACAGCATAATAACATTTTACATTACCAAAACAAGAACTAACATATAACAATCAGAACACACACACACAAGAACTAACATATAACAATCAGAACACACACACACAAGAACTAACATATAACAATCAGAACACACACACACAAGAACTAACATATAACAATCAGAACACACACACACAACAACTAACATATAACAATCAGAACACACACACAAGAACTAACATATAACAATCAGAACACACACACAAGAACTAACATATAACAATCAGAACACACACACACAAGAACTAACATATAACAATCAGAACACACACACACAAGAACTAACATATAACAATCAGAACATACACACAAGAACTAACATATAACAATCAGAACATACACACACAAGAACTAACATATAACAATCAGAACACACACACACAAGAACTAACATATAACAATCAGAACACACACATACAAGAACTAACATATAACAATCAGAACATACACACACAAGAACTAACATATAACAATCAGAACACACACACAAGAACTAACATATAACAATCAGAACACACACACAAGAACTAACATATAACAATCAGAACACACACACACACACAAGAACTAACATATAACAATAAGAACACACACACACACACAAGAACTAACATATAACAATCAGAACACACACACACAAGAACTAACATATAACAATCAGAACACACACACACAAGAACTAACATATAAAAATCAGAACACACACACACAAGAACTAACATATAACAATCAGAACACACACACACAAGAACTAACATATAACAATCAGAACACACACACAAGAACTAACATATAACAATCAGAACACACACACACAAGAACTAACATATAACAATCAGAACACACACACACAAGAACTAACATATAACAATCAGAACATACACACATAAGAACTAACATATAACAATCAGAACACACACACACAAGAACTAACATATAACAATCAGAACATACACACACAAGAACTAACATATAACAATCAGAACACACACACACAAGAACTAACATATAACAATCAGAACACACACACAAGAACTAACATATAACAATCAGAACACACACACACAAGAACTAACATATAACAATCAGAACACACACACAAGAACTAACATATAACAATCAGAACACACACACACACAAGAACTAACATATAACAATCAGAACACACACACACACACAAGAACTAACATATAACAATCAGAACACACACACACAAGAACTAACATATAACAATCAGAACACACACACACAAGAACTAACATATAACAATCAGAACACACACACACACAAGAACTAACATATAACAATCAGAACACACACACACAAGAACTAACATATAACAATCAGAACACACACACACACAAGAACTAACATATAACAATCAGAACACACACACACAAGAACTAACATATAACAATCAGAACACACACACACAAGAACTAACATATAACAATCAGAACACACACACACAAGAACTAACATATAACAATCAGAACACACACACACAAGAACTAACATATAACAATCAGAACACACACACACACAAGAACTAACATATAACAATCAGAACACACACACACACAAGAACTAACATATAACAATCAGAACACACACACACACAAGAACTAACATATAACAATCAGAACACACACACACACAAGAACTAACATATAACAATCAGAACACACACACACAAGAACTAACATATAACAATCAGAACACACACACACAAGAACTAACATATAACAATCAGAACACACACACACAAGAACTAACATATAACAATCAGAACACACACACACACAAGAACTAACATATAACAATCAGAACATACACACACAAGAACTAACATATAACAATCAGAACACACACACACAAGAACTAACATATAACAATCAGAACACACACACACAAGAACTAACATATAACAATCAGAACACACACACACAAGAACTAACATATAACAATCAGAACACACACACAAAAGAAAAGAAAAATAACGATAAAGGGAGAACAAAAACATGTAAGGGTCGGAGCTACAACGCATTTTAATTAAGTCAAAATAACGCAAAAATGAAAGTTGGAAGTAGACTATTCTCGGATGATTTATATTTTCCTAAATTTAATTATGTCTAAATCCTTTATCAGAACACATTCTAAGTAGAGATACATTGTTGTGGTAAAGTGGGATGTTATAAATATTTATAGGGGACTTAGTGTACTGACTGAGATCAGCTGTGAAGGTATCTATATCTAATAAGAGTAGTATATTATAGATAACCTTACTTACTGCCACATATGTATACCTCAGTCAGAATTATTCTGGAGTAGTGTGATGACTACGTTATATGTCTAGGGTATGTGTATGATGAAATGTAAGTCATAACAACAACAGACAGATAAACAATTTAATTTATTCCACCACACTTGACAACACTGTGACACTCACATACATATAACACTCTAAGAGGATATCTTAAAGGAGTCACTGATAACTTTTCAAATAACAATATGTATTCAGTGCTGTCATGAATGTATATGTGTCCTGATTCAAATACAAAGGGAACCAGGAATCACAATCAATTTTAATTACAAGTTATATGTACAGAATTTATTAATATGATTCTTGTAGTGACATATATTATAAATGGTATCCTATGTGTGTTAGTTGTGTAGTGGTAATATGAGGTAATACTGGTTTTGTTTTGTTCAAGCTCTGTTGGTATTTGTCATCATGACTTCAATAGTTTGTTTCTATGGGAACTAGTATTGGAGATGTTCTCAGTTCCTGGTATTAAAACAATTTAATTCCCCTCTTAATTTTAGTTTATATTGTCATTGTAAGATGGGGTACATAATGTTGAGCTCCATGGCCACACCCTCTTATCTTGCGTGATGACTGCAGTAAAGGACTCCTCTGCTCGATAACTGTACTGAGTTCTGGAGCCACCCCACTGGTTGTTATATTGACCAAGGAGTATGCTGTCCACTTCTGGCTTCAGCAAAGCTCTGACCAGGTGCTGCTCAATAACTTTAAGACCACGGTCCCTGAAACAAGAAGGTTGTACCTTCTACGTCAGAACTAATTTACACTCTAGTTCTACACTGAGCACAATACATCACAAACATTGAGTTCAGAGCGTTAGGCCAACTGTCAGCTTCATCTGAAATACCTTATACCAGTATTTCCCTCCCTAATGGTTACTACGCCTCTGCAATTCCAGCATTATTTCTTTCTAGTTAATAATCTAGGTGTCAGTGTACTGTTTGGCCATTCCATGCAGTTTTACTTTCCTCCGACACCTTCTGTTCAGGCTGGAGCCTATAGGCTTTACATCATGTTCGCTACTGAACCACACATATATACAGACATAAATTATCAATTTACATTCAATTTTCATTAAAAGATATTGAATATTTCAAGCTTACCACAATTCATGGAAATAATAATAAACAGTTTCGTTGACTGGCAATGAATATAGCACAACTCCGATCTGCCGATGTCCCAGGCTTTATTTTATAAAAAATATACACTGGTGCTCAACGCACTGCTTCTTAGTAGGTTTATTACAAGATGTGGCAATGAACAGACGCTCTGAATGGAGTATATTCGCAGCTCTACCCAATCACACCACGTCTACACATCTTTTCAAAAAAAGTACCCCTTTCTCACGTTTCCCCTGACAACACACGATAGTATTTATAGTCCGACCAATCGTGTTTAGTCTTTCATTTGTTGCGCTCCAATCACATAGGAGTTAACATGGTAGGCTATTTCCGTACGTAATGTTTTTTTAAACACAATATAAAAAAATTTTATGAGCAGAAATGATTTCATGCTGTCAGGCACCCCCACTATTTTATTTTGGCCATAACTTGGTAATTCCTAGACTATTTGCGTAACGTTTTACATATTCTTTGTCAGCAAACCCTAAGGAACCCAAATATATATATTTAATAGAGCTAATATGCTGCGTTCAAAATATGCAATTTCTTCTACCTCCTGTTTCGAAGATGTGCTGTCTGGGTACTGTAATGTTTTCAAACGTAAACCGGTATAATGTCATAATTCCTAATAAGCGTTTTTCAGGATTTTAAAACCTAACTCTGGGAAGGGTAGTGAATTTTATCACTGTCGATTTGAAATAAAGTTAGTGCATGTGGCCTTACACGCGTGATGGCAGCAATTGTGTATCGCGCGACGCGTGTTTAGTGTTGCACGTGTTCGGCTTTCTGCCTCTCCCTTCTCTCTATCCTTTAGTCCATCTGTCTTTAGTTACGCCGTGTATGGAATGAATGAAATATTAAATCTAGGTCATTGATCAGCTTGCGTACCTCAAGGTTTTTTCCAAGAAATACAGTACACGTTTCATTGAAGAAAGCGGGTAATAATACAGTAGGCTTTTACTATCAACGTGAAAGCGTTACAATTTGCAGACGAAGTAGAAAACAAGGGGGATTTCTAGTACAGTCATTGTGACAGCACTGTTCTTTACCATTCTTCTTTTCTTTTATTAAATTTATTTGTTAGGCTTTGCATTTACGTTTTAATTTATATATGTGGATTAGAATAATTCACGACAATTGTTTTAAAAAAAAAAAAATTGTGCTTTTCCTATGAAGAAAATCATGAATTTCTCAGATCTTTGTGTTACCAATGTCGTTATAACTTGCGTATGTCTTAGTCAATCAATATGAGATTTGACACAAATACTTTCAGCAGGGTAATAACACCTTTATCAGATCCGATTTTTGATATCTTACCACAATTTGAAATTTATTGAAAATAATGTAAAGTTTGTGAAGAAAAAAAAAATGGTTATTATATTTTCAAACTTTAAAGTTCTATATCTCAGGATCTAAAATCGACTTTGACGAAAGTTTTCAAATACAATGATGAGCTTCAATTTCAACTTTGGTGCTCATAACTTAACAATTAAAAATGCCTTAAGGAATTTAAATATGGGAGTAAAATCCTAAATGGCTGCCATTTCCATGGCAATCAATTTCATTATACCATCAGATGCGTCGATATACAAGGTACATAGCTATTACCGTGTAAGTCAGCCCTGTGCATTTATATCGAAATCCCGCAGTTATTTATGAAAATATAATTTTACTGTAGCTCCACCCCCTTAAAAATAATTTTCCCACGAAATGTTCAGCAGATTCGTTAAAAAAAAAGTATGTCAATTGCATTAAAAAATATACAGTAAAAGATAATCTACAAACCATTCAAATCGCAACAGGGTAAAGGGAGATCAATCTATGATCCTAGAAAGGGATTCACCATAAACAAACACCATAGCCATTTAAACAATGACACAACAAAGGGCAGATAAATTACAGCCTGGAAGAACAAAACACAAGAACAATAATCAATGGAATATGCTAAATAGAATAATGAACAATAAGTAACCCAATTATAACCCACATGGGGTTGAACCGGGTATCCCGTGCACAAGTCAAACAACCGTTTTCATGTGCAGGGACCAAAAACAAGACACGTCTTCCTTTATCCGTTTCATGTATGTTTCTAATTGTCTTCTCCGTTAGGGGACGGGGAAGAGATTGGAGAGATTTAGTCACACTCTTTTTTTCTTTCCATGGGGATTCCACAGCAGAAACTATCTTGTAAGGCTATCAGCTGGGATTTTTTTAAAAGCAATTAATACGAGGGGCGTTCAGAAAGTAATGCACCACATTGTTTTTCTCAGGAGCTGTTTATTCAAAAAGCATGAAATTTATACACAATATGCATGGATATGTCATGTAAACATCGGTATTATTCAACATAATCCCCATCAACTTGTACGGCTTTATGCCAGCGCGAAACAAGTGCATGTATTCCTAGCCCGTACCAGATTTTGTCTTGATCATGTAGCCATTTCTTCGCTGCATGAATCACTCCTTCATCATCTTCAAACTTGTCCCACAGAGTGCATCTTTAAGTGGACCAAATAGATGAAAATCAGAGGGTGCCAAATCGGGACTATAGGGTGGATGGGGTAGTACAGTCCATCCCAATTTAGTGATTGCTTCCCGTGTTGCCAGACTTGTGTGAGGGCACGCATTGTCGTGAAGGAGAAGCAGGTCTGCTGGATTCTTGTGCGGACGAACTCTGCGAAAACGTTGATTGAGTATTTTCAATGTCTTAATGTAAGCTTGTGAATTGGTTATCTCTCCTCTTGGCATAACGTCCACAAGAATCACACCTTCAATGTCCCAAAAGACAGTGATCATGACCTTTCCAGCTGAAGGAATTGTCTTGAATTTCTTTCTTCGTGGTGATTGCGGATGATGCCACTCCATTGACTGTCTTTTTGTCTCAGGTTCAAAATGATGTGCCCAGGTTTCGTCGCCTGTAACGATCTTAGCCAAAAAGTTCTCTCCATCAGCATTGAAACGCTCCAACAATTCAGAAGAAATGGCTTTCCTTTGCAATCGGTGGCCATTTGTAAGACTTCGAGGAACCCATCTTGCGCAAACCTTAGAAAATCCGAGAGTTTTTGTAACTGCATTTGCACTACCAATGCTGACTGACAGCTGTAAGGCCAATTGTTGAGTAGTGATTCGCCTATCAGTAAGAATAATGCCCTCAGCGCATTTCAACATTTCTGCGTTGGTGGCTGTGGCAGGACGTCCACAGCGCGGCCGATCAAGCAGCTCCGTATCTCCACTTCCTGATTCTTTGATTCTCTGAACCCAGCGACTGACTGTAGTCCTGTAGACTGCAAAACTTCCATACACATCACATAGACGCTTGTGAATATTCACAACAGTTTCCTTCTCTGCAACAAGAAATTCTATCACAATTCGCTGTTTATAACGCAAGTTGCTAACACGCTCCATTTCAACGGTTTAGGGCAGCCGTATTATTTGGCCGGTTGCGGTGCAATTTAGTGCACACAATTGGCATATGCTATATTTGAAGTGTGCAAAATGTCATGCTTCTATCTGCATTATTAGCTGAGAAAAACGATGTGGTGCATTACTTTCTGAACGCCCCTCGTATATATAATCTTTAGCGTCAGTGGCTTCTCCCCATCTTCTGTTCCACGGGTCTCATTCCTTTAAAAAAAAATTATAAAATAAAACTTTGCCTCGTTTTAGCGAGGCACACACCGTTCAGCTTAGACACAGGATCCATCGGTTATATTAGGGCACATGTTCATATATTAAACAGATCTTGTGGTCTTGTTAATATTCTTTTCATTAGTTCGATAGTAGTTATTTTGTCATATCCATTTCAATCTTGCGTTCTGTCTAAATACTAATTTATGTATGTTATAAGATGCTGAAAGATCCAACACGATCATGTCAGATAAACTAGATAGCCAAAAATTCCATGCAATAACAAACATATTAGACTACAACTAGGAATATGATATTTTAATACAGAGGAACCCAACTGACAACATTAGACAATCTTTGAAGGACCGAGGACTAGAATGGAACCAGGCCAGGAGGAAGACAGCCGATAGGATAATCTGGCGCTCTCTCTTCCAAACCTCTACACCTCACGGTAGAAGGGGAACGACTAAGTAAGTAAGGATGCTGGGTATCTGGCTCCAATGGCTTTAAGAGCACTTGCACCTCAGAGTCCAACAGAGATAGATGATTCCTAATCGTCTGGCAGTTTGCAGGATAAAACCTGGAATACAAATAATCACAACCCCTGTATGGTCCAGCACTATTCTGTCCTCACACACAATGGACATAACAGACAGTGTCAGACATTGTGCTAACATATGCACAGGACAATTTACCTCAATACCACTCACAGCCAGTTCACTGTGACTACACTTTCCTTATAAATCCTAAGTTAGATCCAGTTGTCCATGATCCGCCTTCATACAATGATTTGGTCTAGTATAAAGCACTAAGTAATACCGTAATAAATTCCTTAAAACAATTCCTGTCATCCTTACTTATGTTCCTGGTAAATGTGTCGTTCCTATAAGAAATACTCCTTCAAACACTTTGTCAAACTTACAGACGTACTTTGCCATCATTCTCAATTATTCTACAAATTTTACAAGGCTGGCTTTCGTCTCCAAGAGTTTACACATGCTACACACTTCCTAACGCACAAGTGGATTAATCACAGGAAAATTACATAATTATATATATATATATATATATATATATATATATATATATATATATATATATATATTCATTCTTACCCTCAGGCAATACATACAAGCTGATAACAGGCTGTTAATGGGCATCTAGGTCTGCCAGGCAGATACGGTTGGCAAAGGTACAAGACGTTTACACTTTTACCGCTTTCTTCTGTTCAGATGTATTTTTTAAATGTTGTGGCCTCAATTTAGCCAAGGGCAAGGTCTTATATACTAGCACATCCGCCGTATCGGATGGCATGGGGCAAAAAGGGTGTTAAAAATCTCAAAATGAGGCATAATTTTGCCTTCTGTTCAATTAGCAAAATATTTAATATTCATTATCTTTCTTATTTATGGGGCGATTTTGGTCATTTAAAGCTTGAATTATTCTATGAGTTATTCTGTATTGATCTGTCTACTAATTGGTTAGTTTGCAAAATGCGTTTTAATATATGTATGCTTTAACTAGCTGTCGCAAGAGGTTTAAATGTTATTAAAGAATAAGATATCCTGGACATAAAGGTGTATCAGATGATACCAGGATAGTGCCAGATAACAGTCTGGTCTTATCAGTAATACCCCCTTCTCTGAAGAGAGTAAGGGTGTATAGACACAAAGGTAGGGTCAAGCTATGTAAGTTCCCAGAAAAGATGGTGATGTAGTCCCTAACTGCTACTGATAAGGGTGGATTTAGGCTAAATGATAATGGTGCGCCACACTGCCAGGTACGTTAGCTCCGTATAAGATTGACGACCACTTGCCACCCCTATCGACACCTGGTATTAAAGTGCAAGATGTAGGTGTCTTCTCTGATTTTTGGATGTTGCTGTGTATGTGGTAGTAGAACAGTTCACAAGGTATAACACAGGCAACATTACGTGTAGAGTCATAAAAATGGTAACTTCGTTGTATACTTTTTTTCCATTTATTGCACGCCACAAAACAGTCATGATATTTATGACATCAACATAGCTCAACGAGTTCAGCATTCAAATCGTAGAGTTCTAGTTCGTGAAGCTGTATACATAATATATAAATTCTGCAACAGTGTCAACTGCAGATTATCAATGTTCATAGACAATAATAAATATTCCCTTCCTGATGCTAGCAGATCAGATGTATACAATCAGTCCGTTTACTGTCTGCACGTGAATAGCATACATGGGTTACAGGTCAGCTCGACCTTTATAATGTTCCTAAGTCTAACCATCTGACTTGGACGTGATCTCTGATATAACGAATCCTGGAACACAGACAATAGTCTTGTTGGTCTAGAGCGATCCATATATATATAACTAGTTCAGGTATAAAGATACCGGTGACTTAATCCTAGTCAAAGTACCTCTCCATTTTGAATCACACAGGCGAGCAGAAAGGCGACAAAATGACGAACCTCTAGATGATAGCATAAAGTTCGATACAAGAGGAATTACCTTATTTCGGAAAATCAACCATGAACATATGCCTCCAGGCAGGCTTGAATAATACTGGGAAATAGTCTAGTTAGCTAACTAACTCACAAAGACAATGTATTTCCCTCAGAAAATCACAAGACGCAGGTGCGTCTGCTCGCTTCTCAGACCATTTCTAAACTGCCCCGAGCTGAGCGGAACAACAAACCAAAACCAAGTCGAGACATGCGCAGAGCGACAATCTCTGAGTTGCCGTTCACAATAAGACGATTCTAAGAACATTCGAGATAAAAGTCTTACACAGTCGCGCCTTTTATGGTCATGAACAGAAGCGTTAAGAAAGGTTTCAGGCATCTACAACAGTTGACTGATACTACCAAATAAGGAGATATGGTCACGCTTCGTTCAAGAAATTATAGACCGAACGTGTCTCTATACAAGAGAAGGCAAACTCCTAAAAAATTGTAGTCTCGATAACTCGGATTAGGTCCCTTTGACTAAAAAAAACATAATACACACTTCAGTCAAAAAATGATCATACATACGAAAAATGATCATACAAAGGCTTTTAAAAAAGTAATTATGTGTGCGTAACATTACCGCACCCTCCCGGGAAAAAAAAAATGAAACATTTTTTTTAAAAATCCTGGAGCCGGAAAAATCTAGGCTCCTAACGCACGTATGATGCGCGGATATATACCTAACAAATTAGCTCAACGCATGGAGCGACACTGAGATCATATCTCAGATCCTTAGAGAAAAAATTTATCTAAGTATACGCTTATATCTTCCAGGAAGGTGCCACCAACACACGCCACAATGATGGCAACATCATAATGAAAATCAAATTATTCTCATACCAATATATGAAATTAAATATATTATTATGATATCATACAATGTGTTGTGCAAACAGCGGTGTAATATATTAATATACCGCACTATTTTATTACATTATATAAAGCAACAGTAATTAATAAGTAATACATGTGTTGATCTTCGTTGACATAAAACATTCAATAGAAGAAGATGTGGACATCATCCGCTCCCAATCTAGGACAGGGCTTGATATCCTCAAAGTTCCACCATGTACACAATCTCGCATCTTCAATGATGTGCTGCGAAAATATCAATAACACAAATCTTAAAGACAACTGGTAAATCTCTTAATACAATTATGCAAATATATTATTTAAATGTGGCCGAGTGATCTTTTGGCCCGTATATCACTAACTAAGCCTTCTTAGATAATTACATGGTACAATGTTATAAATTCCCCTCAAAAAAGTGAGAGAAAAAAAAATCTACTAACATGTCATTATAACATTGGACTGTATATCAGGAAATATATATATATGACAGAATACTCCTGCATTAGTGCCGCCCCAATCCCAGTTGACGAGGCGTCACTTCGAAGAACAAAAGTCTTCTCAATAGTAGGTAACCTAAGAATAGGTGGAGATGAAAATAGGGCTTTAACCTGGTCCAATGAGGACTGACATTCTTTAGACCAGCGGATCAGATTAGGCGACCCTTTCTTCAATAAAGTAGAAAGCGGTGCCATAATGGAGGACAGATTCGGAATGAATCGTCCGTAGAATTGGATCAAACCTAATAGACTCCTTACTTGTTTCTTCGTCTTAGGGACCGAAATGTTAAGTATTTTTGAAACATTGTGGTCCTCTGTCTTTAAAAGACCACGACCAACACGATGACCTAGGAAAGAAATCTCACTAAATCCTATAAAGGCTTTAGAGGGTTTTGCAGTCAAGTTATACTCGCGAAGAGTGGACAGTAATTCGTATAAACCCAAATAGTGATCTTCCCAGGAATCACTGAATAGACAGATATCATCCAGGTATGCTATGACATCTGTACGATATGCGAGAATTCGCCGCATCATGCGTACGAATGTAGCAGGGGCGTTCATAAGACCAAAAGGATGTTGCTGTGTATGGGGTAGTAGAACAGTTCACAAGGTATAACACAGGCAACATGACGTGTAGAGTCATAAAAATGGTAACTTCGTTGTATACTTTTTTTCCATTTATTGCACGCCACAAAACAGTCATGATATTTATGACATCAACATAGCTCAACGAGTTCAGCATTCAAATCGTAGAGTTCTAGTTCGTGAAGCTGTATACATAATATATAAATTCTGCAACAGTGTCAACTGCAGATTATCAATGTTCATAGACAATAATAAATATTCCCTTCCTGATGCTAGCAGATCAGATGTATACAATCAGTCCGTTTACTGTCTGCACGTGAATAGCATACATGGGTTACAGGTCAGCTCGACCTTTATAATGTTCCTAAGTCTAACCATCTGACTTGGACGTGATCTCTGATATAACGAATCCTGGAACACAGACAATAGTCTTGTTGGTCTAGAGCGACCCATATATATATAACTAGTTCAGGTATAAAGATACCGGTGACTTAATCCTAGTCAAAGTACCTCTCCATTTTGAATCACACAGGCGAGCAGAAAGGCGACAAAATGACGAACCTCTAGATGATAGCATAAAGTTCGATACAAGAGGAATTACCTTATTTCGGAAAATCAACCATGAACATATGCCTCCAGGCAGGCTTGAATAATACTGGGAAATAGTCTAGTTAGCTAACTAACTCACAAAGACAATGTATTTCCCTCAGAAAATCACAAGACGCAGGTGCGTCTGCTCGCTTCTTAGACCATTTCTAAACTGCCCCGAGCTGAGCGGAACAACAAACGAAAACCAAGTCGAGACATGCGCAGAGCGACAATCTCTGAGTTGCCGTTCACAATAAGACGATTCTAAGAACATTCGAGATAAAAGTCTTACACAGTCGCGCCTTTTATGGTCATGAACAGAAGCGTTAAGAAAGGTTTCAGGCATCTACAACAGTTGACTGATACTACCAAATAAGGAGATATGGTCACGCTTCGTTCAAGAAATTATAGACCGAACGTGTCTCTATACAAGAGAAGGCAAACTCCTAAAAAATTGTAGTCTCGATAACTCGGATTAGGTCCCTTTGCCTAAAAAAACATAATACACACTTCAGTCAAAAAATGATCATACATACGAAAAATGATCATACAAAGGCTTTTAAAAAAGTAATTATTTGTGCGTAACAGCTACCTCTCCTGATCCGCCTCTGTGATTATGGCATTTAATATGTTTCTGACTCTGCAAGGGGTAATTTATGTAACTATATTCACCAACAAGAACTGTAATTCAACTTAAAGAATCTAAGAAAGTCTTCCTGTGAATATTTACAATTTAATTAATCAGTTTCTCTTTTCTGTTTGAAAAGTGTTAAACTCAAATATTTTAACAAATTAAATAAATAATAATAGTTAATAAATGTTTTTCTCTTGGGTCAAAATGTCTATCATCTTGTAGACAACTTTCGTTTGCTTGATCATTCACTTGTAGGATTGTTTATTATTATTACTATAAGTTTATAGAAGCATTATACTAGTTTGGTCATCACAAACTGGATGAAGTTATGTCTTTATTGAGTCTGGATAAGCTGCACAGTTGCCTTAAGCAACTTATCTTCGTCACTGCAGATGGCTCCCTTATATGCTGGATATACAATTCAGATGAACTCGTTCCAGTAGCTACAACGTGATGACGGGACTGCTATCACCAACTGGCACTGCATACGTTGCAACTTTTGTAAGAGCAGCCTCTTTTGATTTGGAGACTTTTGGTTAAAGGATTAAACCTGCAATGAATTCAAACACAATCTCTGTATTTTTCTATCCATATCCCTCTTCTGACACAGATGGGGACGATAGACAGTTTCAGATAAGCGTGCTAGCAGATGCACAAGATATAGTATAGTATCAACAATCATTTTAATTCCAAGTGATCACAATTTACTTCTACCTTCTTAATTATAAGTATTTTCCCATGATTCGCCTCCATACAATAATTTGGTTGTGAGTAAAACTATTAAATAATGTGTCAAACGATACTGTGAATCAATCCCTTTCATCCTTCTTTATGTCCCTGGTAGGTGTCTCATTCTATTCAAGAAATACTTCTTTAAATACCATTCTCAACTTACAGACACAATTAGCCATCTTTCTCAATATATTAAATATTTCCGAAGGCGGGCTTTGCCTCTAGAAGTACACATGAGCCTGTAAGTTTCATCAGAAGACACAGTCCATTCCTAACACATCTTATACACATCGTATCGCACAGTTGGATTAATCAATATAATTATTACACACAATGTTATATATATATATATATATATATATATATATATATATATATATATATATATATATATATATATATATATATATATATATATATATTCGTTCTTACCCTCAGGTACACACACACAATGGTTGAATAAAGTATGCTAACAAGTGCAGAAGGCAAACGCTGGCATTAATATATGCTCTGCTTTTCCCGCTCTCTGTGTTTTTTCAAATTGTGACTGACCGAAGTTTGTTAGGCAAGTCTATTTATAGTCTGACCTCTGACGTAAGAGGTGGAATCCCCCTAAGAATGCAGTAACTATCCTAAAATGTTGGTACCGTTTGGCCTTTTGTACAATGTAGGAAAACTACTTTTTAAATTATCTCCGTTATTCCTGATGCGATTTCAGTCAATTGAAGCTTACCTTATACTTCGAATTAATCTTTACATATCTATATAATAATCTTTTAGGTTACTACTTGCATTTTCTGTTATGCATAGTTTAAACAGCTAAACTTAGACCAACCTGAAGCTTCTAATGCCTTTAACCTAAGATTTCTCCCGTCCTATAATAGTATTAGTAAAAGTATTACTACTTACGGTAGAGTAACATCCCTAATATTGGTTTGATAACCTCTGCCAAGTGGTACTTCTTCTATACTGCTGTAGTAAAATCCCGAAGTTAATCATGTTACACAAAATAGGGTCTGGCCATCTTTATTCTCCCACCAGTTGTAAACACGGGACCAAAAAAGCGTTTTCATTGGTCGGTGTATCATATCTTTTTACAATGTAATAGTGCGCCGTAGGACCAGAGTTATTAGAATTCGTGATGTGAAACAGACGTCATTTCACGACACTAACTAAATTGGGACTAACCTGATGTAACGAAGCCCTTTCCCTTAATATTTCTATCTTACTAAAATATAAAATACTATTCGAGAAAGTTTTTACACCTACCTCTAGCGTAACATTCCCGTTGTTAAATTATATAATCCTTTCCGGTGATACTTCTTTATTCTTTCTAAAATTAATTGGCATTGTACCATCGGCTACACAAAATGGGTCTCTATGTTCAAGCCTAGTACGTTTTACAATACACACCAAGAATGACGCGTTTTCATTGGTTAGTGTATCAGAGAGTTCTCAACATATGGCGTGCGGTATGGTCAGATTTACTCCTAAGTATCCAGAAAACCGTGTTGTGAGACAGACTAAATCACGACAATGACAAGAACCAGACAAGTGCCTGTGGAACAAGAGATGAGAAGTAGACGCTGGCGATGGATAGGACACACATTGAGGAGACCTGTTGATAGCTTTACAAGGCTGTCCTTGTTCTGGAATCGCCATTTGAAAAAGAGGTAGAGGTAGACCCAAAAAAAAACACATGGAGAAGAGAACTGGATACAGAGGTGAAAATGATGAGGAAAACGTGGAAAGAACTTGAGCTGATGACACGTGACAGGAGGACTTGGCATGTGTTTGTTGAAGGCCTATGCTCCTTGGGGAGCTAAAGGGTATTGATTGATTGTTGAAGCCAGAAGTCGGCAACCAGTCGATCCGGATCTACCAGTAGCTACCAGTGGATGATTTGGTAGATCTTTAGGCGACTGCGAGGAAAAAAGAAATACGTTTTATAACTAGGCAAATTTCAGACTAGACCTCTCTCAGCGACATTTAAAATCGAGGTGTTCCTGGGACCTAAAGTACTTTTTTTCGCATTCCCAATGAAAACTAGCGAGCTGGCAACTAATATATATATTAGTGAACTGCATGAAATAGGAACGCGATCTTTTCTTTGTGAGGATCGTCATCCCCATCCCCATCCCTGCTTAGAATTACACGCACACACACACACACTCACACATATATAAACATCTTTGGTAGATCTTTAGAGGGCTAAGTGTTACTAAAGTAGATATCGAAAGCTCCTGGGTTGCCGACTCCTGATCTGTTATTCATTCATCGTAGTAAAATCTGCGAGAATAATCGCTCATTTCAGTAAGATTTTAGTCATAAAATGATAATAAATAAACCCGCACTATTGTGTCTGACGGTGATCCTCTCACACGCCAGCAACGCTGCCTTTTGTGCAGTGCTAAAGCCTATAGAACGATCCCACGGTAAAAATCTAACACGCGTTTTAGTTTCGGTTTCGAAAACGTACTACCAATATTTAACATTTTGCAAGATCTGCTGCATACATTCTGCAGCCAAGACTTATAATTAACGATTTTGCGGAAGTGTGCCGCAAAATAACTATCTGAATTAACGTAAAATTTTGACTTTAACGCTAGTAATAAGTAATAATCCTTACATTTTTTGGTAGTGCTACACGATACAATACAAATTATTAACGCCAATTCTTAACCCGCCATGCCAACACCCCGTTTCGCTTGACAGTCCGCCATGCATATATATACGCTGGAGCAAAGCCAACAGAGGCAAAACACGCAGACAATTTTATTGCCTCCTCGCGGTAATGTTTCTGACGTCACAAAAACAAGTTAGTTATTTGAAAAATACATGCTAGCGAGATGAAAGAGAGGGGAAGATGGCCGTCTTGTGTAAAATATTTATTTGACGATAACCGATGACAAAATTGAAAATCTAAAACCATAATGAAACTGATCATAAAAATCATATGGTAGTATAGCTTAGTGTCCACTGAGCAAAAATGTGTTTTAAATAATATAATAGTCCCAGTATTAGCCAAGTTATTGAGAAAATACTAAATGTCTACGGACGCACGACCAGACAGACTGTTGTTCCTGCTTGTATTTTTAATAACGTTAGTGGGGACACCGGCTTAGAAGGGAGGCATTGAGGTAAATTCAAATTCGCTTGGGTAACAAGAGTATAGGAGGAGAGGGGAGCGGTAGGAAAATTGTTACCAAAAACTAACATCGTTTTGTATTGGCATAACTAATGCAGACTGGCCAATCGATTACCAGACGCAGAGTATGTTTGGAATTATTTTTGTCTTTCAAAAACTGCATTTGAATTCTGGTAGTCGCAAGCTTTCGATTGGCCAGTGCTACTAAATATTAGCAAAAAGCTTTCACTATTCATTGCCAGTTGAACAGTATTTTTTATTCAGATACGCTGAGAACAGCTGTGATAAATTTAAAAGTAAATTTAATAACTAAATAAGTATTTCACAGTCTGGACGGAGCAGAAGAAACTGAGGCCATTTCTTTGCAAAGTCAGCGTCATTTGTTTATATTTCTTGATTTGTGGTAAGTGTCGTGAATTATTCTAATCCCCATATATAAATTAAAACGTAAATGCAAAGCCTAACAAATAAATTTAATAAAAGGAAAGAAGAATGGTAAAGAACAGTGCTGTCACAATGACTGTACTCGAAATCCCCCTTGTTTTCTACTTCGTCGGCAAATTGTAACGCTTTCACGTTGATAGTAAAAGCCTACTGTATTATTACCCGCTTTCTTCAATGAAACGTGTACTGTATTTCTTGGAAAAACCTTGAGATACGCAAGCTGATCAATGACCTAAATTTAATATTTCATTCATTCCATTTTATACACGGCGTAACTAAAAGACAGATGGACTAAAGGATAGAGAGAAGGGAGAGGCAGAAAGCAGGGACACCTGCAACACTAAACACGCGTCGCGCGATACACAATTGCTGCCATCACGCGTGTAAGGCCACATGCACTAACTTTATTTCAAATCGACAGTGATAAAATTCACTACCCATACCAGAGTTAGGTTTTAAAATCCTGAAAAACGCTTATTAGGAATTATGACATTATACCGGTTTACGTTTGAAAACATGACAGTACCCAGACACCCTCAAGTTTGGAAGTGAGAAGGTAGTAACAGCACGACTATCCTAGAAGAAAATGCATATTGGCTCCATTAAATTCGTATATTTGGGTTCCTTAGGGTTTGCTGACAAAGAATATGTAAAAGTTACGCAAATAGTCTAGGAATTACCAAGTTATGGCCAAAATAAAATAGTGGGGGTGCCTGACAGCATGAAATCATTTCTGCTCATAAAATTTTTTTATAACGTGTTTGAAAAAACATTACGTTACGGAAATAGCCTACCATGTTAACTCCTATTTGATTGGAGCGCAACCAATGAAAGACTAAACACGATTGGTCGGGCTATAAATACTATCTTGTGTTGTCAGGGGAAACGTGAAAAGGAGTACTTTTTTGAAAAGATGTGTAGACATGGTTTGATTGGGTAGAGCTGCGAATATACTCAATTCAGAGCGTCTGTTCCTTGCCACATCTTGTAATAAACCTACTAAGAAACAGTACGTTGAGCACCAGTGTATATTTTTTATAAAATAAAGCCTGGGACATCGGCAGATCGGAGTTGTGCTATATTCATTGCCAGTCAACGAAACTGTTTATTATTATTTCCATGAATTGTGGTAAGCTTGAAATATTCAATATTTTTAAATGAAAATTGAATGTAAATTGATAAATTATGTCTGTATATATGTGTGGTTCAGTAGCGAACGTGATGTAAAGCCTATAGTGCTCCAGCCTGAACAGAAGGTGTCGGAGGAAAGTAAAACTGCATGGAATGGCCAAACAGTACACTGACACCTAGATTATTAACTAGAAAGAAATAATGCTGGAATTGCAGAGGCGTAGTAACCATTAGGGAGGGAAATACTGGTATAAAGTATTTCAGATGAAGCTGACAGTTGGCCTAACGCTCTGAACTCAATGTTTGTGATGTATTGTACTCAGTGTAGGAATAGAGTATAAATTAGTTCTGACGTAGAAGGTACAACCTTCTTGTTTCAGGGACCGTGTCTTAAAGTTATTGAGCAGCACCTGGTCAGAGCTTTGCTGAAGCCAGAGGTGGACAGCATACTCCTTGGTCCATATAGCAACCAGTGGGGTGGCTCCAGAGCTCATTAAAGTAATCGAGCAGAGGAGTCTTTTACTGCAGTCATCACGCAAGATAAGAGAGTGTGGCCATGGAGCTCAACATTATGTACCCCATCTTAAAATGATATTGTAAAATAAAATTAAGAGGGGAATTTAATTGTTTTAATACCAGGAACTGAGAACATCTCCAATACTGGTTCAAATAGAAACAAACTATTGAAGTCATGATGACAAATACCAACAGAGCTTGAACAAAACAAAACCAGTATTACCTCATATTACCACTACACAACTGACACACATAGGATACCATTAATAATATATGTCACTACAAGAATCATATTAATAAATTATGTACATATAACTTGTAATTAAAATTGATTGTGATTCCTGGTTCCCTTTGTATTTGAATCAGGACACATATACATTCATGACAGCACTGAATACATATTGTTATTTGAAAAGTTATCAGTGACTCCTTTAGGATATCCTCTTAGAGTGTTTTATGTATGTGAGTGTCACAGTGTTGTCAAGTGTGGTGGAATAAATTAAATTGTTTATCTGTCTGTTGTTGTTATGACTTACACTTCATCATACACATACCCTAGACATATAACGTAGTCATCACACTATTCCAGAATAATTCTGACTGAGGTATACATATGTGGCAGTAAGTAAGGTTATCTATAATACACTACTCTTATTAGATATAGATACCTTCACAGCTGATCTCAGTCAGTACACTAAGTCCCCTATAAATATTCATAACATCCCACTTTACCACATATATTGGGGTCTCGCCCTCGGGATTTTGAATCTTTCCCTATTACAAATATTGGGGGTAACTCACTTCAGGGAATAATAAGAATTAAAAGGTATCCTTGGGTGAAAATAAATAAGGTTGAGCTCACAGTGCCTGTGTTGTCTTGAGTTAATTAGTCATAGATAAAATTGTTTAGACATTTATCTGTTAGACAATGGCCGACCTGGCAAAATTTCGATCTGCTGCTGTACAGACTGCGAAAGAGTTAGGAATGGACGGGCAAATTATGATTTCTTATGTCACTGCTGAATGTGACAAATATATTGAACGGGAAGAAAGAAGATTAGAAAAAGAGGCCGAAAGAAAATTAGAGGCTGAGACTAAGAGGTTGCAGATTGAGGCTGAGGCTAAGAGGTTGCAGATTGAGGCTGAGGCTAAGAGGTTGCAGATTGAGGCTGACAAAGAGGCTAAAGCATTGGCTGCAGAAAGAGAAGACAAAAGATTAGCTGCAGAGAGGGAAGCAGAAAAGGAGGAGAAGAGATTACAAAGGGAACATGAGTTACGACTAAGGGAGTTTGAGTTTCAGTTCCATGCTCCTGAAAATGGTGCCAGTCCCTTTGCCTCAGATGCCACTGCTACCCAAGGAGCCTCAACCTCAGCTATGAATTTTCATTTAGATCATTTTGTTGAGAAAGACGATGATATAGAGAGCTATCTAAATAGGTATGAACTATTAGCTACCACATATGGGTTAGAGAGAGAAAGGTGGAGCTTAAAGTTATCTCAGGGACTTCGTGGGGCAGCTTATGAAGTTTTTGCAAAAATGAGCAGAAGTGATCAGGAAAATTATGACATGCTAAAGCAGGCTCTTTTGTTAAGATATGAAAAGAATGCAGAATTTTATAGGAAAAAATTTAGGAATGCTAAACTACTGTCAGGTGAAACCTATCACCAGTTCTCTGCACGAATAGAGACATACTTGGAGAAATGGACTTCTCTGGGGAAAACCCAAGATCTTAAGGAAATGGTCCTTATAGAGCAATTAAGAGAGTCCATGGCTCCAGACCTGAGAAAGTTTCTCATGGAACAAGGTGCAGAGAGGCTGGGTGAGTTGCTAAATGTTGCTGAAAGGTATCAAGCAGCTCAAGCAGAGGTAACAGGTAATAAAAAGAAACAAGTGGATAACTTTAGGGCACCACAGAACTTTAATAAATTTGATCCTAGGAATCAAAACAAAGGTAAGCACCAGTTTGATAGGCCACGGTATGAAAATAAAAATAAAACCCCACAATTCGATGAAAGGAAATATGATGAAAGAAAATCTTACAACCAAGGAAAAAGGTGGTGTAAAAATTGTAAGATGAACAATCATGACACTGACCATTGTAGAAGGAAACCTGTGTACATGGCAACCCTTCAGGTCAGGTCGACCTCAAGACAGGAGGAGGATATTATGTTGAATACCACTCCAGAAGAGATGAGGAAGGCACAGGCTGGGGACAAGACCCTCAAGCCTTGTTTCAGGAAATTGTCAACTTGTCATACAACTCCAGGCAAGGGAGATTTTTACATGAAAAACAAGTTGATGTATAGGAAGACTGGAGCTAGATCCAAAGGTCAGGGACAGCTGGTACTTCCTAAAAGATATAGGGCAGACTTAATAAGGAGCCTACATGTGAAACCAGATGGGGACCATGAGAAAATAGGTACCTCATCCAAAAGGTGGCTCACAATTATTATTGGCCCAAAGCAAGATGGGACATTGAGAATTTTGTAGAAAGGTGTAGCATAGCACATGAGGGAACACCCACAAGTGGGAACATTGATCAGGACCTGGACACGCCAAGGGGCAAAATTAGGCCTGACCATAAAAAGAAATATAAATTTGATAAAGTGGACCAAATGAAATGGGAAGCCCCTTTTCACGGACAAGCTTCACTTAACTGTTTTACAATGGCCACTATGCGGAAAGTGCAGAAGGATGTCTTACCCCAGGATAAGCCGAAAATCCCTCACTCGGACTTAAACAAACTGGAGGAAGAGGATGTAGAGAGGAAATCTCTCATCAAGAATTTTAAGTGGGGAGAAAGCCCCAGGAAAAGAATTGGTAGCGGTCGTTTTGTGAATGATAATTCAGGGAAGAAAAATCATCACTATAGCGCTTCCAGTGGAAGAGACCATACCGGTGCATGGACAAATAGGTCCACACAATAAAAGGTCCACTCGAAGCTTTGTTAAGAACGTGGACTGATGAAAAGGCAGAGGAAAACATTACATCTTCATACCAATATGTGAATGAGCTGACCACTCGTTTAAAAACTGGCTGGAAACTTGCCAATGAAAATGTGAAACAAGCCAGGAAGAAACATGCTGCCTATTATAACAGGAAGGCAAAAGACAGAGATTTGGCTGTGGGAGAGAAGGTACTGCTTCTTTTGCCCGGGAGTCAGAATAAGTTACAGATTGGATGGCAAGGTCAATATACAGTTTTAGAGAAGGTGTCTAGAACAAATTATAAGATAGATAAGAAGGGGAAAGAAAAAATCTATCATGTGAATCTCCTGAAGAAATATTTGGAAAGAGAACATCAGGAAGAGACACACTTGTTGACCTTGTCCATCGCCATGGAGATGAAAAAGGAACCACTTTCATCATTTGAATATCCATTACACCCCTGTGAGACAGCAGCACAGGTGAAAATCAGTACACATTTAACAAAAACTCAGAAAGAGAGAGTGCAACAGGTTCTAAATAATCATGCAGAGGTGTTAACAGACCGACCAGGGCATACAAACCTATTGGAATATGATATGAAACTGATAGACCCCACACCTGTCTGTATGAAACCATATTCGATTCCGTTTGCTAAGGAAAAAGCTTTGAAGGAAGAGATAGACTATCTGTTGAAGGCAGGAATTATTTCACACAGTGAATCCTCATATAGTTCCGGTGTTGTACTCTTAAGGAAGCCCTCTGGAGAACATAGACTCTGTATAGATTACAGGAGATTGAATGCTATTACAGAAGGACAGGTGGATCCATTGCCGGATACAAATCAGCTGTTTGCCAGACTAAATAAAGCTAAATATTTCTCAAAAGTGGATCTGAGTAAAGGATACTATCAGATTCCAGTAAAGCCTGAGGTTAGACCATACCTAGCTTTTAGTACCTCAGAAGGACACTATGAGTTTAATAGATTGCCATTTGGATTGAAGAATGCGCCTAGTGTCTTCTCTAGAATGATGAGAAAATTATTGGACCCTCTGAATAATCCATGTATAACAAATTTCATGGATGATATCCTTATAGCAACAGAAACATTTGAGGAACACATTGACTCTCTGAAGATGCTGTTTGATCGACTTAGGGAAGCAAATTTAACAGCCCGACCAACCAAATGTTGCGTTGGATGTAAAGAATTGGAATTTTTGGGGGACACAGTTTATCAGGGAAACATGACCCCTGACCCAAAGAATTTAGAGAAACTAAAGAAAGCCCCAAGACCACAAACCAAGAAGGACGTGAGATCCTTTGTCTCATTATGTGGTTTCTACCAGAAGTATATCAGGAACTTTAATTCCATATGTGCACCGTTAACTGATTTGACACGTAAAGGACATCCAGATCGCATTACATGGACACCACAATGTGAAATGGCTTACCAAGAATTGAAGGAAAAGCTCACAAGTAAACCTATTTTGAAATTACCTGACTTAAGTCAAGAATTCATAGTAAGGACGGATGCCAGTAATATTGGGTTGGGGGCAACTCTACTACAGAAATCAGATGCATTGGATGGGGAATTAAGCCCAGTGGCATATGCTAGCAGAAAATTGAATAAAGCTGAAATCAACTACTCAACTAGCGAAAAAGAATGTCTTGCAGTAATATGGGCAATAAAGAAATTCAATATTTATCTGTATGGGAAGGCATTTAAGTTGCAAACGGATCACAAACCTTTATCGTTTCTAGCCCAGGCTAGGCATGAGAACTCTAGGTTACTCCGATGGTCCTTACTTTTGGCTCCCTATAATTTTAGCATTGAGTATATATCTGGAAAAACAAATTTGGGAGCGGATTTTTTAAGCCGCCATCCGTGTGATGAGAATCACCGTAAACCCCAGAAATAATAATAAATTTCTCTATGTGTATATAGAATAAAGGACTGACATATAATGTCTGTTTTAAGAGGGGAGATGTCGTGAATTATTCTAATCCCCATATATATAAATTAAAACGTAAATGCAAAGCCTAACAAATAAATTTAATAAAAGGAAAGAAGAATGGTAAAGAACAGTGCTGTCACAATGACTGTACTCGAAATCCCCCTTGTTTTCTACTTCTTCGGCAAATTGTAACGCTTTCACGTTGATAGTAAAAGCCTACTGTATTATTACCCGCTTTCTTCAATGAAACGTGTACTGTATTTCTTGGAAAAACCTTGAGATACGCAAGCTGATCAATGACCTAAATTTAATATTTCATTCATTCCATTTTATACACGGCGTAACTAAAAGACAGATGGACTAAAGGATAGAGAGAAGGGAGAGGCAGAAAGCAGGGACACCTGCAACACTAAATACGCGTCGCGCGATACACAATTGCTGCCATCACGCGTGTAAGGCCACATGCACTAACTTTATTTCAAATCGACAGTGATAAAATTCACTACCCATACCAGAGTTAGGTTTTAAAATCCTGAAAAACGCTTATTGGGAATTATGACATTATACCGGTTTACGTTTGAAAACATGACAGTACCCAGACACCCTCAAGTTTGGAAGTGAGAAGGTAGTAACAGCACGACTATCCTAGAAGAAAATGCATATTGGCTCCATTAAATTCGTATATTTGGGTTCCTTAGGGTTTGCTGACAAAGAATATGTAAAACGTTACGCAAATAGTCTAGGAATTACCAAGTTATGGCCAAAATAAAATAGTGGGGGTGCCTGACAGCATGAAATCATTTCTGCTCATAAAATTTTTTTATAACGTGTTTGAAAAAAACATTACGTTACGGAAATAGCCTACCATGTTAACTCCTATTTGATTGGAGCGCAACAAATGAAAGACTAAACACGATTGGTCGGGCTATAAATACTATCTTGTGTTGTCAGGGGAAACGTGAAAAGGAGTACTTTTTTTGAAAAGATGTGTAGACATGGTTTGATTGGGTAGAGCTGCGAATATACTCAATTCAGAGCGTCTGTTCCTTGCCACATCTTGTAATAAACCTACTAAGAAACAGTACGTTGAGCACCAGTGTATATTTTTTATAAAATAAAGCCTGGGACATCGGCAGATCGGAGTTGTGCTATATTCATTGCCAGTCAACGAAACTGTTTATTATTATTTCCATGAATTGTGGTAAGCTTGAAATATTCAATATTTTTAAATGAAAATTGAATGTAAATTGATAAATTATGTCTGTATATATGTGTGGTTCAGTAGCGAACGTGATGTAAAGCCTATAGTGCTCCAGCCTGAACAGAAGGTGTCGGAGGAAAGTAAAACTGCATGGAATGGCCAAACAGTACACTGACACCTAGATTATTAACTAGAAAGAAATAATGCTGGAATTGCAGAGGCGTAGTAACCATTAGGGAGGGAAATACTGGTATAAAGTATTTCAGATGAAGCTGACAGTTGGCCTAACGCTCTGAACTCAATGTTTGTGATGTATTGTGCTCAGTGTAGGAATAGAGTATAAATTAGTTCTGACGTAGAAGGTACAACCTTCTTGTTTCAGGGACCGTGGTCTTAAAGTTATTGAGCAGCACCTGGTCAGAGCTTTGCTGAAGCCAGAGGTGGACAGCATACTCCTTGGTCCATATAGCAACCAGTGGGGTGGCTCCAGAACTCATTAAAGTAATCGAGCAGAGGAGTCTTTTACTGCAGTCATCACGCAAGATAAGAGAGTGTGGCCATGGAGCTCAACATTATGTACCCCATCTTAAAATGATATTGTAAAATAAAATTAAGAGGGGAATTTAATTGTTTTAATACCAGGAACTGAGAACATCTCCAATACTGGTTCAAATAGAAACAAACTATTGAAGTCATGATGACAAATACCAACAGAGCTTGAACAAAACAAAACCAGTATTACCTCATATTACCACTACACAACTGACACACATAGGATACCATTAATAATATATGTCACTACAAGAATCATATTAATAAATTATGTACATATAACTTGTAATTAAAATTGATTGTGATTCCTGGTTCCCTTTGTATTTGAATCAGGACACATATACATTCATGACAGCACTGAATACATATTGTTATTTGAAAAGTTATCAGTGACTCCTTTAGGATATCCTCTTAGAGTGTTTTATGTATGTGAGTGTCACAGTGTTGTCAAGTGTGGTGGAATAAATTAAATTGTTTATCTGTCTGTTGTTGTTATGACTTACACTTCATCATACACATAACCTACACATATAACGTAGTCATCACACTATTCCAGAATAATTCTGACTGAGGTATACATATGTGGCAGTAAGTAAGGTTATCTATAATACACTACTCTTATTAGATATAGATACCTTCACAGCTGATCTCAGTCAGTACACTAAGTCCCCTATAAATATTCATAACATCCCACTTTACCACAGTAAGAATGCTTTATGAATTTAATATGTTTAATCCCATTACCAAAGTTAGATACTGCTATTGGGAAAAAGTGAAGGACGTGCCGGGAGCAGACATTGTTGAGTCCTCACGTTGAAATGTATCTAACTATTGTATGTTGTCATGATTATGTTTGAATATTATTGTATTAGAGTATATTAGTAAGCCTCCGTGTTCAAGGAACACTGTAATTTATAATTAAAAAGAAAAAGATGAGAAAAATATATAAAAGGAAATGTGGTTACCCCACATTATATTATTGAGGAAAACTATGTAAACGTACAGTGGCGTATCTGCCATAGGGACCTGAGGGGTGGTCACAGCAAGGTGGGAGTCATGAAAAATTAGGGGGTGAGTGCACCTGAAATGCACGCGAGGCTGACCCCATACACATGTATGAAATTAAATAAAAGAATAAGTGATCAGATGTAAAAGGCCAGGGTGTCCTTTTGTTGCAGAGGTTTTGTTTCCTGTTGCCAGCTGGTGACAGGAAACCCGAGGAGTGACGATAACGCCAAGAAGTCTCCGACACTTCATGTATGCTGTCAAGAGATAACAGCAGGAGCTTGGGCGTGTGACGTGATATCGATATTTCTGCAACTACACACTATCTTATCATTCAACAAGAAACCCCAGGTGATATGTTAAGGACCTGGGTATATCTGACAGTTTCGTTTTAAATAAACCTTGGTATTTCAAATCATACTCAGGAAGTTGATGGGGTATGATGATAATACAGCCCCTCATACACAGTGACTCTCCCTCTTAGAAGAATAAAGTGTAAGCTGTGAACATTCCAACAGGAAAGACATATATTAACTGTGAAGTTATTTGGGCAGATTGTCCACACAATTTTAGTAAATTTTTTATGTAAACTATTTTGTCCTCATTTTCAAAGACCTGTCCAAATGATATGACTGGACAGGCAAAATAAATTGTACAAAAAATCATCAAATTTAAAGAAAAACTTAACCACAGGTTTTATTCACTTCCTCATAGAAACTTAAAGTGTTTTTGTGTTGTGTACCATCATTTCATTTCTCCCCTAGACATTAGGTACATCATACACCAAACACTATGTTGCTGTCATTTTCGACGGAGTCATATGTCAAGTTATTTGTCGTATGATTTTTCACCCTAGTCAAAGGTGAATAATTGTGTCTTTACCTTGCGGTGTCAAGTTGATTAGGGGTTGTCTTCCCTGTTGGTTGATCTTTTGGGGTTTGACCTGTATGAAGATAGGGTCAAAGGTAAACAGTTCGGGCTTGTGCCCATGCGCAGGTTTTAAGCGCGAAGTGAAGAGACTTCCGTCAGGCCGGGATGTAAGCTGGCTTCTGTGGGACATGAGGTCCATTGTGTTTTCGGGGAAAATCTTCGAAGTGACTGCGTTGGCAGGTCTCCCCAGTGAATCTCTGTGCGTCGGAATGACGACAGTGTTCCTTATTGTGTTCTGAGGATTCGGTTCCAGGTAATACCGACTTTTTCCATTATTACGCTTTCGGTGGCAGAACATGTTAGAAGATTACCTAATCTGTGAACTACAGCTCACCGGTCCTACATTTCAGAACTTATATTTTTGCGCTCAAGGTAGCCATCCAAGACTATTAGTCTTTATATCATCCAGAAGTCCAGTGACGAAGTTATATTGTGGGAACCGCAGATTGGCGGTATTTATGTCTACATAAGCATTACTGCAGGGTTGATGTTAACCTGCTTAGAAGAAGTACACAGATGACGTCATAACGAGGCCTGTGTTAAGGCTAATATATTACAGTCTGATAATGTGCAATTGGCCGGGAATGCCAAGTTGTACGTGTATGTCAAAGTGATTAAGGTATCTGACGCGTTTAGTCAGAGATACCAAAGCGGCATTGTGAACTGTCATTGAATAACATTACTATTGACCATAGACGAATATTGGAATGTTTACCAGCCTTTTGAATGCCTGATGTATACCTAACGATTTCCGGTCAGCATGACCTTGTTTACACTGACTGTTCCTGTTGATGCTACTGTGTGTGTTACCGTCAATAAATGTTTTGAAATGTGCCTGCAGTGTCCAAGCATCTTTGACTACTGCATGTGAGTGTATGGGTTGCATGACACAACATATACGAGCCTAAACACATTCGCGCCTTCATTTGCACCCATACTCAGCTCATCATTACAAGTACTACACATCTAACAACATGTATGCTGTCTTATGCAAATGATCACCTCTACAAGAGAGAAAAAGACAGTTACATTTCTGGTGGACCAGTTCCGTGGGCTCTTCTGTTACATTTATGATGTCTCCAGTGTTGTCCAGAAATTTACATTTCTGGTAGGCCATCTGATGGGGCTATTTTCGTGAGAAGGACAAGTACACCTTACATTTGTGGGTCTAAGCTGGACAGAGCGAGAAATTAACATTTCCGTGGACTTTGTGCTACATGTTTTGATAAACAAGGTGGACATCTGAGAATAACACACATACTCGACACTTCCAAGTTTTGACTGCACAGGACAGTATAAACAGTGTTAGCATTTTTGTTATAATGCTACATAAACCACAACATGACAAGTCCTGAAGTTAGCATCGAGACGTTTGTTACGTGGACCACAGCTGCATACGAGTCAAGTTCCTTTTTGTAAATGGTACCGCAGTCCACAACAGACTTTCCTACGTCCGAGCATTCAAGTTACATTGTTCGAGGTCAAGTGTTTGTAAACAGTACGTGAAATTGTAAACATTCGTTGTGCAAGACTCAAGTTTCGAGGTCATAGTGACTTTATGTTCTGAAGACCACTTCATGCTACAGTGGATCTGACATTCAGTGCGCGCTTGACATTTTGTTTCTGTGTTCGCAAGGAGCAAGAAATTTACTTTAGTTTCAGCTGTGACTGAACTTGTTCTGCAACACATTGAATTGATTGCTATATATATTTATGTTACTTCTACTGTTGTTGTGTATTTTTCTTGTGTTCTTTTGCGGGTTTAAGGTTGGGCGGTGTCTATTATAAGAGATACCACGGTCTGTAAGATATAGTAGTCTTATAATAGCGTTCTGTAGGAGCAATTTTCTTAATTGAAAATTTGCTAGCGACAATTTGTGGCTATTTGTGTTAGCTGTGATGTAACTGTACTTATCGTTGTTTTTGTAATATTTTTTCTGTTTTTCAGTTTTGATTTCATTTGTTTGTATCTGTAGGTCTCTCTTTTCTTTAGTTTATTTCTTTACACTTTTTTGTTTATAACAGTGTTGCCATTTGTCTTGTTTACTTTTCGCGGTCATCATTACACATTTGTGTAACATTTTCTTTACTTTTTGCTGTATTGTTTATTTGACTTCCGCGAACGTTTTCGGTCATTGTTCTGTATCTTTGTCTTTGTATTTATGATTGTACTACATTATTGTCATACACAGTCTACATACATATACTTGGTCATGTATTAGTATTATTATTAATATGGTACACTCTTCATATAGAGATTGTTGATAAAATATTATTATATAAGATATTTATACAAGTTCTTTGTTAAAAGACTTGTTATCCACAAAGATTGAGACAAGGTAAAATATATATGCAAGTTTAAAAAAAAAAAAAAGACTTGTGCCCACAGTGAGTTGGATATAAAGGTATTATTTTCCACAGGTACTTAAGTGATTATTTGTTATATTATAAACAAGATAACCATACAAGGTCTTTGACTAAGACTAAGAGAGTGAAATACAGTGAAGTGAGTATACAAGTCTATAGTACAGACTTGTCTCCTATTGAAGTGGGATAAGGTAATTTGTTGAATTTTTCAGGTTTCTGATCTCATTAGACAGAATGTCTACATTGGATTTCTTCATACAGCAAGGGTTAACCCTTGTTAAATCTGGTAAAGAATTGGAAGAATATTCAACTGCTCAATTCGTCATGGCATTAACGTCAGAAGAAAAGAAACAAAAAGAGGAAATTAAATTTAAAGCAGAAGCTGAACTAAAGAAGCTAGAAGCTGAGAATAGACGATTAGAACTTGAAGAAAAAAGGTATCAAAGAGAGGCTGAGGAGAGAAAAGCTCAAGCTGCTGCTGAAAAGAAAAAAGCTCAAGCTGCTGCTGAGGAGAGAAAAGCTCAAGCTGCTGCTGAGGAGAGAAAAGCTCAAGCGGATGAAAGAAAATTCCAGATGGAAATGGAGGAGAGAAAACTTCAAGCTGCTGCTGAGGAGAGAAAACACTCTAACTTCAAGCTGCTGCTGAGGAAAGAAAACTTCAGGCTGAGGCTGAAAATAGAAAAATGGAACATGAGGAAAGACTCGCAACTTTGGAGTCAGAGAAATTGAAATTGGCGAGTCCGGGTGCTCATCAAACAACTTCGAGTACGACAAAAGAGTTTGTTAGTAGGATTAAATTACCTCGTTTCAATCCTTTAAAGGATGACGTAGCGGATTATCTAGATAGATTCCAATTTTTATGCGATGCGCATAAGGTAAAAAAGGAAAAATATGTTGAACAACTGATGGAGTTTTTTACAGGTGACACAGTGACTACTCTTATGACAATAGACGAACATGACAGGACTAATTATGATGTTGTCAGAGCAGCATTGCTAAAAAAAATATCAACTAAAAGAAGAAGATTATCGTCTTCGTTTTAGGACAATGTTGCCAGAAAATGGAGTAGATTTCTCTGAATTTTTTTCAAAAATACGTCGTACATTTACACGATGGGTTGGGTTGTCTCAGACTGAGAAAACATATGAAGGCCTAATGGACTTATTACTTCGAGATAAGGTTTTGTCATCTGTTAATGATTCTTTCCTTGCATTTTTTCATGAGCGTAAACCCAAAAACTTAAAAGACATGGAGGAATACTGTTGCCAGTACGCCACCGCGCACCCCCATGCTACAGTTAGCAATTCTAAAGTGAAAGAAGGGTTGCCAGTTGCTTCGGCAGCACCATATGGCCCTAATTTCAATAAAAAATTTCAGGGTGCTCAACAAAACTGGAATAGGAGAAGTAATCAGAATTACACTCAGAATCCGAGTAATCCAACATATAATGGTTCTTCTTCTAAGAACTGGAGAAGAGATGGTAGTTCTCGTAATTTTGGTGGTAATAATCTTAGACACTTTCGCAAAGGTTATCACAATAATAACTATCTGAGCTCTCGAGATAATCATTCTCGACGTCAAGAATATGACGATGGTGAATTTAGAAACCGGGATTCAAACCGGAATGATAATTACAATAGGCAATATGATAACAATTACAGGGGAAATGATAATCGCGGCAGACCTAGACATAACAAAAGAAGACCTTTCCAACAGGCAAACTCTGCACAACAAGAGTTTGATGGAGCCTGTAATCAAGTAAATGATAGTGGTAACTCTAAGGCTATCACTGGTTGTGCTTTCGATTTTGGGAGAGCAACTGAATGCCCCCCAATGCTTAACATTGTTCGACTCATCAACTGTATCTACCCTAATTTGTGGTCACCCTCTTCCTGCTCTACCTGCTACAGTTGCGCATGATGGGAGAGGATCTCTCATCTTGCATAACGGTTTAGTGAATGATAGGCTGGTCTCAGTACTTTTCGATTCGGGATGTACTACCGTCGGGGTTAGGGAGTCTCTGATAGATCCTTGCTGTGCCACTGGAAAAGCGATCAAATGTGTTACATTTGGTGGTACCATGGAAAGTTATCCTACTGCTATCATTAGGATTGACACACCCTTCTTTACAGGAGATGTCCACGCGTGTCTTCTTCCTAATCCTATTGCGGATCTTATAATCGGTCGTATTCATGGGGTTAAGGAATGCACCCCGCAACAAATTTCTATTTGGGAAGAACAAAACATTCAAACGGTCAATGCAGTGGTGACAAGAGCCCAAGCTCTTAATCCCCCAATTTCATTTGATGATAGTAATGGAGTTGATAGCCAAGACGAGCACTTGGTGATTTCCCATGACTCGTTTGCTAAACGTCAAGAAGAGGATCCTTCTTTGAAGAAATTCTTCCTTCTCGCAAAGAAAGGGGATCCCAATCAGAATACGAATCACAAATCGTATATCACTATGAGGAATGGTATACTGGTACGTATGGTACAACACTCGGACAAGTCTATGCATTCGCAAATTCTTGTACCTAAGTGTATGAGAGCCTTAATTCTGCAACATGCACACGATTCTCAGTGTGCTGGACACATGGGTTTTTCCAGACCTAAAACTAGAGTCCTTGCGTCTTTCTTTTGGCCATTTGTTAATAAAGACATACGAATTTATTGCCGATCTTGCAAAATTTGTCAAGAGGTCAAGTCTAGAGGTCCAAGACATGCTGCACCTATTCAGGCTGCAGATATTCCTATTCGGCCGTTTCAGAAAATGGCTATAGACATTATTGGCCCGTTTAAGAATAAGTCAGCCAGAGGACACCAATTTATCCTCACTTGCGTTGACATGTGCACGCGTTGGCCAGAGGCTATTCCTCTGAAGAGCATATCAACTGTCGATATCGCTGACGCTCTTTGGCTCATATTTTCTCGTCTGGGATTCCCCGGAGAAATATTGTCAGACCACGGCACTCAATTAATTTCGGACACTATGTCTCAGGTAATGGCTACGCTAGACATTAAAAGGTCTCTCAGTAGTATTTATCATCCAATGTCAAATGGATTGGTTGAACGTCTTAATAGGACACTAAAGAACTTACTTGGCAAGATAACGGAGGATCATCCTGATGATTGGGACAGGGTCCTACCTGCAGCTCTCTTTGCCTATAGAGAGGTTCCCAACGAGCATACAGGGTTTTCTCCTTTCGAACTTGTCTTTGGCGCGCAACCGCGTGGTCCGATGTCCTTGTTACACGATTTGATAACTTCCGATAATATTGACGATGATACACAATCGTCATATGAATATGTCATTGCTCTTAGGGAAAAAATTATCGAATCGTGCAGATTAGCAACTTCATCTTCCGAATTTGCGAAGGAAAAGGCTAGGCGATTTGCTAACAAGAAAAGACGCCTACGTCAACTTTGTCCTGGAGACAAAGCGTTTGTCTTACTTCCCTCAAGAGAGAACAGACTTCTCATTTCATGGAAAGGTCCATACACTATAGTCTCAAAAATGTCAGATGTCGACTATATTGTCGATGTGGATGGAAAGCATAAAACCTTTCATATAAATATGCTAACAGAGTTTATTGAACGTCCAGACAATTTGCAGCCTATTTTCCAGGCGACGGACGACTCTCCAGTCCAACATGGTCACATCTCATCCCTGTCCGTTATACAGGATGAGGAAACTATTTTTTCTGACGTTAATTTACCTCTTCCTGCGATTCCACTTAATTCTACGGAATCATGGAAAAACGTTACCGTCTCTTCGAATTTGTCTCTTGAGGAACAGCGTCAAGTATCTTCTACGCTACAATCATTTCAGGATGTCCTTACCGACATTCCTGGACACACACGTGTCATTGAACATGACATCATACTTACTGATCGTAATCCGATCAGAGTAAGACCATACCCTATACCTATTCATTTTCAAGCACAAGTCGAGAAAGAATTGGATGAAATGATTCAACTGCAAATAATTGAACCATCCACTTCAGCTTATTCTTCGTCGATAGTTATTGTTCGAAAGAAAGACAATAACATACGTCTTTGCGTTGACTATCGCAAATTAAATCAAGTTACGAAATTCGATGCTGAGCCTATGCCTTTATTAGATGATCTACTTATTAGACTTTCTAAAGCTAGATTCTTTACTAAACTAGACTTGTCGAAAGGTTATTGGCAAGTCCCTTTGACGGAACACGCCAAACCTCTCACTGCTTTTTCAACACCTAGGGGTCTATTTCAGTGGAATTTTATGCCTTTTGGGCTTATGAACGCCCCAGCGACTTTCGTGCGCATGATGCGACGAATTCTATCAGATCGTGCGGATGTTATCGCATATTTAGACGACATCTGTCTTTTCAGCGATACTTGGGAAAAACACTATTTGGGTCTAAAGGAATTGCTGTCTACTTTACGTGAGCATAGTTTGACTGCAAAACCCTCTAAAGCTTTTGTTGGGTTTAGTGAAATTTCTTTCCTAGGGCATCGGGTTGGTCATGGTCTGTTGAAGACAGAGGACCAAAACATTTCGAAGATATTAAATATCTCGGTTCCGAAGACAAAAAGCAAGTGCGTAGTCTCTTGGGATTGATACAATTATATGGAAGATTCATTGAGAATCTGTCCTCCATTATGGCACCACTTTCATCGTTATTGAAAAAAGGTTCTCTTTATATGGTGCGTTGGTCCCAAGAATGCCAATCGTCATTGGATCAGGTTAAGAATTTGTTCTCATCTCATCCTATCTTAAGACTACCAACGATTGATAAGACTTTTGTTCTTCGTAGTGATGCCTCTTCCACTGGGATTGGAGCGGCACTAATGCAGGAATATTCAGGAACTCTGCATCCTGTAATGTATATTTCTAGGAAGCTGAATGCGGCAGAAAGGAATTACTCGGTTTTAGACCGTGAATTGTTGGCTATGGTTTGGTCCATTCTTAAGCTACAAAGGTTCCTTCTGGGCGCGCATTTCTTTATGGAAACCGACCAAAAAGCTCTTACGGCTATGCAAAGTAAGGATTTGAAGAGCTCGAGATCTACTCGTTATGCTATTGCTCTTCAGCCTTTCCATTTCACGGTGCGAGCTATCCGTGGTTCGGATAATGTGATGGCGGACATATTGTCTAGATGCCCACATGATTCCAATTAAATCTTGTGTCCTAGTTTTTCCTGATACACTTTCAGACTTAGGTCTGTCCTTAATATCCTAATATATTATAATACAAATGTTTTACTATTTGGATGATGTATAAAGAATTTAACAAATTTGATTTTGTTCATCCATTAGTGATATGTTGCTAATATAGCATTGTAATTGATGATATTTGTATATTGCTATAATTATAGTATTTAATGATGTTTGATGTGTCTTGGTATTGCCAGCAACTTAGGTTTCTTTAATGATACCTCCTGAATTTGTTTTGCTTTGAGAAATATTTTCTCTTATGTTGGGAGATGATTTGTATCCTCTTCAGATGCTTTATTTGTGCGTCCATTGTACCTGATATTAGGTTCATTCTTTCATGAGCGCATAATTGATGCTTGTGCTGTCTTGCTCATAGATATATTTTAAAAAAATGTATTATTTTTTTATAGGGGTAGGGGGGGGGGGGGGGGTAGTAATATGTTGCTGTCATTTTCGACGGAGTCATATGTCAAGTTATTTGTCGTATGATTTTTCCCCCTAGTCAAAGGTGAATAATTGTGTCTCTACCTTGACGTGTCAGGTTGATTAGGGGTTGTCTTCCCTTTTGGTTGGTCTTTTGGGGTTTGACCTGTATGAAGATAGGGTCAAAGGTAAACAGTTCGGGCTTGTGCCCATGCGCAGGTTTTAAGCGCGAAGTGAAGAGACTTCCGTCCGGCCGGGATGTAAGCTGGCTTCTGTGGGACATGAGGTCCATTGTGTTTTCGGGGAAAATCTTCGAAGTGACTGCGTTGGCAGGTCTCCCCAGTGAATCTCTGTGCGTCGGAATGACGACAGTGTTCCTTATTGTGTTCTGAGGATTCGGTTCCAGGTAATACCGACTTTTTCCATTATTACGCTTTCGGTGGCAGAACATGTTAGAAGATTACCTAATCTGTGAACTACAGCTCACCGGTCCTACATTTCAGAACTTATATTTTTGCGCTCAAGGTAGCCATCCAAGACTATTAGTCTTTATATCATCCAGAAGTCCAGTGACGAAGTTATATTGTGGGAACCGCAGATTGGCGGTATTTATGTCTACATAAGCATTACTGCAGGGTTGATGTTAACCTGCTTAGAAGAAGTACACAGATGACGTCATAACGAGGCCTGTGTTAAGGCTAATATATTACAGCCTGATAATGTGCAATTGGCCGGGAATGCCAAGTTGTACGTGTATGTCAAAGTGATTAAGGTATCTGACGCGTTTAGTCAGAGATACCAAAGCGGCATTGTGAACTGTCATTGAATAACATTACTATTGACCATAGACGAATATTGGAATGTTTACCAGCCTTTTGAATGCCTGATGTATACCTAACGATTTCCGGTCAGCATGACCTTGTTTACACTGACTGTTCCTGTTGATGCTACTGTGTGTGTTACCGTCAATAAATGTTTTGAAATGTGCCTGCAGTGTCCAAGCATCTTTGATTACTGCATGTGAGTGTATGGGTTGCATGACACAACATATACGAGCCTAAACACATTCGCGCCTTCATTTGCACCCATACTCAGCTCATCATTACAAGTACTACACATCTAACAACATGTATGCTGTCTTATGCAAATGATCACCTCCACAAGAGAGAAAAAGACAGTTACACACTAGAGCCAAAATAGTGACCGTGTGAGATCTAGGGAGGTAGCGTTAGGTTCCCTGCACATAATTCATCATCATCATTTATAGAGTCAGGGGCCTACATGTGCTTGACCTCACACGGTTAATACATACACGGATTTCATTCTTTTTAGGATACCATCATAACCTCCCCAGCAAAATCTAACTTTGCTACATAAATTGGTAGGCTTGTCCGGGCATTTGAATTTCTCCTAGTACTACATACATTGGGGTCTGGGTCTTAGCATAAACAACATTCTATTGTCCCAGGGAATCCCCATAATCCTTATTGCCAAAGGTTTGGGAAGTCAAGAAACTGTCAGAACCCAGAATTAATTAGATAAATTTATACTTATTTAGAAAGTTAGAACATTTTGCATTTATCAGAATGGCAGATCTGGCCAAGTTTCGATCTGCGGCTGTTCAGACTGCAAAAGAAATGAATATGGAGGGTCAAATCTTAATTGACTATGTCACCTCAGAATGTGATAAATTTATTACTAGGGAAGAACATAGGTTAGCTGAGGAAAGGAAAATGCAATTAGAAGATGCTAGGGAGACTAAGAAATTAGAGGCTGATAGGGAGGCTGAGATTAAGAGGCTACAGTTGGAGGAGAAGAAACTTGAGGCTGAGAAGGAGGAAAAACGTCTACAGAGGGAGGCGGAACGAGAGAAAGAAGAAAGGAGATTGGAGGCGGAACGAGAGAAAGAAGAAAGGAGATTGGAGGCGGAACGAGAGAAAGAAGAAAGGAGATTGGAGGCGGAAAGGGAAGATAAAAGGGTTCTTGTGTGATTATTCACCGGGAAATTATATTTGTGGCAATTTATAACCAAAACCGAGCACCGTACTCTTTCTTGACTGACTTTTTCTTGACTGAAAAAGGAAGGGAAAGTTAAAAACAAAAAGTGCGTTCATTCTTAATTGACACGAACCGTGCGTACGGGTTTTACCCTTCGTCAGCCCTCCCCCTCCCCAGCCACAGTTACAAACAGGTACATTTAATTTAACTCAATTAAGGGTTAACAATAACGGTAGTCACGTAGCATATTCTGCTGTAGGGGAGTGAAGTGTTATAGACTTCGATGTACTGGGTCCCAGCTTTATGAGGTGGGGTTTCCTGTTCCCTTCCTCGCTGCCGTTGCCTTCTCTAACTGAAGATCAGAGTCAGGTACTCTTTTACAGCTGGTTAGACTGATGCGAACTCCGCCAAGGCCGGTCCTAAGCCCGGCTGAAAAAGGAGGAAGGCGGCCTGCATGGAGGCCGTAAGGAGGCAGCCACGGTCCTGTTTAGGGCCCACAAAACCAACAAAACTGTACCCTGGCAAGAAATCCTTTATTTGTTTTCACCGCTGGGTGTGGAGGGCTGGGTGGAGAGGGCTGGGTGGGGAGTTGGTCCCCTCCCTCACTATGCACTGATCCTTGTCAAATATTTACATAATCAGAGCCGGATTAACGTAGTAGCAAAAGTAGCATATGCTACGAGCCCCGCGCTTTTAGGGCCCCGCGCCAATAAATATGTACATCATTTTTTGGTCATCTTCTAATACGAGCGTTAAGCCAATGATCTTGTGATGTATGCCATCTTTAGCGCCTTTTCATTTGATGTCACGAAATTGTGAGAGAAAGAGCATCACAGGGAGACTTAGTGTGACTCTTTATTACTTTTATCTTAACTGTTTGCGGACAGAAGCAGTCATTTTCTTTGGATTTGTTGAAAGTCTGTACACCTTCTTTTCTGCTTCTACCTACCGGTGAGGTCTCCTTTCTACTGCATTATGTGCTAGTGGTGCTCATAATAAGCCCCATTTGCCCTTTGTGAAAAGACTGTCAGATACCAGGTGGTCCGCTTGGGCAGATGCAACAAAAGCACTTTTACACAGCTTTTCTGCAATAAAACAAGTCTTGGATGATATTTCAGATAACAATGATCAGAAGGCAGAGTGTCGTCAACAGGCTCGTTGTCTACTTTCAACCATGATGAAGTTAGAAACTGGAATAATGATCATGCTGTGGCATCAAGTATTACACCGTTTTCAAATGACCAGTGCTTCTTTGCAATCTTCTGACCAAGATTTGAACACAGCTTGTGCACTCTATGAATCCCTGCGGGGGTATATTCAAGCTATGCGGTTTACTTTTGCAGACATAGAGCAAAAGGCCAAGGATGTGACTGAGTGTGAACATTATCAAGAACAAACTCGAAGAAAACACAAACGAAATCGAGAGTATGATGATTTCAGTGGTTCCAGCACAATTGATGAATCTCAAACGCCTTCTCAGCATTTTAAAAGCCGAACATTTCTTGTCCTTATTGATAGCTTGCTCTCTACCTTGTCAAAACGCCAGAAAGCTTATCAAAAGTTGAATGATGTATTTGGATTCCTTCGTCAGTCACAGTCGTTTACAAAATACATAGAGAAACATTATCCAAGGAACACCTGGACCCGTGCATACACTGATGGATCAGAAACAAATGCAACAGAAAATGGAGGTGGGGGTGTCTTTCTGACCTTAAGCACTGGTGCAGAAAAAAGGCTGTCAGTGGCGACAGGACGATTCTCCAGCAACTTCAGAGCAGAGGCAGAGGCCATGAAAACTGCAGCAGAGCTTATATTGACAGAAGAAAGGGCAGAGAGATAAATTGCTTTCTTTACTGATGCACAGTCAGTAATTGCGGCATTGAAAAGCCAAAATAATACAGACTTGGATGATCTCAGAGTAGTGCTATAACCAGCTCCCCTCCTGGCTGCCTTTACCTTTCAGAGCAGAGTCAGGTATCCATCCACTTACAGCTGGGTAGATTGTAGCGTGACGCCACCATGTCTCCAGCCCGCTACCTTTCTCGCGAGAAGCCTGCGCTGAAACCACGGACGCTCTCATCAATGGTTGCTTGTCTAAAATAGAAGGATTGTAGTGGTATGACAAGATCACTAATGTGCAACTGATGATACGAACCAGGCAATTGCCAGAAGAACGAGACATGAGAAGAAGACGCTGAAGATGGATATGATATACACTGAGCAAACTTGCTTATAGCTTTATCAGGCAGTCCTTGGTCTGGAACCCCCAGGGTAAGAGAGGCAGAAGAAGACCAAGGAATACACGGAGAAGAGAACTGATGACAGACAAGAAGAGGATGAAGAAATTATGGAAAGACCTTGAGCTAATGGCACAGGACAGGAATACTTGGTATAAAGCAAATGCTCCTTAGGGACTTGAACGCTGATGATGATGATGACTATCAATTCCCTAGACTTAAGGGTCTTTTATATTTGGACATGTGCTCTAATATACACGACTAGGTTGAACGGGACGCGCCTTGCCAAGACGAGGCAAAAATTTTACATTAAAAAAATAAATACATAAACAATGTGCCATGCTCAAAAAATAACCCATGCTACCACCCTAACCCGCAACCCCTACCTGCGAAATGGAATAACCCCGCAGGCGAAAAAAAGAAAAAAATTGTAAAAAAAAAAATGTAAGAAATAGTACGGTGATCGGTTTGGGTTATAAATTGCCAAGAAAATAATTTCCCGGTGAATTATCACACAAGAACCGATAAAAGATTACAAAGAGAACATGAGATACGACTAAGGGAGTTAAAGCTGCAAGGCCATGCTCCTGAAAATGGAACTAGCCCATCCACTTCCGACTCAGCTGCAAGCCAGGGGGCCTCCTCATCAGCCATGGGGTTCCATTCAGATTACTTTGTGGAAAAGGATGATGACATTGAGTCGTATTTAAGCAGATACGAAATATTAGCCCCTACTTATGAGTTAGAAAGAGAAAAATGGAGTGTAAAGTTGTCTCATGGTCTTCGGGGAACAGCTTATGAAGTGTTTTCCAAAATGAGCAGGGATGACCAAGACAACTATGACAGGTTGAAGCAGGCTCTTCTGTTAAGATACGAAAATAACGGAGAGTTTTATAGAAAGAAATTTAGGAATGCCAGGCTACTGTCGAGTGAGACCTATCATCAGTTCTCCGCCCGGTTGGAGACGTATATGGAGAAATGGGCTTCTTTGGGGAAAACCCAAGATCTCAAAGAGATGATACTCATTGAACCGATGAGAGAGTCCATGGCTCCAGACATGAGAAAATTTCTCGTGGAACAGGGCGCGGAGAGGCTGGGTGAGATCATAAATGTCGCTGAGAGGTATCAGGCAGCCCAGGCAGAGGTAGCTGGTATCAAGAAAAAAACCAGTAGATCAGTATAAGGCTCCTCAAAACCATAATAAATTTGATAACAGAAATAAGCAGAACTTTGATAGGCCTCGGAATGATTTTAAAAATAAAACCTCACATTTCAATGACAGAAAGAATGATGAAAGAAAGCATTTTAACCAAGGAAAGAGGTGGTGTAAACATTGTTGGAAGGACAACCATAACACCGAATTCTGTAAAAGTAAACCTTCTGGATGTGCTGCTATGAGACGGGGGAACCAGGAAGTAAAGGACAAACCTGCTGGACAGCAGGAACCTTATCACCCCTCAGTTTGTGAGGATGTTGTATGCAATGAGGTCACCATAAGGTGTCTCTATGATACAGGTCTAGATTTTGATGCTGTCGTGAGCGCGCACTTGGTGAACCCAGATCAGTATACCACAGAAACAGTGGAGATACAAGGGGCGACCAAGGACCTACCACTCATTAAACTTCCCATTGCAAGGATAACAGTAAAAACTCGATATGTGGAAGGGATAATCAGAGCAGCAGTGATAGACGCACCCATCTACCCTCTGATATTGGGGTGTCGTTATGTCTACTTGGGAAATCCCAAGAGACCTGTGGTCTTGGCAGCAGTCCAGACCCGATCACAATCCAGAAAGGAAGAAGATGAACCTATAAATACTCATCCAGAGGAGATGAGAAAGGCACAGGCTGAAGATAGGTCACTGAAGCCGTGCTATAAGAAACTCCCAAAGAGCCATACTCCTCCTAATAAAGGAGAATTCTATATGAATAATAAATTGTTATATAGGAAGGCCGGCACTGGTTCAGCTGGTCACGGGCAGCTGGTCCTTCTCAGTTCATATAGGGAAAAGGTAATGGAGTTAGGTCATGCTATCCCCTTCAGTGGTCACATGGGGATTAGCGCAACAGGACAGCGTATAGCTTGTCATTATTTCTGGCCAGGGATAACGGAAGACATAAAGAGATATGTAAAATCATGTCCTGAATGCCAGAGAGTAGCTCCAAAGCATTGGACTGCTCCAGCAACTCTTGGGGAAATGCCCATTGTGGGAACCCCTTTTGAGAGAGTTGCAGTGGATATCGTGGGACCTCTCACTCGGACCAAGAGGAGGAACTGTTACATCCTTACTCTGGTAGACACTTGTTCCATGTTGGGAGAGGCGGTAGCCCTGTCATCAATCGATTCGAAACATGTGGCAGAGGCATTACTTACGATATTCACAAGGTTAGGATTCCCGCATCAAATCTTGACTGATAATGGCTCTCAGTTCAAGGGGAAACTAACAGAAGAGGTTTTCAGGTTGTTCCAAGCCAAGCACTTTCATTGTAGTCCGTATCACCCCCAAGGGAACGGCCAGGTAGAGAAGTTCAATGGGACTCTCATTTCTATCCTGAGAAAGCTGGCACATGAGAAACCTGATACGTGGGACCAATACTTGCCCGCCGCATTGTTTGCGTACCGGGAAGTACCACATAATTCAACCGGAATGGCACCCGCAACCCTGTTATTTGGGAGGCCAATAAAAGGTCCGTTGGAAGCTTTGTTAAGGACCTGGACAGATGAGAAGGCAGAGGAGACTGTTACCTCATCTTATCAATATGTGAACGAACTGACCACTCGTTTAAAAACTAGTTGGAAACTGGCAAATGATAATTTGAGACAAGCCAGGAAAAAGCATGCTACTTATTATAATAAAAAAGCTAAGGATAGGGAACTTGCTGTAGGGGAGAAGGTGCTTCTTCTATTGCCAGGCAGCAACAATAAACTTCAGATCGGATGGCAAGGGCCATACACAGTTTTGGAAAAGGTATCCAGAACAAATTATAAGATAGACAAAAAGGGAAAGGAAAAAAGTCTATCATGTGAACCTTTTGAAGAAATATCTGGACAGACAAATCCAGGAAGGAACACACCTATTGGCCTTGTCTATTGCAACCGAAATGAAAAATGACCCTCTCTCCTCATTCGAATATCCACTGAAACCCAGTGAAACGTTTGTCCAGGTGAAGATCAGTAATCACCTGACAAAAGGACAGAGGGAGAAGGTCAACAGGTCCTTGAGAAACATACAGATGTGTTAACGGATAAACCGGGGCACACCAATTTGTTGGAATATGATATGAAACTACTAGACCCAGCACCTATCTGTATGAGGCCCTATTCTATTCCTTTCGCTAAGGAAAAAGCTTTGAAAAAGGAGATTGATTATTTGTTACAAGAAGGGATTATTTCTCACAGTGAGTCTCCTTATAGTTCCTGTGTGGTTTTGTTGCGGAAACCATCGGGAGAACATAGACTGTGCATAGATTACAGGAAACTGAATGCTGTCAGAGAAGGTCAGGTGGATCCATTACCTGATACTACTCAACTATTTGCCAGGCTGAACAAGGCAAAATATTTTTCTAAGGTGGATCTTAGCAAAGGCTATTACCAAATTCCAGTAAAGCCTGAGGTTCGACCTTATTTGGCCTTTAGCACCTCGGAAGGTCATTATGAGTTCAACATGTTACCGTTTGGGTTGAAAAATGCCCCGAGTGTGTTTTCAAGGATGATGCGAAAATTATTGGATCCTCTGAAAAATCCATGTATTTCGAATTTTATGGACGATATCCTCATTGCTACGGAAACATTTGAGGAACACGTTACCCCTTTGAATATGCTGCTTGATAGACTCAGAGATTCTAACTTAACCGCTAGGCCAACAAAATGTTGTATTGGTTGTAAAGAGTTGGAATTCTTGGGACATACTGTACATCAGGGTAGCTTGACCCCTGATCCCAAGAATCTGGAAAAATTGAAAAGAGCACATAGACCACAAACAAAGAAAGATGTGCGATCTTTCCTGTCGTTGTGTGGTTTCTACCAAAAGTACATTTAAAATTTTAACTCTATATGTGCTCCTCTGACGGATTTAACTCGCAAAGGTCAACCTGATACAATAAATTGGTCAGCACAGTGTGAATTGGCTTACCAGGAGTTAAAGAAGAAACTTACAAGCAGGCCAGTATTGCAATTGCCTGACTTGAATCAAGAATTTATCGTGAGAAGTGACGCAAGCAAAGTGGGCCTAGGCGCTACATTGTTGCAAAGGTCCTCCTCACAGGATGGGGAATTGAACCCAGTCGCTTATGCAAGCCGCAAGTTGAACAAGGCGGAAAAAATTATTCAACAAGTGAAAAGGAATGTCTAGCTTTAATATGGGCTATAAAAAAATTCCAGATTTATTTATATGGCAGGACATTTGTGGTCCAAACGGATCATTCACCACTCGTATTCCTGTCACAGGCCAAGCATGAAAATTCCAGATTATTGAGATGGTCCTTGTTATTGCAGCCATACTCATTTCTGATAGAATATATTCCCGGCCCTCGGAACGTAGGTGCAGACTTTTTAAGTAGACATCCTTATGATGAAGATCAGAAAAACGCGTAAGACTTCATGGAGCTAAGTTATCTCGCAGATTATAACCTGCTAATGATTGCATGTTTTAGGATGGGAGGTGTGTAGTAAAATCTGCGAGAATAATCGCTCATTTCAGTAAGATTTTAGTCATAAAATTGTGACGTACGTCTAGTTTGACAAGTGAATTCTCCCTGATATGATGGATGATTTAAAGGGACTTTTAGCTTTTCATAACATTAGAACCCCTGAACATTTGTTGTAACTTTTCGTTTGCCAGAACTCATTCCACCGGGACTCATTTAGTAGGCGGCACGAGATGAAAGAGTCAGACTGAGGGATTTCAGGGGAGACTATCGGCGTTATCAAAGACAGTAGTGGTCCCTGATACGAGACGCAGTTGCTTGCCGCTAATTTCGCGTCTCGGTGTCAATCGAGGAACCGAGCGAAAGGGGGGAAAGCGAAACGGGCAGCAGCGAGCGGATACGAAGACCAGGGGGCGGCTTCTTCTCTTGATTTGGCGGTCAGATCCCCAAAAGTTCGTGAGATCAAATAAGTTGTCAAGTTTATCATGTCCCACTCAACTTACATTCCATTTTAGCTAAATAGACCATTAAGACTAGACACGTTATCACTCGCTGGCCAGACTTTTACAGAAGCACTAGCTTTATTTGAAATCTTGCTAGATTATCCCATGGATTTTCATTTTATTTGCAGTGTTTTCTATTCTGTGCAGAGCGAGTGATCGTAACCTGTGCGATCCCAGCATTAAGAAAGCAATAAAGAAATCAATCTAAGCAAGGCAAAGCATAAACAGTGTGTAGAGTTCCCCTGACGCAGAACTTGTTGAGACTGTGTAAATTTTTAATCTGTGAGGCGATTCTATGTTTGGAATTCCGCTATCTAACTTATAGCAAAGAAAGCACACCCTAAGACAAATTTAACGCACCATCAAACAACTTAAGTCGTAACGGGAAGAAGAACACTGGCCCGAGCTTTGTTAGTTTACTGACACAGAGAGATAATTCATAATTTCCTGAACAGTGATGTGACTAGTTTTCTCACTGGACTAAACCATACCTCACGGATAAAGTGTACCAGCACGCGTAAGAATTTTATTATCAGCGGCATAGTCAAATAGACCACACCATCCTCACCCCGGTATCAGAGACCGTGCCCTCCCATAGAAACTGTTATTAAGAAAAGAGACACAACTACAGATTCATTTTCCAGCGATTACGGGATCCTTTTATGTGCTGACCGCCTACCCGCTAATCTGGGGCTAGAACTTGAACAAACACTCATACATTTAATTTGAGGTGTAACTGCTGTTGTGTTATTCTATGGAGTGCAAGATTTTTTCACAATCGGTAAGTGAGAGCAAGATGAGTGAAGGCCTTTGCTAGCGCGTGTATGAATGACAGGAAATTAATTCTTTGTGTGACCATTTTGTTAACTTGCTTACCTGGTAATATATATCTTTTCTGTATACCCTACATTGTTCCTTTAAGTGGGATAGTTGATAATTTGTTAACTCTGTTTAAAACCACCTCCTTTCCATTTGCTTAGTAAAGGGAAGAACAGCTGGGAAGAACAAGTTTTTTTTTCTATCACCTATACCTAATTTTGTAACACCTCTTTCAGAGTAATTAACTTCACTGTTAGGTTAACGTACCTATGTTCCTGATATTATCTATCTTTGGACTGGGTTTATCTTTGTCTAATAAGCGGGAAGGGCTTAGTCGATACCAATCTTCTTCACCCCTCCCAAATTTGTTATTTGCATTTGTGTACTTATGATAATTTATGTAATATCTGATATTTTTAGTGATTGATGTTTAAAGTGAATAAAATCACATAAACTCATTTAGTTTTGTGTGTTGGATATACCCAAAGCCCAACTTTTCCCCTTATTCGTTTAATATAGTTTGTATCAACGTCGCCTGTGTGTGTGAAAAAAACACCAAATCGGTGTGCGCGCAGATGCGGGTCTGGAAAACTGGCAACTAATTGTTTGACCAGGAGAGTGAAAGAGAAGATTGAGAGAAACGATTTGTCGTAAATAAGTCTGTCTTTACTCTCCTCCAGCTCGCTGTGAAGCAACTATTAAATCTCTACATTTTCTATCACTGAGCTTTCCATCATCATTTTTCACTCTAAACCGGACCACTATTTCTAAGACTCTTTTCTCTCAAAATAAATTTACGACAATATTTGGCCGGCTCGCCGGGATAATTTTGAGATACATTTGATGCACACATATTTGTGGGCTGGTTCTGGGATCTTGAGCTACATTTGAGGCAATCGCATAGCCGGGATAAAGATATTTTGAGTCTGATTTAGTTTGGGTCTAACTAGGTAGAGTGTGAATGATTTGTCTTTGTGAATTAGGGAAATAAATAAATAATTACACCCCTAGACAAACGTTCTTTAAGTATTTGGGTTGTCCACACAGCATATTTACAGGTTGTTTTCTCTCCACAGCAGTAGAAAGTACAGATAAACAAATATATTTGCTATTATAATTATCCTCTGGCGGAGATAATTCAATTTCTTTCTTTATAAAAGTTGCTGGGATTGCGTGATTGTTTTACAGTCACTAAGGTTTTTGAAGTTAAAAAGAGTTGAGCTTAGCTAAAGACGGATTGTTCTGATTTTAAAAAAAATTAAGTTAACAACGTCTCATCTCAATAATTGACTTTAGGGACGGAGTTTGTTGTCAGAGATTAAAATTTTAGGGGAAAATTTTTTTTTCCTTTTAAATTGTTTTAATATAAATTTTTCTCTACTGTTAGTAAAAGTAGATTCTTTTCCAGTGTAACTTACCATTTAGTGGCATAGTCGCTTGCGTTTAGAGCCTTAATTGCCAGATAATAGCAGCGATAAGTTTGCACAGTACAGGTAGGAGGTAACACAGGTAAATTTATACTTGTGTGTTTTTTTTCTCGTAGCGGTTCAGAGTTCCTCCCTTTCGCGTTGCTTCTTACTAGTTCTCTAGGCATACTTCATCTTATTCTTTAACAATGGCAGAGAGGATAAAGATGAGGTCCATCTTGAGGCTGGAAGCGAAAGAGGCAGGATTAGATGCAGAAGCTGCAAACGCGTTTATTAACCAGGAATTGGAAATATATGACGCGGAGCAACAGAGAGCCGAAGCTGAGAGGAAGGCGGAGCAACAGAGAGCCGAAGCTGAGAAGAAGACGGAGCAACAGAGAGCAGAAGCTGAGAGGAAGGAAGAGAAAGAAAGAAAGAACAGAGAGGAGAGAAGCCCAGGAGAGGGCAGATAAGAAAGAAGCGGAAGAACGTCTTTTGGAACAGAAGAAAATTGAAGCAGAGATGGAAACTCGCAGAGAGAGAGAGAGAGACAAGGAAAGACAGCATCAACTGGCGCTTAAGGCTCTAGAGAGTCGGGGCGCCTCTACTTCGACTAACGGAGAGCCGTCTTCGCCCCAGTCTCAATCAATGGACCTCTCCAGTACTCAATCTGCCCAATTAACTGCTATGTGGTTTTCTTTAGAATCTTTTCCTAGCCCTAACCAAAAAAAATTGACAGCTACCTAGAAAAATTCGAGAGACTCGCGAATCTTTATGGGTTAGAGAGTACCCGCTGGGCGCTCAAACTTTCAATGTCACTGAAAGGCAATGCTTATGACGTGTACACAAAGCTGGGACCGAATCAACATGATTACGACATGTTGAAAAAGGCCTTACTACAGCAGTTTGAGATGACTGCCCGAAAGTTTCTGCAGTTGTTCAGAAACAGCCGAAAAGAGAGCACGGAAACATTTCCCCAGTTCTCTTCACGTCTCACGGGTTATCTGACAAAGTGCATTGAATTATCTGACCTACCTCTTTCATATGAGGGACTCCTCGAACTTGTTCTTGTGGAGCAGATAAAATCCACTTTGTCGAATGAAACACGTAGATTTTTGGCGGAACAGGGGGCAGTCAGGCTTGAAGACATACTCAATAAAGCCGAACGCTATAGCAATGCAATGGCCGAACTTCCCAGCACTAAACGTAAACCCACCGATGAGCCATCTCGAAAACAGAATCTAGAGCAGGCATCCTATTCTTCCACTTCCTCTCAACATTATAACCAACGAGATAACAATACCCAGAAACCCCCCCCCCCCCCCCCCCCCCAGGAAAAATCGAAATTCTACAAAACCCGATACCCCCCCAACACAAATTCTGATCAACCCAACAAGCCTACGTGGCAGCGCGGCCACCAAGGTCAAGGAAAAGGGAAGACCCCTACACCAGGAACGTCTGATCAGGGCAAACAAACCGGTGCAAACCGCATTGGATGTTTGCATACAGCCTCGAAAGGTAGAGTCAATGTCAGTGATTCTCAACCTGAGGGGGACCGACCCTCAACTCGAGGAACTGTAATTTTGAACGGTACTTCTACTACTTGTCTTTTTGACACCGGATTAAGTTTTGATTGTATTGTCGCTAGGCACCTAGTCAAACCCGGTCAGGAGACAGAGGAAACCGTCAAACTTAGTGGAGTTTTCAGGAGTGATGCACCCAGGACGCTTCCTATCGCACTGGTAGAAATACACTCTGACTTTGTCAGAGGAGTTATTAAAGCGGCCATAATGGATGATCCGATCTACCCAGTTATCCTGGGATGTAGATATGTGTTCATTGGGAGACCTAAGGAGCCGATTGTGGCAGCGGTAACCACAAGAGGGCAAGCCAAGAAGGAGAGGGAGCCTGCGCCAAACTTGTTGCCGAATGAACTGAAGGAGGCGCAACAAAAGGACCCTACTCTGGCGCCCTGCTTTAAAAAACTGCCCATGGCTAAGGACCCCAGACACAACGGAGACATTTTTTCTAAGGATGGTGTATTGTATCGTAGAACGGGCAACCCGGACACGGGGAATAACCAGCTCCTAGTACCGACGCAGTACAGAAACCAGATCTTAGAAATGGGGCACTCTCTTCCCTTTAGCGGACACATGGGACAAAACGCCAGTATTCAGCGAATAAAAAACCACTATTGGTGGCCAGGAATGAACTCTGACATTGTCAGGTATGTGAAATCCTGCGCCCAGTGCCAACGGGTAGCACCCAAGCACTTGACACCCCCAGTACCTATGGGGCAAATGCCAATAGTAGGGACTCCATTTGAACGGGTTGCTGTCGACATTATTGGTCCTCTAAAAGACCAAAAGGTGAACAGGTTCATCCGAGACCTTAAGAAGACATCAGACTTGCACTATGTGGGAAGAGAAAGGCCTGTAGCCGCGACCATTTATTATAACTGCATGAGCATATTATAGACCGAAAAGGGAGGTGCATAGAAAATCTGGCCACTCGAATAATCGCTCATTTCAGTAAGATTTTAGTCATAAAATTGTGACGTACGTCTAGTTTGACAAGAGAGAGGTTGGTGAAGAAAAGGGACTTTTAGATTCGGGAACTTTCATATAACGCTCCACCCCTATGAAACATTTCTTGACTTTTCGATGCCAGACTCATTCCATGGGCATTGAGTACAACCCATAAAAGTCAGATCCAAACCTCAGAAATGAGATATTGAGGACAGTAAGTGGTTGAATACAAGACGACAGTTGTACGCTAATTTCGACGATCTCGGTGTCAAAGGCCGAGCGAACGATGCCGAAACGGGCCCTTGCGAGCGGACCGAATAGAACAGTCGGCCAACTCTTGTTTTGGCCATGTCTGCAGAAGTTGTGAGAAGATCGGTCAAGTTTACCATTGTCCGACTCAAGCTGGGACAACAAAGAGCTAAATCCAGACCCCGAAGACTAGACACGTTATCACTCGCTGGGACAGTTTTTTTTTTACAGAACACTAGCAATATTTGACTAGATTATCCCATGGAATTTTATTTGCAGTGTTTTTTCTATTCTGTGCAGAGCGAGTGATCGTAACCTGTGCGATCCCAGGCATTAAGAAAGCAATAAAGAAATAATCTGGCAAGGCTCTCTCATAAAACCTCTACACCTCACGTAGAAGGGGAACGACTGTGTAAATTTTTAATCTGTGAGGCGATTCTATGTTTGGAATTCCGCTATCTAACTTATAGCAAAGAAAGCACACCCTAAGACAAATTTAACGCACCATCAAACAACTTAGTTCTGTGTGGTGGATATACCCAAAGCCCAACTTTTCCCCTTATTCGTTTAATATAGTTTGTATCAACGTCGCCTGTGTGTGTGAAAAAAACACCAAATCAGTGTGCGCGCAGATGCGGGTCTGGAAAACTGGCAACTAATTGTTTGACCAGGAGAGTGAAAGAGAAGATTGAGAGAAACGATTTGTCGTAAATAAGTCTGTCTTTACTCTCCTCCAGCTCGCTGTGAAGCAACTATTAAATCTCTACATTTTCTATCACTGAGCTTTCCATCATCATTTTTCACTCTAAACCGGACCACTATTTCTAAGACTCTTTTCTCTCAAAATAAATTTACGACAAAAATGATAATAAATAAACCCGCACTATTGTGTCTGACGGTGATCCTCTCACACGCCAGCAACGCTGCCTTTTGTGCAGTGCTAAAGCCTATAGAACGATCCCACGGTAAAAATCTAACACGCGTTTTAGTTTCGGTTTCGAAAACGTACTACCAATATTTAACATTTTGCAAGATCTGCTGCATACATTCTGCAGCCAAGACTTATAATTAACGATTTTGCGGAAGTGTGCCGCAAAATAACTATCTGAATTAACGTAAAATTTTGACTTTAACGCTGGTAATAAGTAATAATCCTTACATTTTTTTGGTAGTGCTACACGATACAATACAAATTATTAACGCCAATTCTTAACCCGCCACGCCAACACCCCGTTTCGCTTGACAGTCCGCCATGCATATATATACGCTGGAGCAAAGCCAACAGAGGCAAAATACGCAGACAATTTTATTGCCTCCTCGCGGTAATGTTTCTGACGTCACACAAACAAGTTAGTTATTTGAAAAATACATGCTAGCGAGATGAAAGAGAGGGGAAGATGGCCGTCTTGTGTAAAATATTTATTTGACGATGACCGATGACAAAATTGAAAATCTAAAACCATAATGAAACTGATCATAAAAATCATATGGTAGAATATAGCTTAGAGTCCACTGAGCAAGAATGTGTTTTAAATAATATAATAGTCCCAGTATTAGCCAAGTTATTGAGAAAATACTAAATGTCTACGGACGCACGACCAGACAGACTGTTGTTCCTGCTTGTTTTTTTTTCATAACGTTAGTGGGGACACCGGCTTAGAAGGGAGGCATTGAGGTAAATTCAAATTCGCTTGGGTAACAAGAGTATAGGAGAAGAGGGGAGCGGTAGGAAAATTGTTACCAAAAACTAACATCGTTTTGTATTGGCATAACTAAAGCAGACTGGCCAATCGACTACCAGACGCAGAGTATGTTTGGAATTATTTTTGTTTTTCAAAAACTGCATTTGAATTTTGGTAGTCGCAAGCTTTCGATTGGCCAGTGCTACTAAATATTAGCAAAAAGCTTTCACTATTCATTGCCAGTTGAACAGTATTTTTTATTCAGATACGCTGAGAACAGCTGTGATAAATTTAAAAGTAAATTTAATAACTAAATAAGTATTTCACAGTCTGGACGGAGCAGAAGAAACTGAGGCCATTTCTTTGCAAAGTCAGCGTCATTTGTTTATATTTCTTGATTTGTGGTAAGAATGCTTTATGAATTTAATATGTTTAATCCCATTACCAAAGTTAGATACTGCTATTGGGAAAAAAGTGAAGGACGTGCCGGGAGCAGACATTGTTGAGTCCTCACGTTGAAATGTATCTAACTAATGTATGTTGTCATGATTATGTTTGAATATTATTGTATTAGAGTATATTAGTAAGCCTCCGTGTTCAAGGAACACTGTTCAACATGCCTGAAGCATTTATATTTAAAAAGAAAAAGATGAGAAAAATATATAAAAGGAAATGTGGTTACCCCACATTATATTATTGAGGAAAACTATGTAAACGTACTGTGGCGTATCTGCCATAGGGACCTGAGGGGTGGTCACAGCAAGGTTGGAATCCTGAAAAATTAGGGGGTGAGTGCACCTGAAATGCACGCGAGGCTGACCCCATACCCACGTATGAAATTAAATAAAAGAATAAGTGATCAGATGTAAAAGGCCAGGGTGTCCTTTTGTTGCAGAGGTTTTGTTTCCTGTTGCCAGCTGGTGACAGGAAACCTGAGGAGTGACGATAACGCCACGAAGTCTTCGACACTTCATGTATGCTGTCAAGAGATAACAGCAGGAGCTTGGGCGTGTGATGTGATATCGATATTTCTGCAACTACACACTATCTTATCATTCAACAAGAAACCAAGGTGATATGTTAAGGACCTGGGTATATCTGACAGTTTCGTTTTAAATAAACCTTGGTATTTCAAATCATACTCAGGAAGTTGATGGGGTATGATGATAATACAGCCCCTCATACACAGTGACTCTCCCTCTTAGAAGAATAAAGTGTAAGCTGTGAACATTCCAACAGGAAAGACATATATTAACTGTGTAGTTATTTGGTCAGATTGTCCACACAATTTTAGTTAATTTTTTATGTAAACTATCTTGTCCTCATTTTCAAAGACCTGTCCAAACGATATGACTGGACAGGCAAAATAAATTGTAAAAAAAAATTATCAAATTTAAAGAAAAACTTAACCACAGGTTTTATTCACTTCCTCATAGAAACTTAAAGTGTTTTTGTGTTGTGTAGCATCATTTCATTTCTCCCCTAGACACTAGGTACATCATACACCAAACACTAGAGCCAAAATAGTGACCGTGTGAGATCTAGGGAGGTAGCGTTAATTCCCCTGCACATAATTCATCATCATCATTTATAGAGTCAGGGGCCTACATGTGCTTGACCTCACACGGTTAATACATACACGGATTTCATTCTTTTTAGGATACCATCATAACCTCCCCAGCAAAATCTAACTTTGCTACATTCATTATCCGTCAGCTCCTAAACGACCATAGGCCTTCAACAAACGTGTGAGTGCCATTAGCTCAAGCTTTTTCCCATGTCTTTTGTTTCCAGTTCTCTTCTCCGTGTGTTTTTTCCGGTCTACCATTTTTTCTGTTACCCTAGGGATTATAAAATAATGACCTTTTTGTTATATCTATCGCCACAGCCTTGTTGTCATCCCGTGCGCCACTGGCACATGTTGATTTAGTTCCGGGCACTAAAAAACGATGTTTCTCGTGCATGGAATATCCGGTTCAATCCCACGTGGGTTATAATTTATGTTTACATATAAGGGTAAAAGTAATAGCAAAGCAGATACTGCCATAAGGGAGTGAAATGTTAGAGACTTCACTATACTAGATTCAGCTTTTGATGAGGTGGGATGACCAGTGCTTTTCCTCGCTGTCTTTGGTCCGCTTTTCTGTTGCCGTCTGTCAGTTGTCCGTAGAAAGTATCTTTGGAGATGCGACCATCTTCCATGCGGCGGATATCGCCAAGCCAGCGTAGTCTGCGCTGTCAAAGCAGTGTAGACACGCTCTGAAGGCAAGCACGTGACAAGGACAGTTTTATCATTATCATTATTATCATCATATTCAGGTGCCATCTTCACATCGTAGGTCGGCTGCAATGGATCTCCAACGTCTTCTGTCTCTTGTCTTGATGGTGCACTCTGATAGCCTCTTTCCTGTCTCTTGTCTTGATGGTACACTCTGATAGACTCTTTCCTGTCTCTTGTCTTGATGGTACACTCTGATAGCCTCTTTCCCGTCTCTTGTCTTGATGGTACACTCTGATAGACTCTTTCCTGTCTGTGGTGGATTTGATGTTAATAGATGTTATCTTTCAATGTTTTTAGTGTACTGAATGAGGTCAGCTGTGAAGGTCCCTGATTATAACAAATTTTGGGTTGAGTTATCAGAGTACCTTTCTGCTACCACCTTATGACCTCAATCAGACCTATTCTTGGCTATTATGTATGATAGCTACGTATACTGTCTAGGATTATGCAAGTGTGTAATGTAGTGTAAGTATTACTACAAATACATTTAAATTTTAACACTTATAGATATAAGACAGGGTCAATACCACAACCACAAACAAACTAACATTCTATTATACAACTTATAGAAGTCTGTGGCTGAAAATTATGTAATATGCTAGATTACAATTTATTTGCCCTGATTCAGAATTTTCTGAGTCAGGACCAACAACATAATGAAATTTATGGTTTTATTTACATAAATATTTATAACACAATGGATCTTCTGTCCATACAAAGGACTATTATAATCAAATTATATTTAGGTATTTCTCTACACTGGGTGACACTGGTAACTAATGGTGGGGTGGGGTGTTGGCATCATTCCCCTTCTTTATATTAGTATCTTGTGGAAAAGTTATTGAATAATCAAAGATTTTATGTCTCTGTTAATAAAGTCAGTGGATGACCGTTGTAGTGCCGACACATAGGCACTTATCTGTAGGTTGGTAGTAGATATGATGCTGACAATTTCCTTTCGTTTACTCGAATGACCAGACTGACACAGTCCCTGGTGTAGAATAGTATAGTAGACCGCTTGGTCCAGTAAAGTTTCACTTCTCTCTCTCTCTCTCTCTAGTAAAATCACCAGGGTCCTGGTACTACCGTAGCACCAGAACAAAAAACCCCCAATTCAAAGAAATATCACAAACATACGTTGACTGGCATTAGCATTAATATGTAAGTTCAGCTTTGCCCCGGTCCAGACTGCCAAGGTTTATTATTTCACTCTAGGCACTGCTGTTCTCAACGCAGCTTGCTTTCAAAAACTTCTGTATCAACTGGCGACAAGCCTTTGAAAGCTTTTGCCAATATTATCAGACCGGCCCAATCAGCGAGGGTCTAGCTTTTCAATTCAAAATTTAAAAAAACAAAACTCCAAACTTCTAGGAGTGAGTCTTCAAAATATAGTTAGCTTTTTTTCCTAACCAATACCCTCCTTCCTATACTCTTCTACCATCCAATCGGATTTGAATCAATCTAATGCCTCTTTTTAAACTGGCGTCCTCCACTAACGTTATGGATAAATGACCAAGACCACCAGTCTGTCCATCTTAGTGTTCGTAGACATATAGTATTATTTCAATATCTTGGCTAATAATTAGACTACCATATATATTTAAATATATTATTGCTCAGGGGACCCTAAGCTATCTTTACATATGATTTTTATGGCCCTAATATTTGTCGTTTAGATTTTCAGTTTTGTCACTGTTAATCGTCAATTTCAACTTTTCCAAAAGTCGGCCATCTTTCCCCCTCATTTTTCTATCATTTTTTCATTCAAATAAACCAACTAGTTGTGTTACGTCAGAAATACACTACTCGGCGAGAATGGAACACTGTCTGTGTGTTTATGTATTCTGGCTTGTCCAACAGAGAGGTTATAGTATTAGTCCCGCGTGCAGAACGAAGAGGAGTTTTTGCCAAGCGTTGGTAGTATTGGCGGTAATTATTACTATCGTTTCGTTCTTACTACTGGAAAATGTCCGAGTTACTACTAATTTGAGCGTTAAAGTTAAAATCGTACGTTAATTCAGACGGTAGGTTGGTGTCACAGTTCTGGCAGATCATTAATTGTAAGTCTCAAAACCGAAACTAGGAAAGCGGGTTAGATTTTACGGCGGGATCGTTTTATAAGCATTTCCTCTGCACAAAAGGCAGCGCTATACTGGCGTAGAGACGACTTTAAGCAGACTCTTACGGTCGGGTTTATTTATTATCATAGGATTAAAATCTTACTGAATTTAGCGATTATCTCACAGAATTCGCTACACTGTCTCTTGTCTTGATGGTACACTCTGATAGACTCTTTCCTGTCTCTTGTCTTGATGGTACACTCTGATAGCTTCTTTCCTGTCTCTTGTCTTGATGGTGCACTCTGATAGACTCTTTCCTGTTTCTTGTCATGATCGTACACTCTGATAGACTCTTTCCTGTCTCTTGTCTTGATGGTACACTCTGATAGCCTCTTTCCTGTCTCTTGTCTTGATGGTACACTCTGATAGACTCTTTCCTGTCTCTTGTCTTGATGGTACACTCTGATAGCCTCTTTCCTGCCTCTTGTCTTGATGGTACACTCTGATAGACTCTTTCCTGTCTCTTGTCTTGATGGTACACTCTGATAGACTCTTTCCTGTCTCTTGTCTTGATGGTACACTCTGATAGCCTCTTTCCTGTCTCTTTTCTTGATGGTACACTCTGATAGACTCTTTCATGTCTCTTGTCTTGATGGTACACTCTGATAGCCTCTTTCCTGTCTCTTGTCTTGATGGTACACTCTGATAGACTCTTTCCCGTCTCTTGTCTTGATGGTACACTCTGATAGCCTCTTTCCTGTCTCTTGTCTTGATGGTACACTCTGATAGACTCTTTCCCGTCTCTTGTCTCGATGGTACACTCTGATAGCCTCTTTCCTGTCTCTTGTCTTGATGGTACACTCTGATAGCCTCTTTCCAGCCCATCTCTTGATGTTATCTTCCAACTTGTAGCGCTGTCTTCCTCTGGCCCGTTTATTAAGGAAGGTTTACTAAATGCTAAAGGGGTACTGAGATGGACACAGGTTGGGGACCTTTGTTAAAGTAATTTTACATGTCTTTTATCTTGGACACGATAACAGAAACGACATATGAAAGCAAATGAAGATATCTGTTAAAGTCAGTTATATTACTGGAACCACCACGCCTTTACACCCCTCTCCTTTAATATTATTCTTGTTTGGAGTTTCTGTTTGATTTTGTTCGGTTTTATCTCGTTTCTGTTTGTTTGGTTTTTTTTTTTAAACGTACAAGCATGATTGGTAATTGTGATTTGCCCTACTTACAATGATTTGACAGTTGTGATGCCACTTTCCCATATAGGCAGTTATTCACATTATTTGGAATTGAAAGCAATATATATCCTAATTATAACCCATCAGAAGTTGAAAGGAATATTTTTCATCATTAAGTAAAAAAAAAAAAAAATAAAAAAAAAAAAAAAATGAAAAAATAGGAATGGTCAAAAAGTCGTATAACAATATACAGCCGAAACAAATATAACATTAATCATTGCTTCATATATTATAATTCATTATTGTGTATTGAATGACAGAAGTGAGACCTCTAAATGGGGGACACGCAGAACAAATCGGGCGCATTTTATAGAAACAGAAGCAAAATTATAGAAGCTGCTGAAACGAAAAAAAAAAAAAAAAAAAAAAAAAAAAAAAAATATATATATATATATATATATATATATATATATATATATATATATATATATATATATATATATAGAGAGAGAGAGAGAGAGAGATAGAGAGAGAGAGAGAGAGAGAGAGAGAGAGAGAGAGAGAGAGAGAGAGAGAGAGAGAGAGAGAGAGAGAGAGAGAGCAATGAATGATCTAAATTAGAGAAATCATTTTTTCAGCGCAAAAGCGCTGTATGTGAAAGGAAACAAGCAGCAGTCAATTGCTACTGGAGTGAACCAGCAAGACAAGATTTTTTTAATGAAGGAAAACATCCCATTCAACCTCTAATGAGTTATAATTATGATATAAGATGCCTACTTTCTTTAATTCCAGACAATATTTTCAGTTTCCTTCGTTTTGGAAACAGTAATTAATTGGTAAAAGTTATTTAATTTATTATTGCATACATCTATTCACATCTTTGATTTATTGGTATATTGTTTCTCTTACTGGGATATTTATTATTGATATAATGTTATCTAGGTCTATAATGGCCTCAACATAAATAAACATTGCCCTTATTTATATTCAATAACCTTTGACCCCCAGAAAAGCTGGATTGGATATAACACGTAACTAGCATCTAAAGATGGTAATGATGTTTTGGCCATAATTATTTTATATTTTATGAAGCAAATCCTGTATACTAACGTGCTGTACATAAAATAAAACAAAATCTTGCAAGACCATGCAATTATATGTCAATAATAGATAAAAAGATATTTAACACATAACCTAAACAAACGTCTTTTTTCCGTCTTTAGATTTTATTACTGCACGCGGAGGAACATAGCCAATATTTTAAAATATAAATAATAAGAATATACATTTTAGGAGGTCACTAAATATGAATGGTATATGCTATGTATAATTTATTTTATTTTAAATAAATATAAGAATATCGATTAAACAATAAATGTTCCGTCCAATGGCGGCCTTTCACCATTCCAAGCCACGTTTCCCATACGCCTTTGCAAGACAACTAATTAATATTTACATGTTATGTGTTCACTGTGTCGAAGTGAAAACTGGTGAAACTGTTCATTGGATTGCAGATTTACACATTGCTTCAGAAAACATTATGGATATGTTTGATGTGAATTTACGCATGGAAGGGCATGTGAGAGTGAGAAATTATTGATGTCCAAAAATAAGTGAGAACAGTGTTTCTAGAATTCGATAGCAAGGCTGCTTGATCTGAAAACAAGTCATTGAAAATGGCGGATCTTGAGGCAGTTCTTGCCGACGTTAGCTACCTAATGGCTATGGAGAAGAGTAAATCTACTCCAGCTGCCAGAGCTAGCAAGAAAATTGTCCTTCCAGATCCTAGGTAGGTGTTTGTAGAGTTATGAGCAAGATGTTCCTGGTTTGTATCGAAAAATGGATTCAGTTTTGCAATTTAATTAAGCCTAAATTGTTCGATTATTATGATTTTCATAGTGCGCAAGCTACTGTACAAACTACTACAGTCACACATCTTCGTTTATTTTACTGTGCCTAAATGTTATCAGCATATAAAAAGTATCTGGTTATCGCTGATACAACAGTAATAGTCATGATATCTTAGCCATTAGTTATCTTTTACTCAGTTCACAAGGCTATATTTATTAAGGAAACGGAACAAATATTTTCACTACTTGGTGATAATGTCAGTGTACTTGTATGAGATGTTTAAATTAAGTGCATCATTCGGTGATGTGTCCGTTTAATACAACACGATCAGCAGCTTCAGTGGTTATGGCAAGGTACACAGCAAATCGCTGGATTAGATTTCATATTATGAGCTCAGAAATAAAACTTAAATCCAAGGCCTGTCAGAAGTACACACAAAAATAGGTAGACCTAGGCCTAAATAGTAGATATTCTTAAAAGAGAGAGAAAGATAATAAAGGGAGAGCACCAGACAACAGAAAAGTAAAAAAGTGATAGGAACATTATGAGCTCCATGGCTACATTAAAAAAATGCTTTTTAAAGTAGCCCCTTATCTTTGTAAAGTTCTGATTTAATGAAAGTGAAAAGGTGGACACTTTACACAGTAGCTAGTAGGGCTGCACCGAATATTCGATTCATATTTGATTTGGTGCCGAATAGTGCATTAAATGAACTATTCGTATTCGACCGAATAGTATGCTGCCATCAAATACGAATAGTAAATTTAGGTCAACCCGCAGTGTGATAATTTTAGACCCAGAAAGTAGGCAGACGAAAGTGGTTTCAATTGAATTTCCCGCTGCTAACTCAACACACTAGACCTTGTGATGCATACTTTAGTTTGTAGCGGGTTGCATCAGCTGACTAGACAGAGGGAACAAAATTGTGGGCATTAGACAGTGCAGAGGCAACAAAAGTGCATCAAGCCATCGGCAAAATGATGGCACTAGACATTCAGCCATATTCTATCGTGCAAGATGTCGGTTTCATATTTATGGTTCGTTTGTTGGAGCTGAGATACACAATGCCAAGCAGGAAATTTTTTACTGACATAATTATTCTTAACATATACAGCTCTGTTAGGGCTAATATCCAGCACAACGATATCTCGCCGCGCCTCCAACAAGCATCCCAAGTGAACGTCTGTTCAGCACTGCCGGCAACATGTTTTCAGATAACAGATGTTGTCTTTTGGCAGAGAATGTTGAGAGACTCGTTTTTTTGAACGCCAATGCATGTTTCATGCAGCAATTTAAAAAGTGATTAATGGTTATTTGCCATATTTTTTGTAACGGTGTATAATTAATAAAAATGTCAGTAGACCTTTTGAATACAACTTTTTATACCCAACATTCACTCACTATTCGTACTCGGCCGAATAGTTAAAGGCCTCTATTCGCGTTTGGCCGAATAGTAAAAACCACTATTCGGTGCAGCCCTAGTAGCTAGTGGAAGTAGTTATCAAATAATATTTTTTAAAAATGTATCAGAGAGTTTGGCAAGGATGAGTTCTGCCACCTGGCCAATTTTTAATAACATAAATATTATAATAATCAGTCAATATCCTTAAGCTCCACAAGTAGCGTAGGCCTACAACAAACACATGCCAGGTCCTCCTGTCATATACTATCAGCTCAAGTTCTTTTTGTCTTCCTCATCATTTTCACTTCTGTCTCCAGTTCTCTTCTCCATGTGTGTTTGGTTGACCTCTGCCTCTCTTATCCTGGTGATTTCAGAACAAGGACTGCCTTGTAATGCTATCATCAGGTTTCCTCAATATGTGTTCTATCCATGTCTTGTTCTATTGGTACCTGTCTGGTTCTTGTCACCAGTTCCACATTGGTGACCATGTCATACCATTTCAGTCCTTCTGTTTAATGCAAGCTCCCAGTTATGAAAGTCTGTAACTTCTTGATTGTTGTTTTTGTTGTTATCCATGTTTCTCTCTCTTCTCTTTGATCCTTAGCCACCGACCGTCAAAGCAGTCAGTGGCCATCACGCCTAGTGGCGTCTTGTAGGGCAACAACAAATTGATTCCACTTTGCTCGGTCGGTGGCCATCCTTCGTACAGTGCCCCAACTCTGGTTCATTCTTTGCATCTCGGCCTCCACAGTCCTCCGCCAGGTTGTTTTTGGTCGGCCTCTCTTTCGTTTTCCTTCAGGGGTCCAAAGCATAGCTGTTCTTGTGATGGCATCGGGGTCTCTTCTGAGGACATAACATATCCATGTTTCAGAGCCATACAATAGGACTGACTTGACATTTGCGTTGAAGATTCTTGTTTTTGTGTTGAACTTGATTTCTCTTGATCTCCATGTTTCCCAATGCAATGACAGCTCCTCTTGCTTTTTGTATTCTTATTTGGATTTCATTTTCTGTCCCTCCAACTTTGTATATATTGCTGCCAAGACATGTTTATGATTTACATCTTTTAGTGATATTTCTTCAACCTTGTTATCATTTCCTGCATTTATTCTCATTATCTTTGTCTTTTCCCTGTGTATTTTCAGACCTACTGGCTGTGATCTCTCACAGAGTATATTAATTTTATTGTGTTTCTCATTACGATTATGGGACAGAAGAGCCAAGTCTTCAGCAAAATGTAGATCATCAAGCTGTTTAGTCAGACTCCACTGGATTCCATTTCTATTGTGTGATGTCAATGTTTTCATTACCCAGTCTATTGCTAGTAAGAGAAGAAATGGAGACAAGAGAAATCCCTGTCACACTCTAGTCCTTATCCCAAACAGTTCTGTAAGTTGTCCTTCATGAAGAACTCTTCATGTCACATTTTCATAAGTTTTCTTTATTGAGTTAATAATCTTCAGGGGGACTCCAAAATGCCTCATCAATTTTCAAAGGGATACTCTGTCTATACTGTCAGATGCCTTGTCATAATACACAAATCAAATGTAAAAAGGTGAGTTCCATTCCAGACTTTGTTCGACTTATTCTCATTGTGACTATCTGGTCTGTACATGATCTGCTTTGTCAAAAACCTGCTTGTTTGTCTCTCAGTTGTCTGTCTATGGACTCATTTAGTGAGTGTGAGAGAATATAATAATATAACAAAGAATATTATAAATTTCTTGAAAACATATTTGAGGAGTATAATTTGTAGCAAGCTGGAATCACCTGATAAATGATAATGCTGGGGATGATGATGCCATTAGGTATGCTGATGGGTCTGTACTCCATACTGAGAAATCAGGACAACCTCCAGCATGAGACTGGAAGTAGAGGCAGCTATTGAAGCCCTGAGGTGGCTGTCTGAAACTTCATTAACCAGGGCAGTCATTGGAGTCAGACTCTCAGTCCATGCTTCGGAAGGTCCAAAATGGATGGATACGGCATGAATGGAAAACATTATAGAAGCCTGGAATCTTCAAGAACTGGTGTGGATCTACTGTCCTGGCCATGCAGGGGTACCTAATGATGAGAGAGCTAACAGACTAGCTTCGAGATCACCCATGTGCTGACATTTGATATGGATAGGGGAGAGATGCTAAGGACAATCAATGATTGCCTGTTAGAGAACAACACTGAAATTGATGAATCAACACGACTAAGATTGCATGAATTTGGCATAAAACAAACTAGCAGGGATGCAGATTGTAGCAGGAACAATTAGCTTTCATACCCTTCGATCATTTGCTGAGGGAGACTAAGCACTTTTGGGTTTGCTTAAAGTACAGTGATGTTGATTCTGATCAACAAAAACAATTTATAGCAGCGCAGTTAATCTTTTTTCTCCTGCACCACTTAAACAGAAAAATAGTAAATAGCTTTAATCAGTAAAAAGGTAACTTAGATTAGATAATGCTTTTGTAAACAAAAGTCAGCACATTAATATACATGTCTTACGCAAGTAAACACCATATTCCCAATATGCCTTAACTCTTAGACTCCAGACCAACGCTCTGAGCGTTGCAAAATTCAACGCACTGTGCCAGAGCAATGCTCAGAGCGTGGTTTTTAGTTTATCACAAATAAACCCTAAAAATCGTCCGTTTAATGCAGTTCATATATTAAAACTCGTAGAATGACTTCCGCTACTATTTAAACAACTAACTTGACTGTAGTTAATCAGCATGTATGCGTGTTTTGATGTTATTATCACAATTTTTGTGAAGATTCGCGTGTTTGCGTTTTTCGTTGTTATTGCTAGAGAAATATGTCACGCTTTATATTTACATTTTCCAAGTCTCCTAAGCAAATAATTGTATCAAACTACTTTGAAACATTGCTGACATTGATGATGATTGTTTGGTAGTCACAGTTTGTTGTCAAAATACAGAATCTGTGCAGAAAAGCTAGACACACTAGATTTAGTTGATGAGTGGGCGTAGTCGTATTCTGGCAGATCAAAAAGCAACAAAACTAGACCTACTGTAACATCTAATCACTAGTTCTTGGTAGAAGACGAAGCTAGGGATACTATTAAAACATTAAACAAAAGTAAAAAAGTTTTTATATGGTGTTATTCTTCTTTATTTCTTTAAAAATTGCGTATTGCATGATTGCATAATTTATTTTTTTCTTACAAAGGACCACAGAAAAACTGGTGTGAATAACACTAAATGTACTAATTGTGGCCATAAGCATGTTTTTTTTTAACTTTGTATATGGATTAACTTGACGTTTGAAGACTAAAAAGAAAGTTTTATTGTCTACAACAGTAATTTGTCTTTGGTAAGATCGCATTCAGGCCAATCACCTGTTTGCTTTAAACCACGATTACTAGCAACACAAGAGAGAAAACTGGACTGATTCTAAAGGCGACGAACTGGAACGGACTACGGACTACGACTTATGGAACTTGGAACACAAGAAGTATAAATGGGAAGGAAGAGGAGCTGGTGGAAGAGATGAGGAAAGCAAAACTAGAAATCCTGGCTATAACGGAAACAAAGAAAAAAGGACAAGGAGTCATGGATCTCGATGGCAACACGCTGCTCTACAGTGGTGTACCCATGTCTGAAAGAGCTAAAGGGGGCGTGGGTTGCATTGTGGCCAAAAACCAGAAAGATAGTATCAAGGGATGGAACTTTGTCTCGGAGCGCATTATGGTTGTTAAACTAAAAGAAGGAGAAACCATAGTCAACCTGGTCATAGTGTATGGGCCAAATGAGGATGAGAGAGCAGAGGTCAAGGAGGAATTCTTCGAGCTGCTTCAAAGGACAGTGGATGACTGCCTAGATGAAGTTATCATGCTCGGAGATTTTAATGCCAGAGTTGGAAATGACCATGCTAGATGGGGTGGAGTTATCGGAAGATATGGAGAAGATACTCTCAATGACAATGGAAAGCGACTCCTTAGATTCTGCAGTGAGCAGAATCTGATCATTACAAACACAAAGTTCCCCCATAAGCGCATACATGCATACACTAGATGTGAACCAACAAAGAATGAGAAGTCAGTGATCGACTATGCCATTGTTCGGAGAAGCTCATTCAAATATGTCCGAGATGCTAGAGTCTGGAGGGGGCCAGAGATTGGAAGTGATCACTACCTGCTAACAATCAAAAGAACAACTGAAAGAGTTGCTCAGCCTAAGAACTGCCCAACATCACGCAAGAAACCAAGTAAACGAGCAGGAGAAATGAGCATTAGGACCTACAAGCTGAGAGAGCCAGAAATTAAGACCAGATATCAGGGGCTTATTGCTGCAGCGGTGAGCAACACAGAAGAACGACCTGATGACTTGGAAACCCTCTGGATTAAATTCAAGGATATCATAAAGACAGCTGCTGCAGAAGCATGCGGTGAAGTCCGACTTGGGAACAAGATAAAGAGGACACCTTGGTGGACAGAGGAAGTCAAAGAGAAAATAAGAGAGAAGAAAATGGCATGGAAACAATACTTAGGAGCTAAAAACACAACAGGACAAATGGAAAAATATAGAGAATATGTGACACTCAGAACAGAAGCAAAGAACAAAGTGCTAGCAGCAAAACAGAAGTCGTGGGAAGAATTTGGAGAAAAGCTAGAAAAAGATGCACAAGAAAACCAGAAATTGTTCTATAAGACCCTAAAGAACATGAGGAAGGAAAAACAATGCCCTCTCAATTTATAAAGGACAAGCAAGGCAAATTGCTTACTGCCCCGAAGGAAGTAATGGGAAGATGGAAAGAATATTTCTCAGAACTCCTGGATGGTGAGCATGGTGAAGCATCAGAAATGATAAACACTAGCACAGAAGAGAAAACCAATGATGGTGAAGATGACATAAAGATGGAAGAACTGAAGGCAGCACTGGAGAAAATCAAGATGGGCAAAGCAGCAGGGCATGATGGTATAACACCAGAAATGGTTAAGTTCATGGGAGCATCAGGCGACCTATTACTCTTAAGGGTTTTACAGGCAGCGTGGTACAACAAGACCATACCAAAGGATTGGGAGATTGCCATCATAACACCAATTTTCAAAAAGGGTGACAATCGACAGTGTGGAAACCATAGAGGCATATCCCTTCTCAGTGTCCCTGGTAAAATCTACTCTAGAATCCTAGAGCAGAGACTCCGACACCTAGCTGAGCCACAATTGGATGAGGTCCAGTGCGGATTCCGAGCAAACCGAAGTACTCAAGACCTAATCTTCACACTCAGACAGCTGAGTGAAAAGGCCCTTGAGTATAAGAGTGAGATGCATCTTTGTTTCATAGATCTGGAAAAGGCATTTGACAGGGTCCCCTGGAGCAAACTTTGGGACTGTTTGGCAAGGAAGAATATTCCAGCACCTCTGATTCATGCTATACAGAGCTTCTACAAGTCTTGCAGAAATTATGTGAGGACAGCAAACCATAAGTCGGAAGAGTTCAGGACCACCACTGGTGTAAGACAAGGTGATATCCATCACCTTACCTCTTCATACTCCTTATGGACGATGTCATCAAGGCATGTAAGGAGAGAACAAGAAAGTATTCAGTGGTGTACTGGAAGATGAGACAGGTCTATATTTCGGAGCTGGCATTTGCTGATGATGTTGCCCTGATTGCTAAATCAGAGGCACATCTCCAATCCAACCTGCAAGTCTGGAAGGAAGAGCTGGAGAAGAGAGGGATGGTCATAAGCAGCTCTAAAACAAAATCCATGGTGATATCATGAGAAGAAAGAAAACATCAGATTAAGCTGGGAGAACAGGTCCTGGAGCAGGTCGACCACTTTAAATACCTCAGAGCTATTATAGACCGAAAGGGAGGCATCAAAGAAGAGTTGGCCACTCGAAAAGCAGCAGCTGGGAGACTTTTTCAGGCCATAAATCGAGGATTCCTCAGCAAGAGAGAGGTTGGTAAGAAAACGAAGATGGCTGTATACCACTCCACCTATGTCCCAGTCTTGACATACGGATGCGAGTCATGGGCAATGACTACAACCCATAAAAGCCAGATCCAAACCTCAGAAATGAGGTATCTGAGGAAGGTGGTTGAAGTAACAAGAAGAGACATCAGGAGCACGGGTACGCAACCAGACAATACGTCAAGGCCTTAAATCCTACCCCCTGCAGACCCAAGTAGAACAGTCCCAATTAAGATGGTTTGGCCATGTCTGCAGAATGGGAGAAGATCGGATACCACGACAAGCATGGGAAACAAAGAGCCAAGGATCCAGACCCCGAGGACGACCCAGAGTCCGCTGGGAGGACAACATTAGACAATCTTTGAAGGATCGAGGACTAGAATAGAACCAGGCCAGGAGGAAGACAGCCGATAGGATAGCCTGGCGCTCTCTCTTCCAAACCTCTACACCTCACGGTAGAAGGGGAACGACTAAGTAAGTAAGTAAGATCGCATTCTACAGTTAACTTTTTAGTGTTTTTCAATTTTATGTGCAAAATGTTTTAAGTATAACGAACACACTTGTGTTAATACTACCAAAGACATTATATATTACAATTCTCTATCCATTTTCCTACAGTTTGGTATATAATAAGTACATGTTCACAGAAAAAGATTAACATAAAATTTACACAAAGTCAGTACACTTCACCGTTTAGAATTCTTCAAAAAATAATTATGGCACAGGGTGGAAAATAATTATGGAATCAAAGAGTTAATGAGCGTGCAACGGAATCCCTCCCTTCTTTTACGCAAGCAGTTTCAAACAGCAGTTATGTTTTATGTAGCTCTAGCGCATTCCTTTAAGGTGCCAAATTTCAGAGATTGGCTTCTAGATTTGGAGACAGTTTGTCAACCGCCATTTATAACAGATTGCCACAGAAATCATGATCCCTAGGGAATGATAAAAGATGCGTTGAGTAGTGCACATCTGTCTTCTAAAAACATTTGGTTGTAACGTCATTAAGAATGGTAACACTGTAACCTACCATTCATGTCATAAAAAGCTTCTAAGGAGGGTTGGGCATAGGACCAGCTACCTCATCCTTAAGAACATTTTTAGCAATAAAAACCTCAACAGGTTAGGATGCACATGGCACAACACGGAGAACAACGAAAGGAGTTACAGGCTTTCAGAAATGAGTGCTTGCGTAGATTAGAAATATTGAAATGATACAACAAGGTCATCAATGTAGAACTCACGACAAGAACCAGACAAGTACGAACGAACGAACTTTATTTTCGAAGGGTTAAGAATTCGGCGTGCAGGCCCGTCTAACATTCTGCCCTTTCACTCTCATTAATCTTGCATACTATATCCTTTTATTCCCACATGTTACTTTAAGCATTAATTTAAAGGCATGCAACATTATAAAGTTAACATAACAGCATTCATTTACAGTATGCAATCATAATAAAAAATGAGTAGGTTTTTTTTTTTTTTTTTAAATAAACAAGATAGTGACTGAAATAATAATAATAAATATAAAATAAAATAATATAAACAAAACAATAAATAAATAAATTCTGTATATCGACACTCACTTATGCGGTCAAAACGTCTTCAAGTCATCTGTATTTTTGAATGTGTCATCAATCGTCAATACAAAAATTACATAAACACATTCTCGCTTATATCCATACAATCTTGGTGGAAAATGAAATAATAATAATAATAACACTCTCTTACGCACTTCTGTAGCAGGAAAAGTCTTTCAGCAGTTTAAAAAAAAAATAGAAATAAAAAAGTATATCTGCTTATTCTCATATACATTATCCCATTTAAGCAAACGAAAACATTCACATCTCTAAAGTACAGTGGTATGCGGGTACATTCTCACGATTCACATGTCTAAAGTACAGTGGTATGCAGGTACATTCTCACATACATTACATTATATAATAATATTACATGGATATAAAACACATTTTTCACATTAAAAATGAGCGGAAGAGGAAAAGAAATGTTGACCTATGGATGAGATGTTGACAGGCAAATGATGTTTCTATGGGGGTAGATAATCAGTGTTTAGGAAGTGTTTGAAAAGTGCTTTGTTAAATGAATATTGTGTAGGTAGGCTTTTTAGGTGGTGTGGAAGGCTGTTCCATAAGTAGGCTCCAGAGTAGGCTAGACTCTTTTTGAACAGGTCGATCCTAGGTTTGGGCAGACGTAACTGATGTAATTGTTGTCCCTCTCTTCTACTGGTTTGAAACAATGATCGTAGGAATGGCGGGGCATTGTTAGATAGAATTGAATGAGTCTGCTTGGCTTTGTTGTAGAGATGACGTTTTTTTAGGGACAGTATTTTGGGTTTTTTTCGTGTCCTTGTGTGTGGTATCGTGCGATTATCGGTAATCAGACGTACTGCTCTCTTATGCAGGGAGTGCAGTCTCTTTGAGGTGGAAGCAGGGCAACCATCCCATAGTGTAGAGCAGTAATCTAGATGTGTCTGTATATGTGAGGTGTAGAACAATAGTCTAGTGTCTGCGTCTAAGAAGTGTTTTATTTTGGCTAGCTGGTACGTCTTTTGAGCTACGTGTTTGGTTAAATTCCGTACATGGGAGTTCCACGTTAAGTGCTGGTCTGTCGTGATCCCTAGAACTTTGTGTTCTGTTACATGTTCAATTTGTATTGATTCCGCGTGTAGCTGTAGCGATATTTTGGTGTAGTTTAGGAGTTTCTGTCTGGTGGTAATCAACATAGAGTTCGTTTTTGCTGTGTTTACTGGCATACGACTCATATTACTCCATTTTTTTAGATTGTCTACATCGCATTGAAGAGTCATTTCAAGTGCCACGCAGTCATTGTCACTTGTGTAGATAGTACAATCATCTGCAAAGAGGTCACGTGTTGAATATTTTAGATGTAGTGGCAGGTCGTTGATGAACATTGTGAAGAGTAGGGGCCCAAGAATAGAACCCTGTGGTACTCCTGTATCTATCTGTCGTGTGAAATTCTAATCCACATATATAAATTAAAAAGTAAATGTAAAGCCTAACAAATAACTTCAATAAAAGGAAAGAAGAATGGTAAAGAACAGTGCTGTCAAAATGACTGTACTCGAAATCCCCCTTGTTTTCTACTTCGTCTGCAAATTGTAACGTTTCACGTTGATAGTAAAAGCCTACTGCATCAATACACGCTTTCTACCATAAAATGTGTACTGCATTTCTAAGAAAAACCTTGAGATACACAAGCTGACCTATATTTAATATTCCATTCATTTCATTTTATACACTGCGTGATGAGAAGACAGATGAACTTAGGGAGAGAGAGGGCGGATCGGAGGAACACAGGCAATACTACCACAGTCTCGCGATACACAATTAATGCCGCCCCTAACACGCGAAAGGCATGAGGCACTAACTAACTTTTTTTCAGATAGACAGTGATAAAAAACACTACCTATACGAGAGTTAGGTTTAAAAACTTACAAAACGCTTATTAGGAAACATGACATTCTACTGTTTTATGTCTAAAATCCTGACATTAGTCTGACAGTACAGCAGGACAGGTGGTGGTTCTAAACATAAAAAATAAAAAAACAAATTCACGACTATCCTAGAAAATGCATATTTTGAACGCAGCCCCTTAGCCCCATTAAATTTGTATATTTGGGTTCCTTAGGACTTGCTGACAAATAATATGTTAAACGTTACGCAAATAGTCTAGGAATTAACAAATTATAGCCAAAATAAAATGGTGGTGCTGTCAGACAACACCAAAATCAGAATCGCTCAGTGGCAGATTTTGAAACCACCATTGTACGGGAAATAGGTCCCCATGTTAAATTCTATTTGATTGGCGGAAAGTAAATGTAAGGCTAAACACGATTAGTCGGACTATAAATACTACTTCTTTGTTGTTAGGGGAAACGTGAGTAGGAGTACTTTTTTTGAAAAGCTGTGTAAACATGGCTCGATTGGTTAGACCCGCCAATATAGGCAATTAGAAGCGTCAGTTTAGCACCACATTTTCAAATAAACTTACTAAAGAACCAGTGCGTTGAGCGCCAGTGCATATTTTTCTAAATAAAAGCCTGGGACATCGGCAGATCGAAATTGTGCTATATTCATTGCCAGTCAACGTAACTGTGTAATAATTCCATGAATTGTGGTAAGCTTGAAATATTTGATATCTTTTTAATGAATATTGAATGTAAATTGATAATTTATGTCTGTATATGTGTGTGGTTCAGTAGCGAACATGAGGCAAAGCCTATATAGTGCTCCAACCTGAACAGAAGGTGTCGGAGGAAAGTAAAACTACATGGAATTGCCAAACAGTACACTGACACCTATCTTATTGATTAGAAAGAAATAATGCTGGAATTGCAGAGGCGTAGTAACCATTAGGGAGGAGTATACTGATGTCAATTGTTTCAGATGAAGATAGCAGTTGGCCTACCGCTCTGAACTCAGTGTTTGTTATGTATTGTGTTCAGTCTGGAACTAGATTATAAATTAGTTATGAAGTAAGAGGTACAACCTTCTTGTTTCAGGGACTGTGGTCCTAAAGTTATTGAGCAGCACCTGGTCTGAGCTTTGCTGAATCTGGAGGCTGACAGCATACTCCTGGGTCCAGATAGCGACTAGTGAGGTGTCTCCAGAACACAGGGGAGCAATCGAGCAGAGGAGTCTTTTCCTGCCGCCATCACGAAAGTTAAGCCTCTGTGGCCAGTGGAGCTCAACATTATGTGTCCCCTCAAAAATTGACATTTTAGAAAAAAAGAGGGACAATACCTTGTTTAAATTGACAGGAACTGTGAACTTTTCCCCCATACTATTTCCCAGATAAACAAACACTTGAAGTCATGATGACAAATAATAACATAGCTTGAAAAAACAAAACCAGTATTACCTCATAGTACTACTACACAACTGACACACATAGGATAATATTAATAAAATATGTCACTACAAGGTTCATGTTTATAAATTATGTATATATAAATTGTGATTACAATTAATTGTGATTCCTGGTTCACTTTGTAGTTGAATCAGGATATATATTAGTGAAAGTAATTAATACATATATATTTGAAACTTTACCAGTGACTCATTTAAGATAGTCTTATAGAGTGTTAAATGTGTGTGAGTGTCACAGTGTTGTCAAGTGTGGTGGAATAAATTAAATTGTTTATCTGTCTGTTGTTGTTGTGACTTACACTTCATCATATACATACCCTAGACATTTAACGTAGTCATCACAATATTCCAGAATAATTCTGACTGAGGTATAATGTGGTAGCAAGTAAGGTTATCTGTAAAACACTACACCTATTAGATACAGATACCTTCACAGCTGATCTCAGTCAGTACACTAAGTCCCCTATAAATATTTATAACATCCCACTTTACCACACTATCTTCGAGAAATCTGATGTCGAGTTGTGAAGCACTAACTGTTGTTGATCTGCCAGGAATGATTTGATGATGTTTAGTGGATTAGGGCCTATTCTGAGGGTTTCCAACTTTTGAACCAAGATAGTGTGGTCAATCATGTCAAATGCTTTTTTGAAGTCAACAAAAACAGCACCACCTAATTTTCCATCATTTACGTTCGACAGCTAGTTGTCTGCCATTTTGGTGAGAGCTGTGTGACAGGAATGTTTGGGTCTGAAACCTGACTGGCTCTCAGTGAGCAGTTTGTTTGTTGTTAAGTGTTGAAATGTGGTGTTGTAAATGTTTCTCTAGTGGTTTTGAAAGAGATGATAGAAGGGATATTGGTCTGTAATTGTTGGGATCGCTAAGTGAGCCAGATTTATAGAGAGGATATACTTTGGCAGATTTAAATGCTGTGGGGAAGTAGTTGTGTGCAATACATTGGTTGTACACATAGGTTAAGGAGTAGCAAATGATGGATATTTGTAGGTCTTGTAGGAACGTATGATTGAAGGGGATATTTGTGTAGGAATAATTGAAGGTTAAAGTTTTTGAAATTCCTGTAATGGACTGTGATGTGTTCCGTTTTAGGTGCTTTGAACCCTTTTCTCGTCCAGGTACAGCAAATAGGATAGTGGTCACTTAATGCTGTCTGTGTAACTGTGCATTCTATAATGTTTTCTGGGCAGGTCGTATAGATATGATCAATTAGTGTAGATGATGAATCTGTTACTCTCGTGGGTTGATTGACTAACTGTATGAGGTTGTATGAGATGGTGATATCATTCCACATGTTGTTCACCAGTGGAGTAAGAGATGAGTAGAGGAAACATGTTGATAACATTACCAGGTAGTTCTTGTTCTGGAATCCTCAGGGCAGCAGAAGTCGAGGTAGACCAAAGAACACACAGAGAAATGAGCTAGAGACAGAAATAGAATCGATGAGGAGGACATGGAAAGACCTTGAGCTGATGGCACTTGATAGGAGGACTTGGCATGTCTTTGTTAAGGCCTATGCTTCTTGGGCAGCTAAAGGATATTGATTGATTAATGTAACCTCATAGTTTTTTTTTTTTTCTACGTACGCCCGCTAATATTCGAGGCGAAATCTCAGGTTATTTTTAATGTCTAACTTGACATTGATTTTTACGTGAGTATCCTATTTTCTTGTACAGAGACAAGTGTCCCTCGCCATTCAGGCAGATACTCACCGTTTTCGGAGGTACCCATTAGAGCTGGGTCGGCTCAGGAGCCGCCAGTCCCTGGTTGACGACACTCCTTCAGATGTTCTCGCCAGGTCTTGAGTTAATCCAGTCCAAATCCCGGTCGACGAAAAATCCTCAAATGCTGTCGCCCGGGTTTGATCCTGAATCACCCGGTCGCCAGAGCGGTGTTGTAACCACTACACTAGCGCGGCTCCCTACCTCATAGTAATTCTGTTGATCTACAGCTTATTCATTGTTAGAATAAATATTGCAGTAAGGTAGGTAAAGGATCCCGTTACACGCCCATTGAGGCATATTGGGAATATGGTGTTAGGCTCATATTTTCTTGACCATCGGCACACTAGGGGGTGATGTGGTCAGCATCACGCCGGCCGCCTTAACCTTCCCAGGGCTGCTCTGGTACCCAGTTCATGAGGCTGGGTTGACCCCGGAGCCGTTTGCGGTCTAAAAAAATCCCACCTCAACTGGGGATTGAACCATGAATCACCAAGCTAGGAAGCAAATATTGCAGTGTTCTGACAATATTTAACAAAAATTTTGTAATAGATCCATTCATTTCCCTTTTTGCGTACTACGGATCATGATGCCAACACTGCAGCTGGTCCAGTTACAGGAAGCCTGCACAGAAACATTCATGTGCTCTTGCAGCAGTGGTTTCTGTAGTAGCTTGTTTTACATGATGAGGTTGCCAGCCCCCATTCATGAACACACATTAGTCACCCCTTTATGACAACTGAGGGAGCAGTGGCCCTTATCTCACCAGTTACAATGATTTCCAAATATAGCATACTGCTGGATGACAGTTTGGTTACCTCAGATGGTACATATCACCCATGTGTTACCAGGGAGCAAAGAATAGTGATACTGTGACCTGCCAGGCTTGTCATAAGAGGCATTAACTCTTATCAGGATAATCGTGGCCCGGAGAAAACATGCTGAAGTCTGCACCACGAGCTCACCTTCTTTCACCTAGGGAATTTTCCAGATTAGGTACTTGGGATGTTGGAATAGCCAGCCCTTGGAAGAACCAAGGCGCAAGAAATAGAGGGTGAAAACTAATGGTGATGACTAAGACAAGTGCTATGGTGCCCCGAAGATGAAGTACAGCATTATGGAACAAGTCAATAAACAGTGGGCACATGTGTTGACAAAGAATCCCACAAGCAACACATCAGAAATCATAAGAAGAGGTGAACTAGATATATGCTGAGGAAACTGTAAGATAGCACTGATGGTACTGGCATGGAACCTGCAGGACTAGAGGAAGAGGGGAGGACTGCAAGAGCATGTGAGTGCTTTGATGCAGGGTTCTAAGATAGGGGTCAGTGAGAGCAGTGGATTTCATTTATTCTCACGAGTAGCAGTTGCATGTAACTGTACATACACATTGTGGAAGTACTAGCATGTAACCCTTCAAGAAATGGCTGCAAAGAATTATGATGTGCAGTATCTGCTTCACATCAAGAAATGACGTCAAAGAATTATGGTGTGCAATATCTTCTTCACATCAAGATATGATGGCAAAGAATTATGGTATGCAATATCTACTTCACATCAAGAAGTGATGGCAAAGAATTATGGTGTGCAATATCCGCTTCACATCCTGATAATAGCACTATTTCTCCTGCATTTCGTTTTTCCATTTCCTTTCACCTTCCATCGAGCAAGTAAGCCCATCCGCACACCCATACTCATACGCATGCATGCGTATGCACACACATACACTCTTGGAAACTATAATTAACAAAAACTTACTTGTAAAAACTGAAGACAGATGACTATTAGAAATAAAAAAAACAACTGCCTGGAGTCAAATGCAGAATGTTTGATTGGAAGTTAAACATTCTAACTGCTAAACCACAGTTATGCCATGGTACATGTAGTTTTTTAATCATAGCTATAGTTATGATTGCTTCCCTGAGTTGCATTGTGTTTGTTACCTTGTTACTTGCAGACATACCAAGTGAATTATTAGAGGTGATGTTTATTTCAGAATGTAAGTTGACAAGAACAAATGTGTTTCTGTTCACTGATTTATATTGTTGTGGTTATTGTTACTTTAAACGCATACAGCACCATTATAATATTGTAATAATAACAACTGCTAATGAAAAACTGAAATATATTCTTTAGATTTGTGCAGCTGTATGTTTGCTGTTTAAGAAGTATTTAAGAAAAATAATGAGGTGCGTGTATTAATTTGAAGCTTACATGTAATAACTTTTCTTTTCAGTGTTCGCAGTGTCATGCATAAACATCTCCAGAAAGTTAACGAAGTCACTTTTGACAAGATCTTCAATCAAAGGATAGGTATGTGGTTCTCAGTCTATCAGACTAGAAAAAAAAAAGTTAGCCGTTTTTAATGTAGACGTGAGTGTGTTTGTATGTTCCATGCAAGCATCTCTCTCTCTATCTCATGGTCTCTTTCACTGTAATAGTGACCCACGCTTTATCATTTTTTTGTAGTTTTATCTTTATCATTTTTATTTATTAACATGTTGAGCACAGTTTATGACAGAACATCTTATAAAGTTTATTTTAAATAGCTACATGGAAAATATTTCAAAATGTTGGCAGTAGTGCTAATATACGAGCATCCATTTGTGAGTGAATGTAGCTTTTTGGTTGTTGTTTTTGTTATTGTCCATGTTTCAGAGCCTTACAATAGGACTGGCTTGACATTTTGAGTTGAAGATTCTTATTTTTGTTTTGGACTTGATCTCTCTTGCTCTCCATGTTTCTCAGTGCAATGAAAGCTTCTCTTGCTTTTTGTATTCTTATTTTGATATCAGTGTCTGCCCCTCCAACTGTGTCTATTTTGCTGTCAAGATATGTGTATGATTCTACATCTTGTAGTGGTGTATATTGACGTTATAAGGAAGTTACAATTTAACCTCAGGGCTAATATATGTCACTCAGAACTGATTGTTCAGATATGTCATAGAGTACGCATAAATTAATGTCAGTTACAGTGTCATTGAAAACAGTTATGATCTTCTGCTGTCCCAGATAATAAGATCATTAACATTGTCATTAGACAAAGAAACTATTATTCCTTCAAGCATGTCATACAAGGCAGCCATTATGAGGTCATGCTTGGGGCTGGTAACTTTATCTACTAAAACAAATTGTTACAGAAACTACCAGTACAAGACTATGGTGGTGGTTCCATGCTCTGTAAGAAGCCAAAAGGAAAATGTTCATGATGATGACATTGTTATTAAAAACAGATTTGACCTTCTGCTGTCTGTGCTAATTAGGGTAGGTTACAGTGTCATTGAAAACAGATTTGACCTTCTGCTGTTCCAGATAATTAAGATAGTTTACAGCATCTTTGGAAAACAGATTTGACCTTCTGTTGTCCCAGATAATGAGGATCATTTACAGTATCTTGGAAAACAGATTTGACCTTCTGTTGTCCCAGATAATGAGGATCATTTACAGTGTCTTTGAAAACAGATGTGACCTTCTGTTGTCCCAGATAATGAGGATCATTTACAGTGTCTTTGAAAACAGATGTGACCTTCTGCAGTTCCAGATAATTAAGATAGTTTACAGCGTCTTTGGAAAACAGATTTGATCTTCTGTTGTCCCAGATAATGAGGATCATTTACAGTATCTTTGAAAACAGATTTGACCTTCTGTTGTCCCAGATAATGAGAATCATTTACAGTGTCTTTGAAAACAGATTTGACCTTCTGTTGTCCCAGATAATGAGGATCATTTACAGTGTCTTTGAAAACAGATTTGACCTGTTGTCCCAGATAGTGAGGATCATTTACAGTATCTTTGAAAACAGATTTGATCTTCTGTTGTCCCAGATAGTGAGGATCATTTACAGTGTCTTTGAAAACAGATTTGACCTTCTGCTGTCTCAGATTTGAAATGATCTAGTGGTGTTTCTTGTGTTCAAAATTCCTTCAGTGTTTCCAGTTTTTATTTAATATGACATCATTCTGGGTTTTTTACAGTATGCTTTTCAGTGAGCTGCTGGAGATAGTAGATGGAGTAATGAATGTAGATGTATTTTTATATTAGCTTCCTGTTTTGAATTGCATCAGTTATATTCCCTGTACTGGTTGCGAACCCAGTACCTTAGAATTAGAGGCAAATGCCATACCTCTGAGCCACTTGATGGAAATTTTTTTCAGACCCAGTGATTCCTAATGATGTCACACTCCCCCCTGATTCCTGGGTAGTGAGGTCGGATGCCTAGCCTTCTCAGATAAGGGCTAAAAAATCCCTCTTCAGTTGGTAAAAATTAGGAAACCTATCCACCACAAAAATATTTATAGATTGTGTGTTTCCTGAATACACACATTGGAATCCTTGTCGATGCTGTGGAGTTCATGCACTGTGCTGAGATCCTCCTTGTGTGATCTAAGGGAGAAGATCAGAGCACTTATGGTGCTGTCCGTTTGCAGTCAAGATAATCCTTAAAATCAAACCAAACCTGTGTTTATTGATATTTTCTAATCGGAACCTTTTGGTAAAGATCTGAAACCAGAGACAGAACAGTTATGTAATGATTGAAATGCTGCCACAGAAATAATTTTTAAGTTATTAAGTTTCATCTCCTTCCCTGTATAAACGTTGTTGTGGTTTTAGGTTCTCATACTGCTGCTGGACTGGCTGCTTAATGAACCTTATAAGTAGGATTTATTTATTTGAAAAACAACAATTTAAACACCAGAATTATGAGTATAGGTTGAGTTTTGCTTTTTTTTGAGGTGCTTCACTATTGGCATATTTTCATTTTGCTTGTTTGAGGTACTTTATTGTTAGCTTATATTCAGTTTGCTTGTTTTGAGGTTCTTGACTACTAGTGGATATTTAGTTTCCTTTGTTTGAGGTTCCTGACTATGTGCATATATTAAGTTTGCTTGTTTAAAGTGCTTGATTATTGGCATATTTTTATTTGACTTGCTTTGAGGTGCTTTACCATAAAACTATTTTCATTAGGCTTGTTTTGAGGTGCGTGACTACTGAAATATTTTCATTTTGCTTGTTTGGAAGTGCGTGACTATTAAAATAGTTTCATCTTTGATAAGGTTATGGTGTACAGTTTAACCATCATATGCTCCGTTTCGCTCGGGGGGGGGGGGGGGGGGGGGGGGGGGGGGGGGGGGACTTTGAAATTGAATATGCTTACTGCTTCCTCCAGCGTGCAGTAGAGGCAACAGGCACGAGTTTATTCATGGTGCTGGCTGCCTTATCATGTAAAATACATTGTTACAGAAACCACTTCTGCTAAAACATGTGCTTTGACACATGCTTACTCAGGGGGGGGGGTCATCTACAGTGGTGGGGTCATGCTCCATATGAGGTAAAAAAAGGGTATGATGATGATATAGTGAAAGTAACCGTTACAGTGTTTTGGCACAAGTGACTGTACAATTCTGTATACAGCAGATGTCACATCTGTTTTGTAAATCTGCTTGCGATTGAGCAATCTGGTGTGCGTATTGCACGATGCACATGCTCGGTGCACTCCAAAGACTCAGGTAAACAAGGGCGGTGGGTATCATGGCCTGTGAATAAAAAGAGACTGCCAGAAATTTAGAAGTTGCAGTGAGAATGTTCCGTTGTTTATCATTTCACTAAACCTCAGAAATGAGGTATCTGAGGAAGGTGGTTGAAGGAACAACAAGAGACATGGTCTGCAACCAGGCGATACGTCAAGGCCTAAAATCCCAACCCCTGCAGACCCAATTAGAACAGTCCCAACTAAGATGGTTTGGTCATGTCTGCAGAATGGGAGAAGATCGGCTACCACGACAAGCATGGGAAACAAAGAGCCAGGGATCCAGACCTCCAGGATGACCCAGAGTCTGCTGGGAGGACAACATTAGACACTCTTTGAAGGACCGAGGGCTAAAATGGAACCAGGTCAGGAGGAAGACAGCCGATAGGATAGTCTGGTGCTCTCTCTTCCAAACCTCTACACCTCACGGTAGAAGGGGAACGACTAAGTAAGTAAGTATCATTTCACCAACCTTTGTTTCATCATCATCATCGTCTGTTGTGCTCCATACGGAGCATGGAATCACCACTGCAGTTGGTCCTCTAGCAGGAAGCCAACTCCAAGCAGTCACATGCTCTTGCAGCGGTGGGTTCTGTGGCAATTTGTCTTACATGATGATGTTGCCAGCTCCCTGCCCAACCTCATATTTTTCAGCCACTTTATGACATACCAGAAGGTACAATAGTCCTATTCTTTCTTTGTCTCTTTAGAGACCCCTGAGGAGTACAGGGGGGCTGAGAACAAATTAGTAAAATAGAATACAGGTCTATAAGATTTCATTGGAATGCCTGAAAAATGAAATATTGTGAGAATCAAAAGTTTCTGTGGGCTCCTTTTCTAATGCGATTTAGCTGACATCTGAAAACTGAAAAAATCTGGTTACCGAAACAAAGCTGTCCTTAAGGATTTCAAGTAAGGGTTACAGACCTGTATATGAATGTCTCAAGGATTTCAAGTAAAGGGTTACAGACCTGTATATGAATGTCTCAAGGATTTCAAATAAAGAGTTACAGACCTGTATATGAATGTCTCAAGGATTTCAAATAAAGGGTTACAGACCTGTATATGAATGTCTCAAGGATTTCAAATAAAGGGTTACAGACCTGTGTATGAATGTCTCAAGGATTTCAAATAAAGGGTTACAGACCTGTGTATGAATGTCTCAAGGATTTCAAATAAAGGGTTACAGACCTGTATATGAATGTCTCAAGGATTTCAAATAAAGGGTTACAGACCTGTGTATGAATGTCTCAAGGATTTCAAATAAAGGGTTACAGACCTGTATATGAATGTCTCAAGGATTTCAAATAAAGGGTTACAGACCTGTATATGAATGTCTCAAGGATTTCAAATAAAGTGTTACAGACCTGTATATGAATGTCTCAAGGATTTCAAATAAAGGGTTACAGACCTGTATATGAATGTCTCAAGGATTTCAAATAAAAGGTTACAGACCTGTATATGAATGTCTCAAGGATTTCAAATAAAGGGTTACAGACCTGTATATGAATGTCTCAAGGATTTCAAATAAAGGGTTACAGACCTGTATTTGAATGTCTCAAGGATTTCAAATAAAGGGTTACAGACCTGTATATGAATGTCTCAAGGATTTCAAATAAAGGGTTACAGACCTGTATATGAATGTCTCAAGGATTTCAAATAAAGGGTTACAGACCTGTATATGAATGTCTCAAGGATTTCAAATAAAGGGTTATAGACCTGTATATGAATATCTCAAGGATTTCAAATAAAGGGTTACAGACCTGTATATTAATGTCTCAAGGATTTCAAATAAAGGGTTACAGACCTGTATATGAATATCTCAAGGATTTCAAATAAAGGGTTACAGACCTGTATATGAATGTCTCAAGGATTTCAAATAAATGTTTATAGACCTGTATATGAATGTCTCAAGGATTTCAAATAAAGGGTTACAGACCTGTATATGAATATCTCAAGGATTTCAAATAAAGGGTTACAGACCTGTATATGAATGTCTCAAGGATTTCAAATAAAGGGTTCCAGACCTGTATATGAATGTCTCAAGGATTTCAAATAAAGGGTTACAGACCTGTATATGAATGTCTCAAGGATTTCAAATAAAGGGTTACAGACCTGTATATGAATGTCTCAAGGATTTCAAATAAAGGGTTACAGACCTGTATATGAATGTCTCAAGGATTTCAAATAAAGGGTTACAGACCTGTATATGAATGTCTCAAAGATTTCAAATAAAGGGTTACAGACCTGTATATGAATGTCTCAAGGAGAATAAAATAATTTTATAAATACTTTCTCATCACTAGTTTTTATCAAGGGGTTAGACCAGTGGTTCCTGAAGTGAGCGATACTGCTCCCCCTTGCGGGCGTTGGAAGGATCCAAGAAGGTGATAAAGGATGCAGTGGTGACAGTGTGGGGCATTTAGTAAAAACGGGGGTGGTTGAGAATTTGTCATGCTAAATTCAGCAATATTATCTTAATATAACGCTTGATTGATTGATTGATAATGCTTACATATAAAGGCACGTTGATTATATAACATGATGTGGTCGCTTACAAGGAGAGCATAGCCTGAACAAACCCAAACCCATAAGTTTTTTATGTAATGCAGGGAAGTGGAGGGGGCGCTGGAAATGTGTTCAGTGAGCCAAGGGGGCGATGACCCAAAAAAGTCTGGGAAACACTGGGTTAGATTATTTCTTCATGCTCTGACTTTTCTGACTTCTGGAGACGCGGTAGCGTAGTGGTTAGTGCACTGGCTTCCAAGCTCGGTGGTCCATGGTTCGATCCCCAGTTGAGGTGGAATTTTTTAGACCGCAAACGGCTCCGGGGTCGACCCAGCCTCATGAATTGGGTACCAGAGCAACTCTGGGAAGGTAAAGGCGGCCGGCGTGATGCGCTGACCACATCACCCCTAGTGTGCCGATGGTCAAGAAAATATGGGCCTAACACCATATTCCCAATATGCCACAATGGGTGTGTAACACGACCCTTATTTTCCTTTCTGACTTTTGGTACTGGGCTATCCTCAGGTGACATCATAATTGTCTCCTTTGAGATCTCTTTTTGGGTTTTGACAGGTGGTTGTCAGTACTGTGGTTGCAGGTTAGGAATTGTTTTTCTGGGCTTTGATTGTTGGCCTTGACATAACATCACAACCTGAAGGATCAGTATACTGTCTTAATCAGGCTTGTCACCTGTGATATACCTTGTATCTATTACTTTTTTATTTGTTCATACAGTTTTTGTATGTTGTTACATAGATTCACAGCAAATTTCTGTACACCTAGCATTTTAAAAACTTGTAAATGATGTTGTGTTTGCAGCAAAGCACCTACAGGGATATATAATCGTCCACAAGGGTCTGCAGGGGCTGGGTTTTGAGGCCATGGCATATTGTCTGGTTGCTGAGCATGTCTCTTCTTGTTACTTCAACCATCAGATATCTCATTTCTGAGGTTTCGAGCTGACGTTTGAGGGTTGTAGTCATTGCATCCGTACGTCATGACAATCTAGTAATCATTTGCTGAAAATATTCTGATTATTATTGTCCTTTTTCTGTTGATTTTCTGACCTGTTTTCATGTTTTGTCCCACATCTGGTTTTGGTTATAGAAGAAGAAAAAAAGGTCCTAGCACAAGGTCATCGCTCCGTTTCATCATTCTACTAAATTCTGTTTCAGATGGTCATGATGTTGTTTTCATAATCAAGTCTGTAGGCAGTAAATATTACCATATTCTCATTTTGCTTGTTTTTATGTGCATGGCTATTAGGATATTTAGGTTTTGCTTGCTTTGAGGTGCTTGACTATTGGCATATTTTCATTTTGCTTGTTTGAGTTTCTTTATTGTTAGCTTATATTCAGTTTGCTTGTTTTGAGGTTCTTGACAATTAGTGTATATTTAGTTTCCTTTGTTTGAGGTTCCTGAATATGTGCATATATTTAGTTTGCTTGTTTAAAGTGCTTGACTATTGCCATATTTTTTATCTTACTTGCTTTGATGTGCTTTACCATAATACTGTTTTCATTTGGCTTGATTTGAGGTGCTTGGCTATTACAATATTTTAATTTCACTTTAAAAGGTAAAGAAACTGCAGTGGAGGCATGAAGTGTTAGAGACGTCACTATACTAGTACCAGCTTTATGAGATGGGGTTACCGATACCCTTCCTCGCTGCTTTTTGTGAGTTGACATACCCATCTACAGCTGGGTTGACTAGAGTGTTAGGCTACCAGGTTTCAAACCCGGTAACTTTATCGTGAGAGACAAGAGCTCAAACCACTCTGCCGGTTTGATATTTTTGAGGTGATTGACCTTCACCATTAAAATATATTGCTTGACTATTAAGACATCTTCATTTTGCTTGTTTTGATGTAAAAAGGATCCCGTTACACGCCCATTGAGGCATATTGGGAATATTAAAATATTTTCATTTTGCTTGTTTTGAGGTGTTAGCCCATTAAAATAGTTTCATTTTGCTTGTTTGTCTATTAAAATAGTTTCATTTTGCTTGTTTGCCCTTAAAACATTTTCATTTTGCTTGTTTGCCCATTCAGATACTTTCATATTGCTTGTCTGGAGGTTCTTGACTATTAAAGTATTTTCATTTCGCTTCTTTTGAGGCCATGATTTATAGTAATATTCTGTTCAGTTTTCTATTTTGTCTGATCATGTCCGTCTTAGTACACCCACCCCTGTTTCCCCCAGCTTCATTTCCCAGCTGTAGTTTCTTACATTTCTCTTACTTTTCCTTCCTCATGTAATGATACATCTAGAAAATGTTTTAATTTTCTCATTTTTGTGTAGTTTTCTGTACTAGATTTCTCGGTTGGATATATCTTTTATCAGTATCATTTTCTAAGCGTAATATACCTTTGAGTCGGTAGTGGAGTAAGAAATCCCAGATGTGAAACGAATTTAAAAAAAAAAGATGATAAGAACGAAGAAATATGCAGAAATTTTGGCAATATTAGACGAACATGAAAGCTTAACGTGCTAGACAGAAATTGAACACGAGAACGTTTGCAGGTGTTTGAGTACTCTTCATTATCAACCACTTTTATTTAAGATCGCACGCGGTTTTTTAAAATATTTTTGCGTTTTAAATCGTTGACGCTCAAAATTTCTATGTTTCACTCTTCGTTGAGAGCTGAAACATTTCTTGCAACTTCCGCTCTTGGTACATTTTAATTTAATCAAGGTTTGACCGCCATTGACTTAGCTAATTTTATATAATAACTATAACAAGAAGTATTAAATAAGTTGAAAATAACTTCATCAAAGTAAAAGTAGTCCCATAGCAGAAACAGCCGTAGAGGAGTGAAGTGTAAGAGACTTTACCGTCAATCAATACCCTTTAGCTCCCCAAGGAGCATAGACCTTCAACAAACACATGCCAAGTCCTCCTGCTACGTCCCATCAGCTCACGTTCTGTCCATGTTTTCGGCAACTCAGACTTCTTTTAGCTTTCTCAGAGTTGCTTCATGTGCCTCCATTCCAGAGGATCTTCTGCTGTCTTGGGCGGCTGTGGTGATTTATTTTTTTATATTTGACTTATCCAAAGTGCTTGTTGAAGTTTTTGTGGGTAAAAAGTTTTTTTTTTTTTTTTTTTTTTAACAGGATGGGGTAACTAGCCCCATGCCCTACCTTCCTGAGTCGCTTTTAACGACATGCCTGGTAGGGAGCAGTGTTACTAATCTTTGCTCCCCTTTCGGGCCCCGGTAACACAGTGGCGGACTTTACCTTACTAGGTCCAACATTTTGTAATGAGGTGAGGTGACCAGTTCCCTTCCTCGCTGCCTTTCCTCAAGAACAGAGTCAGGTACCCATTTACAGCTGGGAAGATTAGAGTGTGGTACTAGCAGGTTTCGATCCTAGAACACGGTAACTATGCCGAGAAAAGAAAGCGCTCTAGCCTCTTAACCAACCGGGACATGAAACAAGCGAAATAATTAAATGCAAAATATAGATTGTGTTTCATATTTGAAAGGGGCGGGCGTCGGGTGGTGAGCGGTAATGTGCCGATTTAATGACGGTGTTTTTTCCCCAGACAACTGAGTCAGCGAGTCCTTTATTTTTTAAACACAGCTCAGGTAATGAAGAACATTAGGGGTTTAAACTTATCAAATTATATTTTATTCAGAGATGAGTTTCACTCGACGGTGGTGACAGCGAGTCTGAAAAAATAATATTTGATCGTAAAACAAGTTAAAAAAAAAAACGAGTTTTGGTTTATTCTTGTTGCCAAAAGTGCTAGGGAGGAAAAAAAAAAGATAATACATGTTCTATAAGTTAGTTTCTCGCGGCGAAGTCACCTTGCCTCTGTAACGCTTTAGTTTTATTTATTTATTTTTTTATTTTACGTACGCCTGCTATTACGAGGCGAAATCTCAGGTTAGTATGTCTAACCTGAGACTGATTTTACGTGAGTATCCTATTTTCTCTGTACGCTGACAGGTGTCCTCTTGCCATTCAGGCAGATACTCACTGTCTTCGGGGAGTACCCATTAGAGCTGGGTCGGCTCAGGAGCCGTTCAGGTTATTCCAGTCCCTGGTCGACGATACTTCTTCAAATGTTCTCGCCAGGGCTCGAAATAATCCAGTCCGAATCCCGGTCGATGACACTTCTTCAAATGTCTCGCCCGGGCTTGAACCTGGATCACACTATCGCCAGCGCAGTGTGGTAACCATTACACCAGCGCGGCTCCCGTAAACGCATTAGTTTACCCAGCTGTAAATGGGTACCTGACTTTTCTCTTGAATTCGGGAAGCAGAACCGGCGAGGAGGGGAACTGGTCACCTCACATAACGCTGAACTTAGTATAGTGAAGTCTCGAACACTGTACTCCCCAACGGCAGTAATTGCTACGGAACTACTTTACTTTTTAACATTCTGTTGCACTGAAGAAAAAGGGAATGGCCAGTTATCATTAATTAGCAGTGTTGTCGACTCGAGTAAATCGACTCGGACTTAAGACGCCCCAGCGAATCGATTTAAGAGTCGACTTTCGATTTAAGCATAAGCGACTCGACTCGGACTTGCCACATATTTTATAAACCGATTCGGCGTCCTCATTCACAACGTACTGTTACGGAGAAACCGAAAATGGTTTTGTGTAAATCGGCGTCACCCAGACATCAAAATGCCTACCAGAACTATTTTATGCAAACACAACATTTACTCCAGTTTATTAGACATTTTGGACACTTTTATTACATAAACGTGGACTGGTCGTCTAATCCTGGTCCCAACAATAACATACCTCCACTGTCTAATCATAGTCACCCGGACTTGGTGGTGGGGTTACTTTGCGCCAGACGGTGACATATTATTGATGGACAAAAAGCTGGAGCATAGATCATTAAAACAACGAACGCGAGATTTAGTGATGAACAAGTGCATTGTTCCATCCATTCCGTGTAGGGCGGGGACGGTATGGTTGATAAGGTAGTATTTCTAAAATATAATTCTGAAAAATAAACTTTGATCAAATAAAAACAATCAGTAAATAAAATGAAGTAGTAAAAAAAATATAGATTATTATTTATAGTGATTGGTGTGATTGTTCGATAAAGTGCAGCTGTGGCTGTAAATAATTTTAGATCAAAGATCTTCTTCTTCTTCCTCGTTCGTCCTGAAAAGGACGTTGGTTGCGTTGTGTCCGTTTACAGCGAAGCTGCGATATCTGCACCTTTCGGCCGACACATCCGACTTCAGCACGGCATTTTTTGGGACCGGGTTTGCCTTCCCACTTCGATCCCTACTCTCTCAGCCAGACTGCAGTGATGCAGCCTGTTTCCAGGACCACCACGTGGAGGTGGAGTAGGGTCTTGGTCAGCTCTGGTTCGTTGACCCTGACGCAAGCAGTCAAGCTATGGGTCGCTTACTGCATTCTCTATTGCTGCATCTTTAGGTCCCAGATCAAAGATGAGTCTCGACGACTTTATTTGTTACTCGATTTAAAAGCTACAATTAGAGACGAGACTCGACTTGAGGGCTATAGGAAAGACGAAGACAGCTCGGTTAATTAGTAATTCGTCATATTGTTCACAAGTTTATAATTTTTATGAACTGTTTGACGAATTACTGATTCATGATAATACCTTCCACATTAAAAAAAATAATAATTGTTAGGTCTTTTTTTTTTTAAGTTCAGTTGTAACAACAATAAAAGCGGGTTCAAAAAACTTATACATTTTTTTTTTCATTTACTTCTCTGGTCCATTGATACTGAAAAGGCACTTGGAAGAATGACTTATAAACTCTGGACATATTAAAGAATGCAGAGTGTTTTAAGTGGAAATAGAAACGTATAATCGAAGTCATTTGTATAAAAAAAATGGAGGAAGGATTTACAAAAACTGCATAATAGTAGTCAGAATCAATCAGATGAAATAAGGTTGAAATAACACTGTTGAAAGTAGTACTGAAGGGACACAATTGAAAACAAGCAAGGGACACAATTTACGAAAACATGCTAGATATGGATAACTGTTGATGGGAACGATTTATGCGAGACAAAATACGCGAGATCTCGTACATGCAGCGAACTAAGGATGTGTTGTTAACTAGATATACTTTGTGTACGCAGTAGGATGTAAAAGTGGTTCAGCTCTGACGTTTTAAATAAAGTGTAACACTAATAGAATCTTCGTGTACTTAGAACAGGGTTTCTTAATATGTGTGGCACACGGACCCCTGGGAGGGTCCATTACTGGTGTTAGGGGGTCAGTGTACATAACTTAAAATTTAAATATTATTTTATTACTAGTGTAAAAGCCGTCATAAGACAGGAATTAAATTCAAAAGCACCAATACCTAACGGCAATTTTACTTATTCAAAAGTATTTTTAAAAAAACCCAATTTACATCACCACAGTACACGGAACTACGTAGCAGCAGCGAGGATCCCAATGTGTGTTTACGGGAACACACATTCTATAAATGTATTTTTGTGCACACCGTTATTTACGCACTTTTCTTTGTCGAGTGTTACTATTTTTGGGAGAGTACATATAAGGAAAACAATACAATTAATGTCTAACTTTCAACCAATGTTGCATCCCTTAGCGCTAGTGACAGAAAAAGCTGGGCTTTTATATATATATTGATGTTTTTATCTACAATTTTCCAGTAAGGGGTTCATAGGCCAATTAGAGGGGTCCATGGCACACGAAATGTTAAGAAACCCTGACTTAGAACAATAACAAATGTGAGGTGATGGATTGATTACAAATGACGCCATTTCTTTCACTCTTGAGTTTTCCTAAAATGTTTTCTTTCACTCTTGAGTTTTCCTAAAATGTTTTCTTTCACTCTTGAGTTTTCCTAAAATGTTTTCTGTCACTCTTGAGTGTTCCTAAAATGCTTTCTTTCATTCTTGAGTTTTCTTAAGATGTTTTCTTTCACTCATGAGTTTTCCTGAAATGTTTTCTTTCACTCATGAGTTTTCTTAAGGTGTTTTCTTTTACTCATGAGTTTTCCTGAAATGTTTTCTTTCATTCATGAGTTTTCCTAAAATGTTTTCTTTCACTCTTGAGTTTTCCTAACATGTTTTTTTTTCACTCATGAGTTTTCCTAAAAAGACAGACTTTCATAAATGGGTGCTTGGGTGGAATAGAAGAATTGAAATGGTGCAACAAGATCACAGATGTGGAACTGATGACAAGAACCAGGCAAGTGCCGGTGGAACAAGAGATGACAAGAAGACACTGGAGATGGATAGGACACACATTGAAGAAACTTGTTGATAGCATTACAAGACAATCCTTGTTCTGGAATCCCCAGGGTAAGAGAGGTAGAGGAAGACCAAAGAACACACGAAGAAGAGAACTGGAGATTGACGTGAAGGGGATGAAGACGGCATGGACAGACCTTGAGCTGACGGCACGTGACATAAAGACTTGGCGTATGTTAGTTGAGCCCTATACCCCTTGGGGAGTTGACAAGTGATGAACTGGTAGCTCTTTCTCGAAGTAAAACAGACAGGACATATCGTTGCATTTAGTATACGTCACACCTTGAAAAAGGGGGGGGGGGGGGAACTTGTTTAGAGAGACTAGTCTTTAAGGTCGCCTAACGAGTTCTCGCGGTATCTCGAGTTCTTTAGGATATTTCAACATTGTTGTCGTGGGGTAATTTTGAGGAGAAGGACAGGATTGGATGGAATGGAAGAATAAAGATAATGATGTCTTATTGATGGTCTATGAGTTGGAAGAAACTGCCTCTCCTCGGAAAATAGTGTACTAGAAATCCTTCATGCAAAGAGAAATTCTGGCAACTAAACAGGATATTTTCTGGACGATAAATTCTCTCTCACGAATCCTACAAAAGGACTATGTAAAGCACATATGGTTGAGAAAGGACATTTCGTGTCCAGCCACATTAACTAAAATATCCCGACCCACTAGAAGTTAGTTTCATTATGGCTCGGCCCCCAGGGTGTAGATTTATGTTTAAAACAAAATACAGCTAAATAAAGTTAAGAAAAATAACAACAGACGCTGTTAAGTTAAATTGAATAAAATAATGTAGATTCTCACATATCTGAATGTATATATAAATATGAAAAAAGTTTAGCTCTACTGATTAGAAAAAAACAACTACTATGGTCATCACATGGACCAGGAGATCTCTTCTATTGTTGTAATGCTGGTAGGTGTTATACTCATCTCTCCCAAGGCCTGTAGTAGCTGCGGAGATGATTTGTGTTCGGACTCGCTTGGTTTGGTCTGGCCCCAGCACTTAGGTAGCATAAACAGTTCTATGGGTTCAGAGCGTGGAAGAGGTTGCTTCCCTGGACTCAGTGCACATCACAGATAAGGATGGAGTAAGTCGACCCTGCTGAATACCTCTTCTGCTTATGGGATGTTTAGTAAGGAATGGGTTACTGGTTGATAGGGTATGGTTGGAAGGGGTAAATTGGGTTTTGGTATGGTCACCTGGTTTGTACCCGCAACTCATAGTCTGGTTTTGTAGGTAACCTGGTTTTTACCCTGGACCCATAACCTAGGTTAGTACCTTGTACCCGTAACCTGGCCGGTAAGCGTCCATCAGAAATTAAATTAACACAATGCTAACTACCATTCAGTAACAGTGTTATCTATTATCTATGAAATACTCCCTCTTAACTGACTTTATAGCGTATCTGGAGTTCTCAAACTCTATCTGGCTGTCTGCTTATTTACAGCAGTGGTTTTCCCCATATGGGCAATGAGTTTCACAAATGTGAGTTTTGGGGCTGGGGTCATCAAATGGTTGAGAACCACTTGTTCACCTAGTGCCCATAGAGCAGTATTTTAATTTTGGGGTCCCTGTCAACAGTGGTTTGATAACCACCGGGTAATAGTTTCCTATGCAGCTTTTACATGTTGGGGTGTCATTGCTGCCAAGGTCTGAGAACCACTGATTTACATTCTTGCTACTTGAGCGGTAAATCATTTGGAGGGTAGTCATGGTCTCAAGGGCTGGAGAACCACTGTCTTAAAATTTGTCAGTCAAGTGGTAAATTCATTAAATAGCTAAATAACGGTATACATTCCTAAAGTCCTGGTTCCTGTAGAAAATATCATTCATCTAAGTTAGTTGCTTATCCTTTACAGGACGTGGCAATCAACCCCAGCTTTTATTGTAAATTAATATGAAACAAATATAAAGGTATGTTATCAGGCACTCGCAGGAAATAAAGAAGTAGAACACCAGACAACAGAAAAACAACAGACATGAGTGGCTTTCTGTTGTCTAGTGTTCTACTTCTTTATTTCCTACGAGTGCCTTATAACATATCTTTATATTTGTTTCCTATTAATTTACTGTTTACAGGCCTCGTGGTTTCCCAGCTTTTATTGGCTGTTTGTGATTTTTCTAGGCAATTTTTTTCAATTCAGTAGTTTGCCATTGCTTTCTGAACGGTACGGCGCTTATACCATTGTTAAAAATCCACACAAAGCGATCTGCTACCAAACCGCATGCAGCAGGTTTAGAACCTGGTATATCTGGATTATGAAACTGCGTTCATATCCATTAGGCCACAGACGCCGACATTCATCTAAATGATAATAAAATAGTTCTTCAATCATAGAACATGGTATATGCATAGGATTGCATTAAATACATGTAAAGAACATTCCATGATGAAAAACACATTAATGTCCAATATGAGACAAAAGGAGAAGAAGTGATTGAGAACACTTTTATCAAGTTTGTAGTCTTGACAGAGAACACTGAAGCCTTATAAGAAATAGAAAATAGAAGGACCACTAATACACTTCTGTTTTGCTTGGGTCAGTATGCAAATCCCAAAGTAACATCAATAATATACATCAATTATTTAACCCTGAGTATTTATAAGACTAGAGAGAGATACTTTTATCATTATAAGAATGAAAAAGATATCCGAAGAGAAATGGTTTCTAGCGGTAGGAGAAATTTTAAAAGATACTGTGTCATACCAGTCAGTGATTAGAATTAGGACATAAACCTCAGCCATCGTGAAAGGTACCCTAATAATTAACATACCTTTGTGTATACTATTTTTATCTCCCTTCACTCAGTACTGTATACATATAACCATATATAAGTATTTTTTTCTGTCTTTTGTTTTTCTGTAACCAATATAGCTTTGTCTATTATATATTCATTGAAAAGAATTTCACTGTTGTTTCGTTCTTTTCACTAAATCTTCTGTATTGCTTGGTAGTTAACTGTTTGTTAATCAATGTCTTAATTACCAGCAGGGGGTCTCATGAGCCATACCAGTTTCTCAGGAGAAGTGTGGCTGAAGATCTAACATATTCTCAGGATCCTTGATGGGATATGCTTCACGACTTAACTGAGAAGAGTTTAAATGTCAGTCTTCTGAAATATTTCTTCCTACAAGTGTCGGACTATCACCTACAGCGAGCCAAAAGACACCGTGGAAGAGATTGGTACTCTCTTGTATTTCTTCTATCTATCCTCCCTTCTCCCTACACACCACAATTGTTTACATTTATCTACGAGCAAGTAACGCGCCAAAACATGGCGGGAAATAATTATATTGTGCTCATCCTTCATGTCCTGACGACGACGGCACTAATCCTTTTTGTGGTCAGGTCAATCCTGTCCATTTCAACTTCATTGGATCTTTGTAGTCAAATCTATCATGATTTATAGTCCGTGATCAATGCACTGTGGCAAAATTGCAAGATATGCGTGTTTTTTTTTATTTTTTAAATGGGTGTTCAGTTTAGCTTTCACGGTGCAATGCACGACGTCTCCATATTTTCTCGAAAAGCTTGTTTGATTTTTGGTTTTTTTTTTGCAAGACGTTTCATACAGATATTTTGTAATATTTGAATTCTACGGTTCCTCGCAGGGACACCCCCCCCCCCCCCTTCCCCTCCCTTCCGGCTTTTCCCCTTGTTTGGAAACGCATTTGAATAGAAACCGTTGTTCGAACTTATTTGTTGTGGTAGTTCTTTATTTAAAGAAAGTTAACAGGGACTACCAGGTGGTTCTAAACATGTGTCCATCTCTTTTTGTTTCCACAGGATTTTTATTATTCAAGGATTTTTGTGACAATGTGTATGACGAACCCGTGCCACAACTCAAGTTCTATGAAGAGGTATGTTTTTGTGTGTGTTGTAAATTGAATTTTGATGGTTGATCGTTTCTTGCTTTCTTCCTTTCCCTTTCTTTCTTTATGTTTCTTTCGTTCTTTATGTTTCTTTCTTTCTCTTTCTTTATGTTTCTTTCTTTCTTTCTCTTTCTTTATGTTTCTTTCGTTCTTTATGTTTCTTTCTTTCTCTTTCTTTATGTTTTTTTCTTTCTTTCTCTTTCTTTATGTTTCTTTCTTTCTCTTTCTTTATGTTTCTTTCGTTCTTTATGTTTATTTCTTTCTCTTTCTTTATGTTTCTTTCTTTCTTTCTCTTTCTTTATGTTTCTTTCTTTCTTTCTTTATTTTTCTTTCTTTCTTTCTTTCTTTCTCTATGTTTCTTTCTTTCTTTCTTTCTTTCTTTCTGTTTCTTTCTTTCTTTCTGTTTCTTTCTTTCTTTATGTTTCTTTCTTTCTTTCTTTATTTTTCTTTCTTTCTTTCTTTCTTTCTCTATGTTTCTTTCTTTCTTTCTTTCTTTCTTTCTGTTTCTTTCTTTCTTTCTGTTTCTTTCTTTCTTTATGTTTCTTTCTTTCTTTCTTTATGTTTCTTTCTTTCTTTCTTTCTTTCTTTCTTTCTTTATGTTTCTTTCTTTCTTTTTTCTTTTCTTCTTCTTCTTTTTTCTTCTTCTTTCTTTTCTTTCTTCTTCTTTTCTTCTTTTTCTTTTCTTCTTCTTTTTCTTTTCTTTCTTTCTTTTCTTCTTTTCTTTCTTTTTTTCTTCTTTCTTTCTTTCTTTTATTTTCTTCTTCTTTTTCTTTCTTCTTCTTTTTTTTTTTTCTTTTTTTTCTTTCTCTTTTCTTCTTCTTTCTTTTTTTTCTTCTTCTTCTTTTTCTTTCTTTCTTCTTTCTTATGTTTTTTTTTTCTTTTCTTTCTTTTTTTCTTTTTTTTTTTCTTTTTCTTTCTTTTCTTTTTTTTTTTTTTTCTTTTCTTTTTTTTTTTCTTTCTTCTTCCCTATGTTTCTTTTTTTCTTTTCTTGTTTCTTTTGTTTTTCTTTCTTTCTTTCTTCATGTCTTCTTTTCTTTCTTTCTTTTTTTCTTTCTTCTTCTTCTTTTTCTCTTTTCTTTCTTCTTTCTTTTCTTTCTTTTCTTTCTTCTTTATCTTTTTCTTTCTTTTTCTTTCTTCTTTCTTTCTTTCTTTTTTGTTTAATGTTTTTTTCTTCTTTCTTTTTTTTCTTTTTCTTTCTTTCTTTCTTCTTCTTTCTTTATTTTTTTTTCTTTCTTTTCTTTCTTAAATTTTTCTTTCTTTATGTTTCTTTCTTTCTTTCTTTCTTTCTTTTTGTTTCTTTCTTTCTTTCTTTCTTTCTTTCTTTTTTCTTTTCTTTCTTTCTTTCTTTCTTTTTTTTTTTTTTTTTTTTTTTTTTTCTTTCTTTATTTTCTTTCTTTGTTTTTTCTTTTCTTTCTTTCTTTTTTTTTTCTTTCTTTTTTCTTCTTTCTTCTCTTTCTTTTCTTTTTCTGTCTTTCTTTCTTTTCTTTTCTTTGCTTTTCGTTTCTTTCTTTCTTTCTCTCCTTTCTTTTCTTTCTTTCTTTTTTCTTTTTTTCTTTCTTTCTTCTTTTTTTTTTTTTCTTCTTTTTTCTTTTCTTTTCTTTCTTTCTTTCTTCTTTTTTTTTTTTTTTTTTCTTTCTTTTTTTCTTTTTCTTTTCTTCTTTTTTCTTCTTTCTTTCTTTTTCTTCTTCTTTTCTGTTTCTTTCTTTCTTTATGTTTCTTTCTTTCTTTATGTTTCTTTCTTTCTTTCTTTATGTTTCTTTCTTTCTTTCTTTCTTTCTTTCTTTCTTTCTTTCTTTCTTTCTTTCTTTATGTTTCTTTCTTTCTTTCTTTCTTTATGTTTCTTTCTTTCTTTATGTTTCTTTCTTTCTTTCTTTCTTTCTTTCTTTCTTTATGTTTCTTTCTTTCTTTCTTTCTTTCTTTCTTTCTTTCTTTCTTTCTTTCTTTCTTTCTTTATGTTTCTTTCTTTCTTTATGTTTCTTTCTTTCTTTCTTTCTTTATGTTTCTTTCTTTCTTTCTTTCTTTCTTTATGTTTCTTTCTTTCTTTCTTTCTTTCTTTCTTTCTTTCTTTCTTTCTTTCTTTCTTTCTTTCTTTCTTTCTTTCTTTCTTTCTTTCTTTTTCTTTCTTTCTTTATGTTTCTTTCTTTCTTTCTTTCTTTCTTTTTCTTTCTTTCTTTCTTTCTTTCTTTCTTTCTTTCTTTCTTTCTTTCTGTTTCTTTTTTTCTTTTTTCCGTCCTTAATCTCTTTCTTTTTGTTTTACGCAGTTTACATTGTTGCTTTACACAGCGGCACATACAGTATATAGACCACGTAACGCAGTTAATTGGTGCTTTCGGCTCGTGTTTCATTGTTACTATCGGCTCGTGTTTCATTGTTACTATCGGCTGGTGTTTCATTGTTACTATCGGCTCGTGTTTCATTGTTACTATCGGCTTATGTTTCATTGTTACTATCGGCGCGTGTTTCATTGTTACTATCGGCGCGTGTTTCATTGTTACTATCGGCTCATATTTCATTGCTACTATTGGCTCATATTTCATTGCCACTATCGGCTTGTATTTCATTGTTACTATCGGCTCGTATATCATTGTTACTATCGGCTCACAAAACTTTAAACTGGTGCCTTTTTATTCCCGCTATTTTGGTATTTTTTAAGTTTTAAGGGTAAAAAAAAACAGAGGGGGGGGGGGGCGCTTGTTAGTGAAACGCAGTTTGGATCATATGCTGCGTAAAGCATTTTTACTACGATTTTCTCTCTATGTGTTTGTTCTTGTTGTGTATGACAAAACAGGATGGGCTACCATTTTCTTGTTGTTGTAAATGCCAGAGGCAACAATGACCAGCGAGTTCGTCCTCAGGGTCTGCCTGCTTGGGATGTATATTCTTCACAAACACTTCTCTAGTAGCGTTCGTCTTTCCAGCTCCGCGCACTCTCAGAAATGGTTCACCTGCTCGACGCTGATCAGATCAAGCCAGGACAATTATTTATAATTCATGATGCACCAGTGAAGAAAAGCAAGCACGATTGACACACATAATTAAGTTGTAACACTTCTCTCTCGTGTGTCGTTTTTTTTTTTGTTCTTTCATAATGTATCCTCTTCTCTTGTATTACAGTAGAACCGCGATTATCTGAACGTCAATTATCCTATATCCGAACCACAGCCAAAAAAAAAAAAAAAAAAATTACGGTATCTACTTTTGGTGCAACAATTGTCATGCTGACGTTTTACTCCTGCGGCTTAATGCGTTCTTTTCCGATTATTTTTTTCTTCGATGATATGTGCAGTATTTCATAGAAATAATTTTAATTTGTCATTACGGGAGTTAAAATTCAAATTTATGCTTTTCCTGCTATATGGACTCAGGACAGTTTCCGCGACCTTAACTGTTGGCCTAATTACACTTTGTTTCGTATAAACTGGGTATTCTCATGTATGTTTGATTATCTGAACTATTTGATTAACCGAATCAGCCTTGGTCCCAGTTAGTTCGGATAAACGGACGCTCAGCTACATTATTATGTTCAGTTACATTCTCGTGTTTGTCTTTTATGCTTTACTATTTCATCTTCTGTCCCGTGTGTTTTCAGGGAAGGGGGGGGGGGGGGGGCGCACATGAAGAACGGGGCTATTGCTGCCTCTGGCATGTCTTAAAAGGTTACTAATAAGAAGTTGTATTTTGGGCTGCATTCGGTTGGCAGAGTGATTGGAGAGCTTGCCTCTGGCGGCAAAGTTACAGGGTTCCTGATTCGAAACTTTGGAGCATCACGCTCCAGGCTACCTAGTTGTAAATGGGTTCCCGACTGTGCACTTGAGTTAAGGTAGGTAAAGGCAGCGAAGAAGGGTGCAGGTCATCACCGCCTCATAAGGATGGTCCTTATATATATATATATATATATATATATATATATATATATATATATATATATATATATATATATATATATATATATATATATATATATATATATCTTTTTTATTAAAATAAAAATTTTGCCTGGTTTTGGCAAGACGCATTCAGTTCAACCAAGACACACGGTCTGTCGGTTATATTAGGGCGCATATCCAAATATAAAAGACTTTGCGGTCTGTTTATTTTTGGGTCCTAGTAAAGTGACATCTTAAACGGCCCTCTGTCTCTCTTTCCCTGGTGTGTCCAGAATAAGGACTGCCTTGCAGTTCTATTGACTGGTTTTTCAGTGTGTGTCCTATTCAACACCAGCGTCTTCGTCTCACATTTTATCCCACTAACGCCACATCCTCGGCATTTCGTGGAAAGATAAAGTGACAAATGTCGAGGTGTTGTCACGGGCTGGCCTTCAAAGCATGTATACACTGCTTAGACAGCGCAGACTACGCTGGCTTGGCCATGTCCGCCGCATGGAAGATGGTCGCATCCCGAAGGATATCTTCTACGGACAATTAGCAGATGGCAAGAGAACAGTTGGGCCGCCACAGCTGATGTTCAAAGATGTGTGCAAGAGAGATATGAGGGCACTGGACATGGATCCAGCAACATGGGAGGATGAAGCTGCCGATCGCACTAAGTGGCGATGCTATTTACGGCGCCACCTCAAATTAGGCGAAAAGAAGCTCACACAACAAGCAGGAGAGAGGAGAAAACGTCAAAAGGAATACCAGGAAAATAAACAGCTGAGGGCTGTCACCTCAAGGGCGCATTCCCATAGTCAGTTATGACTGAAGGGGCTATTATTATTATTATATTGAGAGTTCATTCATTTCCACTGTTCGCTGCGCAGGGAACTCCCACACTGGTCCCTTGAAAGCTTTCATCAAAGCTGGTATGCATTCTTGCGTCGGTGGTTCCTGTAGCAATATATTTTGCTGGATGAAGTTGCCAGGGATCATATTCATCATCATCATCATTCCTTTTCGTTCCCTGTGGAACATAGGGCAGAAACAGTTGCTCTCCATCGATTTCTATTCTAGGCTGCCTTTTTCAGCTGTGCCCAAGTCATTCTAATTTCCTTAGCCTCCTCTTCAACAGTTCTTCTCCAAGTTCTCTTTGGCCTCCCCACTCTTCTTTTCCCCTGTGGGTTCCAGTCAGGGGCACCTCTGGCTATGCTTGATTTTTCTCTTCTGAGTGTATGTCATATCCATCCCCACTTTCTTACCTTAATTTCTGTTTGTATTGGCTGTTGCCCACATCTTTTCCGTAGCTCTATATTTGTTATTACATCTGGCCATCTTATATGGTAATAAAATAAGTAGCATACTAACATGCATGCAGTGGCTTAAAATCTAAAAAAAGCAATTCTGGGAAAATTCTTGGAAAACTGAAACTGAGAGTAAACAAGCAGTTTTCTTTTGTAAAGGACTAGACAGCAATAGTTTTTTTTACATAGCCTTATATAGAAAATATTGTAATAATACAGGGTCGGAGACATCTATTTACAAAAGTCTGTAGCTTGAAGGTGACACTCTTTGAGACATGCCGCCATGTTGTTGGTTTCTGTAGCAATATATTTTGCTGGATGAGGTTGCCAGCGATCATATTAGTCGCATCTGAGGAAGTAGTCGTTATATACGTTCTTTGTTTCCACAGAGACCCCCCCCCCCCCCCGCCCCGTCAGTGTCTTGTCCTCAAGTCTTGTCCCACTAGTATTTTATTGAGAGCCATCGCTCCTTACGGAGGATTGGACCACCGCTGTAGCTGGTCACCTTACAGGAAGCCGCCTTTAAAGCATTCATGTGCTCTGGCAGTGGCGGACTCTGTCGGCAATTAAATTAAGATGCTGAGGTTGCCAGCCCCTCATGATTAATCTCATGTTAGTTGCCTTTTACGAGTTGCCTAAGGGGAGCAGTAGTTATGTTCTTTCTTTGCCTCCTCTGAGACCCCCCCCCCCCCCCGGACGCCCAACGCCGGAAACGGTCCGAGGGGATGTTGAGAGCGGGAACGCCAGAAATCCAGATCTTTAACACGGATCTTCACTGTTCCATTTTTTCTGGTTTTTGCCTTCCTCTGATGACGGTTCCCCCCTACACCCCCGGAACTTTTTTTCTGTTGAAACGGGCACTCAGGGGGTGAATGAGAGCGGAATTTGCTCGCTGCATCATGAAAGTATATAACAATACACCTATATAAAAACACGATTTATTCACAGAATATACAAATTCAGTGAGAGGTGTGAGCTAGTTTTTGTAGGGTAATCTCATTTATATTAGGTCTTATCTGAGACAGACAAACTCTCATCTCCTCATTAACACAAAGAAGCCTTTTCTCTTTTCTGGTCTTTGATATTTGTCAGAGCTGAAAATCCCTGTTCACAACAATATGTCTTGAAGAACTGTATCTGTTTGATATAAAATAAATTATATTACTGAATAACATTTCTGGAAAATTCTATTGGTTTCTATACATGTATTTCCCATATTATATCACATGTAACAAAATAAATAAGAAAATGACCTTCAAATTTATTTTTGGCATATGAATTTTTCGAATATCTCTCAAAATCCTTGATTGTCTATGAAAATTCTGGCTACATCTGCCATCCTGTCGCGCCACACCGTTCGAGAACCACTGATCTACACGCTTAGCTCGGGAGCCGCGCTGGTGTAATGGTTACAACGTTGCGCTGGCGACCAGGTATTCAAGGTTCAAGCCCGGGCGTCAGCATTTGAAGAGTGTCAACGACCGGGATTTTGACTGAATAACCTGAACGGCTCCTGAGATAAACCCTCTGTGGATGGGAAGGAGCGAAGCTCCTGACCGGGTTGGAAGGAAAGTCCACAGGCTCCCCAGCCTCGCAATGACATGTCATTGGGCCGAAGGGCTGAAAGCCCAAGTGCCGCTGGGGAAAAAAACACGCTTAGCTCACTCGCCGTTGAAATACACCTTAAGCGTTTGTTTTTAATACTCCCTCGCTAAATCTTGCAGTATCCCAAACACACTTGTATTTTGAACATTGAAATCTGGTTTTTGTTTTGTTTGTTGAAGAGCCTGCAAGAATAAAGGCGTTTGAATAATTTTTGTTGCTTACTTTTGTTCTCTTTAGAACTTAAAATTGTGGTGTGAGTAAAGCTTGAGCAGATAAGGAGCGCGTGTTATTAAATTGGGTGGGCGGTTAATGCGAAAAGCAGGCGCAGTTGTCTGTTATCGCGGCGGCTCAACACAGGCGGTACACTTTGCGTGGTTGTACACAGTGTACCTAACGGGATTTTGACTTTGGGAAGTGTACACGGGAACACATCGAAAAACCATTATGAAAGGTAAAGAGGCGAAGAAAAATATGTGTAATTTGTAAATAAAAAAACAAATAAAAAAAACAAACGTGGTCTGGTTTGAGATCTGCTCATAGAGAACAATGTAACATAACATGATGTTTAAAACAGGGATGTACTTTACAATTAAACAAAGATACGAAACTATTCCCTTAGATCACACAAGGAGGATCTCAGCACAGTGCACGAACTCCGTAGCACCGGCGAAGATACCAATGTGTGTATACAGGAAGTACACATTCTATAAATATTTTGGTGGTAGGTAGGTTTCTAATTTTTAAATTTTGCCAGGGCAGCGGCACGATAGGCCAACTCTTTAAGATTTCTATCCGCCGAGGGATTTTTAACGTGCGCAACTTGCACTCTGACCTCCTATTTTTACGCCTGTATCCAAGAAGGCTAGGCATCGGATCTCATTACCGAGGAAGGGGGGGGGGGGAAATTAAGCCATTATTAGGACCTCCTGGCTCTGAAATCAATTTCCATCTAATGTATCCCCTGTACTGGGAATCAAACACTGTACCTTTAGAATTAGAGCCAGACGCCATACATCTTAGCCACTCCTACCCCCGTTATAAAAGACATTGTGGTATGTGATATGTAATTCTAAAATGATCGGACGCAATGTTTCCCATACTTAGATATCAGTACATTTAGTGTTTCATTAAAATTAGACAATATACACTGCTAAATCAATATATTTTTTACTAGTGTATGTGACGTACGTCTAGTTTGACTAGTGAATTTTCCCTGATTTGATGGATGATTAAAGGGACTTTAGCTTTTCATAACATTAGAACCCCTGAACATCAATATTGTTGTAACTTTTCATCAACGAAGAGTAGCGGCTATGATCAAAGCAGTCAAAGACGATCCCCAGAACAGAGAAGCAGAAATTTAGCATCTCCGTGCGAACACTGAACCGTTCGCAAGATGGACACGAGCGGTCAGAAGAAAGCTTCTTGCAGACATCGCACCTCTGTGGCAACCGGCAGGCTTGCCCGAAAGACTATGGAACGGGACAGACGGAGCGTTCAGCGTAGCGGATACGATCTGAGGAATCAGGAAACTCACCGCGAACGAGGCTAGTCTCGCAGAAATTTCACATCCTCGCGCGAGCAGCCTGAGACGAACGAAGATCGGAAGCCAGTCGGGCTATCGCGGTTAGCATGGCGGCTAAATAACTTCGACTTTCCCTGGGATCTGAAGAAGCGCGAAATTTTCACACGACCCATTTAACTTACATTCCCGTTAGATATATACAGAATCTGAAAAGGGCAACTTTATCATTCGTTCTGACAGCATTCTAAGATTCACTAGCATATAGTTAAATTCCTGCTAGATTTCATCTAAATTGTTGGCTATTGGAGTGAATTCTTTTCTGTGCAGACGGTAATTTATACTTTAGCTTCGAGTGATCAGTGGTCTAGTTATTTCATTTTTATTTCACTGGATTGTGGTGTAAATTTAAACTTATTAAATAAACCCATTTTCAAAGTTCCAGTGCAAACTAAATGTTACATCTATAGGTTAATTTCCTAATACAATAGCCGCGTAAATTAATTTTGCAACTGTTAAGGGAATTGTGACTTTAATACAGTTTAGTTCTGTATAGATAGATGTGCTTTTAAAATTATTAACCTCACGGAGAGTTTTTTTCTTGATTTACTAATTAAAGACGCGAGCGCAGAAAATAGTTTAACTGTAAATGTATCGCGCGGTAGATTTTAATATGATTTCATTGCATTTCATGTTTTTTCTATTTGTATCCAGAGTGATCTTTCGAACCTCGCATCCCAGCAATTAGGCAGCATTTAAGCAGCCATTACGCAGCAATAGAATATATATAGAGCCTTGCCGACCCAGTTCGATTACTCCAGTGACATATGAACTTTTTTAAAGCTAAACTTGTGGCGACCTGTTGCGGGTCTCGCTCCTCTGAATTTAACTGAGAACAAAGCCACCCAAGAAACACTTTCAAAATACTAATTCATAAAGTCGTTAAAACTGGAAGCAGAACAGTCGCCAGTAGCAATATTCTACTCATGCTCTCTTTTTGTGGAGAAGAACATAGATTTACCTGAACACTGTCTGTCAAGTATATTCAGTGGATTTTAACACCCCCCGAAGAAGAACCTATCTCAGTGTTTTGTAGTTGTGACATTACGGCAAAAGAACGTTATCTCCACCAGCTGTGCCCGTCTTAGAAACCACACCATACCTCACACTTAGCCAAGTGCCTGTGCCATTCATTAGGAACTTTTTATAAAAAAAAAAACAACAGTAGCCCGTTACGCTTCACCGTCCGGCGATTTTTTGAGACTATTAGCTACCAGCCAACCTCGATAAATCTGGGGCCTGACACAGAAGAAATAAAAAGACAATTTCCATTGTTCTATGGTATTATCTGCTGTTGTAAAATTCCTAGGAAGTGCCAGAATTCACCATTTGGTAAGTCTGTGTGTGTGCCTGTGTGCTGGCCAGCCAAGCGTGTTTTTGAATAAAAGGAGATTTAATCTTTTTTACCCTTATAATTAGTTCGACCTAGTATTAAGGTGTACTGTATTCATTGTACGGGATTTCTCCTAGCGGGATAGTTTAACTGTGTTCATTTCCCCCTCCCGTAAAATTTGTTGGATAAAGGAAAACATTTAAGAACCCTAGCTTTTCCTCTACCCCGTTATCACTGTAACCCCTTGCCTCAGAGTAATAAATTTACCATTGGGTTAAATTGCCTATCTCTGATCATCATCATCACCACCCCCCTTCCTTGTCTTTGGGACTGGGTCTTTTCTGTTAGTAAATACAAGCGGGAAAAGGTGTATGGGGTACTTCTCCTCAAAACCAAAACCCCCCCCCCCCCCCCCCCCCCCCCCCCCCACCCCCCCCCCCCCCCCCCCCCCCCCCCCCCCCCCCCCCCCACCCCCCCCCCCCCCCCCCCCCCGTCATATTTGTATTCTGTAACCTTTGATTTCTGACTGTAAATTGATAATTATTTGTGACTTGATTTTTTATGATAATAAAAGTATTAAAACTTTATTAGCATTGGTGTCGGCTGGCCCAAATCAAACATTTCCCATATTTGTTATTGTAGTCCGTATTCATGTACGTTGAGCGTCAGAATCACCAAATCGGTGAGTGCGCCTGAGTGACTGGAACGGACAAACAATTGTTTGCTCAGAAGAGTGGTAGGAGTAGTTTTGAGAGTCAATTATTGTCGTAAACCGAGACTGTCCTTACTCTTCCCAGCACTTGATCTACTACCTGACTTTCCTAAATCCTTATTCCCACAGAGCCGCCACTATCATTCTACACTCTAAAGGGACCAATATCCATCAGAACTCTCTCAGAAAAAAATTACGACAGTGTAAAAGCCGTCAAAAGACAGGAATTAAATTCAAAAGCACCAATACCTAACGGCAATTTTACTTATTCAAAAGTATAAAAAAAAACCCACTATGCATCACCACAGTACACGAACTACGTAGCAGCGACGAGGATCCCAATGTGTGTATACGGGATCACACATTCTATAAATATTTTTGTGCACACCGTTATTTGCGCATTCTACAAATAAGTGTTACTATTTTCGGGAGAGTACATATAAGGGAAACAATACAATTAATGTCTAACTTTCAACCAAAGTTGCATCCCTTAGCGTTACTGACAGAAAAAGCTGGGATTGTATATATATATATATATATATATATATATATATATATATATATATATATATATATATATATATATATATATATATATATATATATATATATATATATACATATATATATGGGCTGATCACCCGTTTGCCAGTCACTTCGATTACGGAAACAACAGCAGATGGATTGATTTGCCATTGCCCTAAAGACGCCAATAGGCGTGATGGGAAACAGTGGCAAAGAAAACCTATCTGCTGTTGCCCTAAGACGCCATTAGGCGTAATGGCCACTGACTGCTTTGACGGTCGGTGGCTAAGGACGGAAGAAGAAGAAGAAGATATATATATATATATATATATATATATATATATATATATATATATATATATATATATATATATATATATATATATATATATATATATATATATATATACATATACTGTAGATGATTTCTACGGTAAATGTAAAGGTAGATCCATAACAAATACTGCCGTAGGGGATTGGTGTTAGAGACGTTCCCATACTAAGTCGAGCTTTGTTGTGAGGCAGTGTGACTAGTTCCCTTCCCTGCTGTCTTTTGCCATCCCTAACTCAAGAGCAGACTCTTTTTACTCATTTACAGCTGGGTTGACTGAAGCGTTACGTTACCAGGTTCGCCATAATAATTCGAGCTTTTTTATGAGATGGGGTGATCAGTTTCCTTCCTTGGTGCCTTTTGTCTTCCCAAACTCAAGAGTATACTCGTGTACCCATTTACAACTAAGTAGACAGGAGCATGACGCTGTGAGGTTTCAATCCTGGAACGACGTTAACGTCACCGCGACAGGAATGCGCTGTGACCGCTTAGCCAATCGGACGATCATTTCTACAGTGGGATTCCCCCTGTGGTGAAACATGACATGTTGAGAACTCAGCATTGCACACTAAGCTTGGAGGACTCACTAGAGCCACAGACGTAACTCTGGAGTTTTACCTGGTTGGCTTCATATAGGAGGATCTCACTGTGGACACATGATTGGGGGGGGGGGGGGGGGGGGGGGGGGGGGGAAAGAAAGGGCGACTAAGAAGTGGCTCTGCGTAGGACGTGACAATTCCTAGGTAGAGCCTAGAACCAGAGCACAGTATTTTAGCTCTGAATATTTGGAGAGCTCCCTTGGATGGCGGGGAATGCACAGTATGCCACGCAATTCTTCCTCCTAGCGTGAGGCCATATGCGATGATCATTTAAAAGGCCAGCCAAGCTGGAGAAACTGGAGCGCATGACTTCAACTCAACACGTTTGAGAATGGCAGAAAAGCCACAGGAAAAGCCTAGATCTACAGTGTAGATAATACCAAGAACTCTTTAACTCGGTATTGGCTGCAAAAGAGCGAGAAGCTCAGCAGTCATAGTTAAAGAACAACAACAACAATATACCGTTCAAATATATTACATTTTTAATGAATGATTTTTCTGCAGTTTAAAAAAAAAGTATGATAAAGTAAAATGAAAAATCTGTCTTGTACCCTTAAACGCATAGATTCGAAGGCTCGCGTACCGTATATTGGGAAACACTCTTCTGATGTACAGCATTCATTATATACACACATTGGGATCCTCGCTGGTGCTACAGAGTTTGTGAACTGTGCTGAGATCTTGTTTCTATGATCTAAGGGAGGAGATAGGAGCAATGATGGAATAGTCCGTGTTCAATGAATAATGGAAATATAGCCTACAGTATCTGACAGCCCTGAAATCCCGTTAACGATCTATGATTCGCTTGTACAGCCATGCAACTTACAGCCTGCGTTTACTCATTTTTAATCCACGCCTCTTTTCCCTGAGACGTAAACAAAACTAAGTTGTTTACCAAATTCGCGACATGCCAGTCAAAACAGGGAGCGAACCCGGTCTGTATACCTGAGTTTCTCACGCGAGCTGATCTGTCAATCATCTGATATCAGACAGATGCACGTGGAAAAACACCGGACCTCTTTGAAGCAAGACGATCGGGCAAAATATGTCCCGATGGATCCTTTGATGTTCGTACATACAGGGGGAGTCAACGCTTTGATCTCCAGAAAACGGGGAAAATCTCGGAAGGAAGCCCGTTACACGGGGTAAGTCTTTGTTGTCGATTAGCAAAGGCCGACAGAGCGACCGTAAAACCTTTTATCTTGGGAAACGTAGTTTCCTGATTTTTCTGCTATGCCCAATAGTGTGAAAAGTAACTTCCTCTAGAGAGCAGATAACAATAATGTATATAAACTGTGCCTTCTCAAACCAGTTATCAGTTGTCGCTCAGAATTTTTCGGAGTCTAAACATGTAGTCTAGAACCATTTTCTGGAAGGCGTGTTAATAGCCTTCGTGGGGATTTCATTCGGATTTTCTGGTAATAGAAATTTGTGCTTAAGTGTTAAAATGTGTTAAGTTTTACCATTATAATTCACTGTGATTTCCTAGCGTTAAAACTAGTGAAATAAATAACGCGTAGATTCTTTTACCAGTTGTGCAGTTTAATGTAAATTCCATCACCCGCTTTATCACACAAGAAGAGACGTTTAGTTGACTAATTAATACACTAGACGCGACTGATAGTGGACCATAGAATTCACGTTTATTCCATTTTATGTAATTTTAGTAAGTGACTGTTAGTTATACCAGACGCCGACAATCTAATAGCCATTAATGACATGCGATATTTGCTAAGTGCGCGGAGGGATAATTAAATAATAACTGACATTGTGCGCTGATCGTTGACCGAGACAGGAGGGGGAAAGGCTGTATGCCTCAACCAAACCTACACTCGCTAAGCGACGCGCGATAGGATAGGCTAGAGACACCGTGTGCCTTTTAACTTTAATCAGGACTGACGGAGAGGATGAGAGATCGTCTCGTCCCCTTCCGTATATATATATATATATATATATATATATATATATATATATATATATATATATATATATATATATATATATATAGAGAGAGAGAGAGAGAGAGAGAGAGAGAGAGAGAGATAATAGTAGCATTTTTTGCATAATGTTTCTCTATTCTAGCAGACCTAATCAAACTGCGACCACAGGTCTATTTTGCTCTAATGTGGTCTATTTTGGTCCTTTTCTTCATCTACTGATTGATTAATGTTGTCTTCTTCTTGGCTTACGTGCCCCAAGTTCAGTTGTGAACAGGACTGACCAAAGAGGCAAATTAACTTTTTAAATAGTAAATTTAACTGCACTTATAAATACCCAAACATTTGTTCAATTTTATCAGCCCACTGTGGCGAAAGAAAAATAACATTTCTATCTGACTTTTGACAGTCTTATCCAAGTGGATCTTTATCCATAAGAGTTACGCTGTTTCAAAATTGGCAATCACCACAGACCTAGCCGATATGATTTACCATCATCATCAGTTATAAATTGTAACAGTTTTTTTAGCAACCAGATGTTTCAAAAGACTGGAAGTACTTTCTACTGTTTACTGTGAACACAAATCGCGGTTTTTTTTTCTACATTAACTATTCGAGGTGTATGTCCATCCAGGAATCAACCACCAAATTTGGCGTCCGCCTCATAGAAATCTTATTTGTTATAGAGGAAGGACTGGGGCCACATTTGGAAGATACAAAACACTGAAAGTTTATATTCAGGATATTCGTATTTCCACGGGATATATCACTCAGATTAGGTAAGCGTGATTGAGTGGCCACTGTATGTCAGACAGAGAGAGTGAACAATTTCTTAGTTACAGAAACTATATCATTTTTGGTTTTGCTTAAATATTGTTTACTTACTGAGTAGCATTTAGTAGGAACTTTGTTATTTTCTTTACTGTCTATGTTGTAACATAGTGCTAACATTTGACCTTTGGGGTTATTAACTTTTTGGGTTCTTTCTTTCTCAATGAGGGGAGGGCACATGTATTCTGTTATTTTTCTATGTATAAATTCTGATTTTATTTGATCTTTCTTTAGATATTCGATGTTGTGAAGTTTAAATGATAATAAACAACAAAAGAACTTATCTTTGTGTGTTTGTCAGACCCATACCCAATTTACCATAGTTTTTTTCACGTTTGTGTGTCTTGTTGTTACAAAATTGTGTGTGGGTAGTTAAAGGTATATTTACAGATATAAGGAGGTATAAGATTGTCTTGTACTAAAAGATAGTCGTATAGATAGGCTGGACTAGAGAAACGACTCATTCCAGAGACAGATCTTCTCCTTAAACTATCCACTCGTGAAATCTATTCTCACACCTTTATTTCTCACGTACTATCACCATCCACTCTACTCAGGCGGGACCATAAATATCTTTCCAACCTATCTAAATTTACGACAAGGGGTACGCCGGTAAGGCTAAACTCGCATAGGGGTACGTGATTATTTTCAGTGTGGGAAACACTGCATCCGATCATCGAACTAATGTACACGAAACAAACGTCAAAATATAGATGATTAGCTGTCATTTTATTATATCAGAATTATATCACATTAACATAGCTCAGCGTGAGATCCGGTCTGTTCAACACATAACGGGGTGATGGTGATGATAGACATGGGGATTGACAAGTCATGTCCTATTTTGAAAATCTTATTTCTTCAAACCTATCCGACTAATTTATGTGAAACAAACGTCAAGATTAAGAGAGTTGAGTGCCGTGTTATTACGTAAAATGTAATGACACATTAACATAGCTCAGCATGAGATCCGGCTTGTGAAACACGTGATTTCATAACGGGCAACAATTTGTGCTGTTGTAACGTCAGTTTATTGGCCAATTCAGATTTGTATTTGGTTTCCTGAAACAAATACACACAATTACAAATAAAACGTATAGGTCAAATGGCAACTATTACTCATTGTTTTCACGTTGGTTTCATGTTTATCCAATAGTTTTAAAAAAATCAATAAAATGTTGACTTTTCAGTCACCGGGTTGAGAAACATAAAATTTTATGATTCAGGGCAGAAGCTATGGCACTACTACAAGCTCTGAAAATCCTCGCCATAACAGAATAACAGCCACCAGCTAAGATAGTAATCTTCACTGACTGTAGATCATTACTGGAATCAATACAGAACACCGGAAATGAAAACATGACGCATGAGATCAGATCTGAGCTTAACATTATCCAAAGTTATGAAAACCTTAATAAAAAAAAAATAAAAAAACAAGATTGAAGGCAAGCAGACCAAAGGACCACAACGCTACGAATGTGACAAGGATACAGCAAGACATGGAAGAGGACACTTTCTGTGTACCATGATGACAAGAGACTGACAGTGTTTGAAATCCTTTTCAGCAAGGATGGCGGATGGGAATGGCACGTAGTCTTCGCAACATCCTCGGTAATGAAGAGGTGACAGATTGGCAAAGGAAGGTGGAAAGCTACTTCAGCCTGATGCAAGCATAAACTTTCGATGAGACAAAGAGTTTTGTCAGAAGCAGAGCATCCGGGCCGCACAAATAAAAAAGAAAAGATTCATATTATTAGCTCAGCAGAAGAGAAGAAGTGGTCATCTTCAGACACCGCACGGGCTACAACAGATTGGGATATCATCTATTCAACAAGCTAAAGATAGGAACTACCGATGAGTGTAACTGTGGCGCTGATAAAATGACTACTGAACATCTGCTTCAAAGATGCCCAGCATATGAGGAACAGAGAAAGCATACATGGCCTTTACCAGCTGTTAAGTCATGTTTTATTATTGGGAGTTAGGTGTTAAAGATTTATATGTATGGGTCGGATTTTTGTACACACGTTAGTTAGCACGCTTTAGTGATGAGATGATTTTTTGAGTTGGGGGCTTATTGCTCGATAATTTTTGAACACAGCTCAACTGTGTGGTTGCTAGTTGTTTAAAAAAAAAAATATGATAAAGCAAGTTGTCGAATATTCTTAGTGTTAGTTTGGGGAGAGACGGTTGAGCTGAGAAATAGTCTCACGCGGTTAGTCCGCGCATGAGTAATTTTTACTGAACTGTTCTGAGATGCAGTAATCTCGTGACAGTACGTTCCTGGCAGGGCTTCGGGATGGTGACTATCCATCTCGCTAGTGTGTTCCAGTGGGTTCTTTTGTAAAGGAGAATATTTGATAAAGTGCAGAGTATATATATATTATCGAAGTGAAGATAGAGAGATTTACGGGAATGTTTTTCTCCCGGTGTATTTGTCATACAAAGCCTTGGATTGCACGGGCTTATGGTTATACTGCATTTTGTTGTTCAAAGCTTGGATTATGATGGATTATTGATGTACTGCATTTATTACTCAAGTATTGGATTATGATAGCTTATTGTTGTACTGCATTTGTGTTCAAAGCCTTGGATTTACTATGCTAGCTTGTTTATGTATCGTACTGATTATTCAAAACCTTGGAGTAGGTCAGCCCAAGTTATGTTATTATGAACCGTGATGCATGCGGTCCCGGTTAACGGATTTTTGGATTTATTCACCCAATGCTGTATGTTTATGCTGTGAACTATTTATACCATGATGTCTACGTCACTGTGTCGGTAATAAACCGTGTATAACGTTACCAGTCGTTTCAACATTTCCTGACTCTTACGTTTACTGTGGTGTGTGGTTCCAGTCTGTGTTGGTATGCCAAAACCCTTTGCATTCGCGTATATTGACAGTCACTCACTCACACACCGGTCGGCCATCCGTAAGCTCGACCTAAGCTGATCGTCATTATCAGCGTATATATATATATATATATATATATATATATATATATATATATATATATATATATATATATATATATATATATATATATATATATATATATATATATATATATATATATATCAGCATTGACTTCTTTCCACCACTATAAACTTGACTTAGAAGCCGAAGTATTGGCCAGTCTTAATCTGCTGCAAAAAGAATGTGTTAAAGAAAATAAACTGGTAACACCAGCACCATTCCTGGAACCACTGTATAGAGATGCAAATAGCCTCAAGCTGACCGCTGCTTTCTTTGAACATATTCAAGTTGACGTCTGAGAGTGTAAGAAGTAGAAGATAATACCTCAGCTTGTTAAGTAAATAGATTGTGCAAGAACAGTTTTATACAATTATTGGGAAGTAAAAAGACAGTTGTACATTAATTTCGTTGATTTTGAAAAGGCTTTTGACAGTATACATAGGGACAGTTTATGGAAAATACCGAGGGCTTATGGAATTCCAAACTGCATAGTGTCAATCATAAAAAGCCTTTATGCCAACTTTACGTGCAGCATTGGGCAGAGCAACCTAACCTTTGAAGTGAAGACAGGAGTACGACAGGGATGCCCCTTATCAACCACTCTATTTTTAACAGTCATAGACTGGGTGATGCGCCAGGCAACAGAGGGCAATCCAAGAGGAATAAGATGGACTACATTTTCTACATTGGAAGATCTGGAATATGCAGATGACATTGCACTGCTAGCGCATTCACATCAACACATCCAGGAAAAAACGGATAGACTTAATAAGTATAGCCAGCAGGTGGGCTTGAACATCAACCTAAAGAAGACAGAGGTCATGACGCTCAATGTGAGCTACCCTGAGCCCATATCAGTAAGGAATCAGCAACTGGAACAGACAGATGCCTTCACATACCTAGGATGCATAGTAACACCAGACGGCGGAGCAAGCAAAGACATCAACAACAGAATGAACAAAGCAAGAACAGCCTTTTTTAGTCTAAACAACGTCTGGAAGTCCTCTCAGTCCGCACAAGCACAAAATTAGGATTATATCAGAGCTGTGTGCTTTCTGTGCTTCTCTATGGCGCGGAGAGCTGGAGAGTTACAGAGAAGGAAATGTCGAAATTGTCCTCTTTTCACACAACATGCCTAAGAAAAATTCTCCGAATCTTTTGGCCGAATATCATCACCAACCAAGATCTGCTTACTCGGAGCAAGCAAGAGGACATGCACACCATCATAGCTGGCAGACGCTGGAGCTGGGTTGGCCATGTCCTCAGAAGAGACTCCAATGCCATCACAAGAACAGCTATGCTACGGACCCCTGAAGGAAAACGAAAGAGAGGCCGAACAAAAACAACTTGGCGGAGGACTGTAGAGGCTGAGATGCAAAGAATGAACCAGAGTTGGGGCACTGTACGAAGGATGGCCGCCGACCGAGCAAAGTGGAATCAATTTGTTGTTGCCCTACAAGACGCCACCAGGCGTAATGGCCACTGACTGCTTTGACGGTCGGCGGCTAAGGATTAAAGAAGAAGAAGAAACAGATTGTGCAAGAACAGTTTTATACTAATATTGGGAAGTAAATAGATTGTGCAACAATAGTTTTATACAAATATTGGGAATTAATTAAATAGATTGTGGTAGAACGATTTTATACAAATATTATAAAAGCAGCGAGGAGGGGGAACTATGCTGGGAAGAACACGTTAGGTAAATAAACTCACAACCGTCAGCTGTTCCTAAACGTCAATGCTGTTTTCATCTCGCCAAATCTCACCTTCCGAAAATTTGACACGGTGCCAGAGTTGAGTAACACACAAACAGCTTGGGAAGTATTAAGTGGAAAAAGGAGGAGCAGGGGGAGGGGGAGGAATGATTTGGGAGGAGTAGATTTATTTCTGAGACGTGGAGTACAAACGATTTTAATGTGTCTGCGGTGCAAAGAAAACTGTTGTCTTTTAAAAAAAAATTGTTTTAGAACAGGAGACGCCGATGAATGTTTCTTCTGTTGGACTTGAATGTAACATTCTGCCTCAAGACATTCATAAATAGATCCGTCCATTGCATGCACCTTAAATGTAGCAGCCTCTTGCAGTCATATCCGACTATGGCGATGATGTACCATGAAAGTGATAACCCTCGACTGCGTTTTGCCCGACGTTCCTTTCGACTTGATTGTTGTAAAGGCTTCTCTTCTCCCAGTCGCCGCAATGCTAGGCCTCATTAATATGTGGACCTGCCTGCGTCCTAATATAACCGACGGACCATGTATCTAAGTTGAACTGTGCTGAGATCCTCCGTGTGTGATCTAAGGGAGGCGGTCGGAGCACTGATGGAGTTGTCCGCGTGCAGTGAGGAAGGTCCTTAAAAAAGAAAAAAAACCCAGATATATCATCATCATCTCAACCCGTAACCCGTCATGGGTCGTTGGGGTGCCATGATGGAAGCATCAGCAGACAGGGTCCTCCACTGCTCTCTATCCTCAGCAATGCGTACAAGTGTGGAAAAACCGTGCCCTGCCCATTCTTTGATGTTATCAGCCCAGGATTTTCTTTGCCTTCCTCTTCTCCGTTTACCTTCGACTGTTCCCTGGAGGATCGTTTTCGAAAGGGAGTCATGACGAGTTACATGCCCAAACCAGGCAAGCTTTCGACGTTTCACTAATGACAAAAGTGGTTCTTAGTGGCCTGCATACGTGTTTATTTTCTCTCTAACATAGACATTTGTTTTGTACTCTTCATAGCAAATGCTCAAAATTCTTCTATAACGTTTATACTCGAAAGCCTGAATCCTTCGCTCCGTTTCTGCAGTGAGTGTCCAGCCCTCACACCCATACATGAGAATAGATAATACAAGTGATTTGTACAACTTGATCTTCTCAGGAAAACTGATGTTACTTTTCCAGATTACATTCAGCCTTGTCATGGCGTCTCATGTCTTGATTTCTTTACTTGATCTTCCATCACTACATATAGTGGACCCCATATATTTAAAGGTGTTAACTTCTTCTAACGTTTGCCCATTTAACGTAATGTTGGTTGGAACATGTTTCTTATGGCTATTCACCAATATCTTTCTTTTTTCTATATTAATTTCCACCCCATACGTTCTTGTTACTTTCTCCAGTCTAGAGGTAAGGTCTTGAAGTTCTGATTCTGTTCCTGCTATAAGATCGATATCATCAGCAAAACGTAGATTGCAAAGAGGTCGACCTCCAATTGATATGGTTGTTTTATAATCGTAGAGAGCCTCCTGCATAATATGTTCTAGATATATATTAAAAAGCACTGGGGACAGGATACATCCCTGACGAACTCCTACAGTTGTTTTGAAAAATTCACCAATGTCATTTCTTGCAAAAACAGCACTGCTTGCGTCCATGTATAGTGCTTCAATGATATCTATGATGTTGGTATCAAAATTGAATTTTCTAATTATTTACCATAAGCCTTCATGCCAGACTCGATCGAAGGCTTTTGTGAAATCGATGAAGTTATGGTATAAATCGCGTTGATGCTGGAGATGTTTTTCGATCAGTAATCTAATATTGAAGGTTTGTTCTGAGGTACTTCTTTTTGGTCTAAAACCAGCCTGTTCCTCGGACAAGATTTCTTCTGATTTCTGTTTTATTCTGTTCAAAAGTATCCTTAACATCACTTTACTTGGATGACTAATAAGGCTAATGGTTCTGTAATTTTTGCACATTTTTAGATTTCCTTTCTTTGGAAACGGTATTACTAATGACTGCGTCCACTCTTTTGGCCATTTTTTAGTATTCCATATCTTCTGGCAAATTGTTGCCAGGATTTTTACTATATCTGGTCCTCCATATTTCAAGAGCTCTGCTGGGATATTATCCACACCCGGTGACTTCCCTCCTGTCATCGAACATATAGCCTCTTCCACTTCTTCCCGTAATATTGCTGCATTTCCGAGTTTCCTGTTTTCACACTTAATGTTGTTTAATATGCTATAGTCAGGGTCGAGTTAACAGTTATATAATTCTTTACAATATTCTGTCCACCTTCTCATTACAGCTGTTTTTTTCATTGAGCAGAGCCCCATTGATATCTTCTATGACAGTTACCCTGGGCTGTTGGGGTTTTGATAGTCTTCTTAATGTGTCGAAAGCTGCCTTGCTATTACCTTTTATTAGCCCCGTATTAATAGACTCACATTGATCAGCTAGCCATTTTTCTCTGGCCTGTTTCATTTTCTTTCTAATATTTTTATTCACCATACTGTATTGCCATGCTGCTTCAGGAACCTCTTTCTTAACCTTTTTCATTTCCCGCCGTGTATCACATAACTTCAGAATGTCATCTGTAACCCATGGTTTGTTTATTTTCTTTCTTTTACCAAGTATTTCTGTTGCTGATTCAATGAGCACGTCTTTCATGTTCTCTGTAATTGAGTTGATATCTTCCTCCAGAAAGTTGAGAGCTGCAAATTTTCCTCCAACAGTTGCCTCAAAGATTCCCGTGATTTCTGGATCTTTCAGTTTGTCTAAATTGAATCTTAATCGAGAACATCTGTTTTGATTATAATTCTTTTTGAGTTTAAGCTTGAGCGTCGTCAATACCATGTCGTGATCACTACCAATGTCGGCGCCAGGAAAAGTCCTAGTCTTGGCTTTATTAGTACTGGACTTGAATCCATATATATATATATATATATATATATATATATATATATATATATATATATATATATATATATATATATATATATATATATATATATATATATATATATATATATATATATATATATATATATATATATATATATATATATATATATATATATATATATATCGTATATGGATTCAAGTCCAGTATTAATAAAGCCAAGACTAGGACTTTTCCTGGCGCCGACATTGGTAGTGATCACGACATGGTATTGATGACGCTCAAGCTTAAACTCAAAAAGAACTATAATCAAAACAGATGTTCTCAGTTAAGATTCAATTTAGATAAACTGAAAGATCCAGAAATTGCGGGAATCTTTGAGGCAACTGTTGGGGGAATATATCTCAAATACGGGTATATAGTGTCTCAGTGCACGTCATCTTTACTCACGATGTATAAACAAGATAAAACTAACGCTCGAGCATAAAGAAAATGAACAAACGCTGGGTACTCAGCTCTCAGAGACTAAGAGATATAGATAGTTGAGATCATCGCTTTGGTATTGCCATTAAACAGATTTGATGTCGCGGGTGAACTGTCTAAAGATATCTTAGATGAACCCAATAGAAACATCAGCAAGTCATTTCCAGACACCAGCACAGGCCGCATGGTAAATTAGGTTTACCCACTCCCACATTCAGATTCTAATCTCACATTCATGAAAACTCCGCAATCCAGATGCGTAAAATTAGACTACATGCATTAGACTTCAAACGAAAGGGAGCTTACATAAAAACAGAACAGAGACGAGCTCCTATTGGTAAAGACACTCGGGCACGCGCGACTGTATGAACTCGTCAATGTGCTCTCGTCGTATAGAGAATATGTTTTAGAGCGGTTTGCAGACACAGTTACGAAATGTCGAAGGTTACATGCAACTAAATAAGCATTTGTTAGATAAATAGACGAATCCTCATTTACAAATAGATCACGAGTAAATATCACAGCACCATTACAAGGTTAACTCGGCTTAAATGTTACGATTACGAAGGTTAATGTTCATGTAGTTATTCAAGTAAATAACAGTTACCTTTTACTAAGCAATGTTGAAAAAAAAAATTATGGTGTGGTTTATTACGGAATAAAATTACACAGGCAGTGGACAAATACAGTACGTTCGCGATTTACGCGAGGGTTGGGTTCCAGTGGCGCCTGTGTAATTTGAGATACACGTAAATTTAAGTCATTTTCTCCGATTGGCTAAATAAGCAGTCAAAGCGTTGAATCTCGCGGCGAATTCACCGGGTTCCGGGATCGAAACCTAGTGGTATCACGCTCCAGTTTTTTTAAAGCTGTAAATGGGTACATCGAATGCTCTTGAATGAGGAAAGACAGTCGGTGAGGAATGGAACTAGTCACTGCAGCTCTTAAAGCTGAACTTAATATAGTGATACCTCTAACACTTCACCCGCCTACGACAGTAACTGCAATAGGACTAACTTTACCACTGTTATGACGCTTCTGCTAAGTAGTTACAATAAATAACAATGAGTAAATCGCTATTCGCGCTGCACTGGAGAAATTGTCGTGATACGTTAAGTATCTTTGATATCGCAAAATATACCCTAATTATAACCAACTGGTTGAACAGGCTATCATAATGGCGATATTCAAACAAAATCAAACAAACAAAAAAACTATCTTTGTTTTGTGTTTTCTTGATCATTTCATGCGTGGTCGACACAGTTTTGGCCAAGAGTTTAAGGTGTACAGTATTCTAAAGAAGTCAGCCCAAGTGTAGTACTGAAAATATCTTAATCATATATTAATATCGGATTGGGGGAAAACAAAAGTGCTGCACTTTTTAAAACCTTTCATCCATAGACGGGGAACTTTTAAAAAAGTAATAAGTGTTTATTACTTATAGATACATTCTCGTCTGTTACAACACGTGCTTGTAGAGCGCGAATTTGTCATACGCGGTTGGTAAATAGGGAAATAAAATCAATAAAACACGAAAGCGTGTTAGCTTATCCGCTTTTTTTCGCGAGGTGACTATGAATAACACGAGATGAACGCGAAAAACGCCACCAGATAAACGTAGTGACCCGCGGAGGAATACACAACATTCACACACGCACACGCATGTACATCTACTGCCCTACGAGTATGTGTTGCGCTGTTCTCCTGAGTTTGTGTACTTGTCTTGATAAAATTAATTTATGCGACATCCCGAACATAAGTAAGCGTCATGGTTAGAAGAATTGAAGTAGTGAAAAAGGAGAGCCTTAAGTATTGAGAAGAAGATTGAAATAATAAAACTTTTCAAATAAACGAGAGAACACGTGAGACTACACGAGCAACAGGTCTGAAGCAATCCACATTACGCACCACAAGAGACAACGCTGCGAAAGTAAAAGAAACATGGTTAGCAAGAACAAGTGCGAATACTGCAAAGTCTACCAGAGCAAGGCCTGAAGAAATAGAAGAATTGAAAATATTAATGAATGTGTGGGTCGAAGACAACAAAAGGAAAAAAAAAATATGCGATCTTGAGCAATCTTTCTCACAAGTAAAAAGGAAGCATTAGTTATATGAAACAGGCTGCATCAATGCAGTCTGGCTGAGAGAGTAGGGATCGGAGAGGGAAGGCTAACCCGGTCCCAAAAAATGCCGTGCGGAAGTCGGATGTGTCCGCCGAAAGGCGCAAATATCGCAGCTTCGCTGCAAACGGGCACAACGCAGCCAACGCCCTTTTCAGGACGAACGAGGAAGAAGAAGAAGATATATGAAAGCCTTGAAGAAAAATCCTCAAACCCAGCAGAAGTAGCTCCTTTTAGTGCTAGTAGTGGCTGGTTTAACGGCTTCAAACGTCGCATTTTCATTGAGTTTTTTTATTGTTTTTTTGTTTTAGTGTATTACTTACGAGACTGCAGATTTTGAGTGTTATGCCCCCAACCCTATTTTCTCATAAGCGCTGTTATTTTTATTGCGCGAAAGTCAACAACGTTTTAGGAAGACATAAAGCGCGTTATACGAGAAACAATTGTGCTGTTGCAAAAACTGTTCAGTATTGATGCCGCCCCCAGATGGTGTTTTCCTGCGACATATTTTGTTATCATTGAAGATATTGTCTATTTTTATATCTTTCTACGTGCTCTGGCTCTCATGTTAATGTCAGTCCTGTTTGGTTTGTGGTATTTTCATGCTGTGTATTTTTGCTTGAAAGCGTTTAGTGTGCGGTCAGCTTCCACGGAAGCTCGTTATAATCTCCCTTACAGTGTAGTATCGTATATTATGGTATCTTTGTGCAGTTAGTGCTTTCTATACATAGTAACCACAAGGTAGAGATAAGTGTAGAAAATCTCATAGGCACTAAGACCCCATCAGAAGTACAAAAGTTAATAAAACACTATATTACAAAAACTAAAGCTAACATATAAAAATAAATAAATAAGGATCCGAGCCAGTAGTCCACACCGGTGAAAGACCCCCCAGATACATACGGATTAACCAAATAACCCTCCAGTGAAAATTAAAAACATACCAGCTTAGAAAATATCATATTTTGGATAATAAAACCATTTTGAACTAAGATGGTTTGGCCATGTCTGCAGAATGGGAGAAGATCGGCTACCACGACAAGCATGGGAAACAAAGAGCCAGGGATCCAGACCCCCAGGACGACCCAGAGTTCGCTGGGAGGACAACATTAGACAATCTTTGAAGGACCGAGGACTAGAATGGAACCAGGCCAGGAGGAAGACAGCCGATAGGATAGTCTGGCGCTCTCTCTTCCAAATCTCTACACCTCACGGTAGAAGGGGAACGACTAAGTAAGTAAGTGAACTATAACTACAAAAGGAAAAAATACCTACTAGAGATATTATAGAATAAAATAAATACAAACAAAAACATATTAAAATAAATGAAACACGTCCTGATATAACCAACAGCTCCATGTATATGGTTGAAAGGTGTGTGCTACAAAGAAAAGTAGCAAACACCTTAATTAAAAAAAATTAGTGCTTTCTCTTCAAGTACCATGCCCGGTGGTTTAGGGGATCATGTGTCTCCACAGCTTCCTCTTCAGTACTGTTTATCAGTTCTGTTGGTGATGTCAGACTGTCCGAAATCATCTCCCTTTGTCATTCTGTATCTCGTTTGCCTTCAGTCTTTCTTGTTGTCACAGTTTATTTCCAGTATATTCCAGCTTTCTTTTTCTCATAACATTCACGAAGAAAGACGGTTGAAGTTGCCCACCCGAAGTGGAAAAGCTGAGACAGAAGAGGGACCGGAAGGTGAAAGCTGGCTTTGGCAGTACTGTGCATTGTACTTATACTGACCTGTCCATGGCGCAGAATCCCATATATAAAATCCCAGCTTTTTCTGTCAGTACGTAACGCTAAGGGAAGCAACTTTGGTTGAAAGTTAGACATTAATTGTATAGTTTCCTTTATATGTACTCTCCCGAAAATAGTAACACTTAACAAAGAAGAATGCGCAAATGAAGGTGTGCACAAAAATATTTATAGAATGTGTGATCCCGTATACACACATTGGGATCCTCGTTGCTGCTACGTAGTTCGTGTACTGTGGTGATGCACAGTGGTTTTTTTTAATGCTTTTGTTGCCGTTAGGTATTGGTGCTTTTGAATTTAATTCCCGTCTTTTGACGGGCTTTTACACAAGTGACCTTTGAAATAAGGTTTGGAACAGTATTATCTGAAATGGCTGGCGGCACCCCCCCACTTTTTTGTTCAGTCTACTTCTACCTCTGTTACCATGAGGACTCCAGAACAAGGATTGCCTTGAAATGCTATCCTCAGGTTTCCTTAGTGTATGTCCAGTCCATACCTAGCGTCGTCTTCTCATCTCCTGTTCCACTTGTACTTGTCAGGTTCTTGTCATCAGTTCCACATTAGTGACCATGTCGTACCATTTCAATCCTTCTATTCTACACGACCACCCAGTTATGAAAGTCTGTTACTGTTTGGTTCTTGTTTGTGTTGTTCTCCATGTTTCAGGGCCATACAATAATAAACTGACTTGACATTGGAGATGAAGAGTCTTATTTTTGTGCTGGATTTGATTTATTTTAATTTCCATATATTTCCAAATGCAGTGTAAGCTTCTCTTGCCCTTTGTTCTGTTATTTTGATATCACTATTTGTCCCTCCAATTCTGTCCTATGTTGCTGCCAAGATATATTTCTACATCTCTTAGGGGTGTTTCTTCAAGAGCAGAATGGAAGGGAGGATATCTGGGCTAGCGTTGCTTAACGGTTTTATTTTATCACTCGTTTGTAAAAGTTCGTGCAGTAAGTGGTTTATCTAGTCTTGGCACTCATCTTCCCTTTCCCTGACCCTAGTTTCCGATGATGTTTGAGTATAAATTACAAATCAGTCGTTCATGTATCAAAGCCGAGGAATCGATTGAAGCCCGTCCTTACTGTACCGGCTTATCGATTTCTGGTTGGTTGTAAGGGAAACGCCCCGCGTGTAGACATAACTAGCTTTTTTTTTTTTTTTAACTGCGATTTTATTTGGTTATGAGGCACGTCTCTTCCAACCTGAACCGAAATCCATTGGTTATACCAGCGCAGTTGCTAGTCAGAAAAGTTAGAACTCTAAAAGGCGACATTGACAAACACCAAGCCATGTAAAGGGCTAATGGTTTCTTGTCATCTGGCGTGATAAAGCCGTGTAAGGTCCCATTAGTGTCTTTCAACTATCGCATGAGTCGGCCATAAGTCAATCGAGACATGCCGGTAAATAAAAGAGGAGGAATTAGTAGATCGGTAGGTGATGAAAGGAACTAGTTTTTAAGCTTTGGAAATTGCGCACTAGCCCTCTCCCACCGGCATTTAAAGGCGCAGCTATCCCCAGGATTAAATGCACCTTTTCCGCATTTCCCCAGGGAAAGAGAGGCAGAGGTAGATCAAAAGACATATGGAGGAGAGAACTGGAGAGAAGTGAAAATTATGAGAAAAACGAATAAAGAACTAAAACTGATGGCACGTGACAGGAGGACTTGGCATGTGTTCTTTGAAGGCCTATGCTGCTTGGGGAGCTAAAGGGTATTGATTGATTGACTTCCGCATTCCCAATGAAAACCCACGACCTGTCTTACTACAATTCATTAGTAAACTGCTATAAACATGAAAGTGATCTGTTCTTTGAAGTGAAGTGAACAAGTGAACATTCAGTAAAGTATGATTTAGTTTGTGATCAAAGTTACACATAGGCTGCAAATTTCAGATGCCCTGAGAACACATGATTTTATCAGATAGATGTTAGAGAGCTCACCCTTTCTAAAGCAGTTCCCAACATCTCCTGGGTGGCCTCCAGCTAAGCTAGTGTGTAGATGCCCTGAAAATACTACCAGTGTCTATCAGCTTGCATGTAAACAACAACGGTGAAGGTACTCCCATAGAAGATATCGTCAAAGATGAGTGAAGTACTAGAGACGACATAGGTCTCCGATTTATGAGGTATCGTGGCCAGTTACATTCCTCGCTGCTTTTGCATTCTTCAACTCGAGAGCACTAGAAAACAGCTGTCAAAAAAACAAAACCGTTTTTCGTATCACTGTTTAATTTGTTATAAGTTGAAGGAGAAGACTGTCATAATCTAGTTGCATTAAGCACAGTGCATACATACATATAAACACAAGCCCACAAATGGACACACACACACATATTGTATAGTGCAGGGGTTCCCAGCCTGGCGTACGCGCACTCCCAGAAGGCACGAGAAGCGTGTCAAGAGGGTGCCAGGGATATTTGGTTAATGACTCAATTATCCTATTTAAATATTCCAAAAGTATAGTGTTAGTGAGAAAAAGTTATGGATTTGATTGCGAACAGCGTGTCCTGTTCTTGGTAAAATCCAAAGCAAAACACAAACTGGGGTGCTGACTATGATATACGAGTATCTCTGTGCAGAATGTTGGGGAGGAACAGAAACATAATTGTAGAAACTGTCCTTTGTTCACACAACCGTGCCTAAGGAAAACTGTGGCCAAATGCCGTCATCAACCAAGAACTGCTAACTCGGAGCCATCAAGAAGATATGCATACCATCATAGCAGGCACGCGCTTGAATTGGGTTGACTGCATCCTCAGAAGAGACCATGACCACCGTCACCAGAACTGCCATGCTATGGATCCCAAAAGGAAGGTGAAAGAGAGGCCGACCGAAAGCTTCTTGGCGGGGAACTGTAGAAGTAGAGATGCAAAGAATGAACCACAGTTGGGGCAGGAAATGAAGGAGGGCCGCCCACCAAGCAAAGCGGAGACAGTTTGTTGCTGCCCTACAAGACACCAAAAAAGGCGTGATGGTGACTAAATGCGTCGTCAGTCAGCGGCCAAGGACCAAAACTGTACTTAGGGCAAAACTGCTCGTTGACAGGAAACAGAATCAGAGGCTTCCTTGATTTATGTGACTGTGTTTTGATAAACCATCACAAGAACAGCTATGCTATGGACCACAGAAGGAAAGCGAAAGAGAGGCCGACCAAAAACTTCGCGGAACGAACGAACGAACGAAATCTTTATTTCATCAGGGTAAAGAAATAGGCATAATTGCCTTTTTACATTTCTGCCCTGCAATACAATTTTCAGAAAACTGTGGAGGTCGAGATGCAGAGAATGAACCAGAGCTGGGACAAAGTGGAAGCATTTTGTTGCTATCACATAAAACGCCACCAGGCGTGATGGCCACTGATTGCTTTGACAGTTGGCGGCTAAGGATCAGAGAAAAAGTTTAGATAAACATGACACTAATAGAGTGTTTAGAGCGCTTGCCTCTTGCACCAGAGTCACCGGGTTGCAGGTTCAAAACCTGGTAGCGACACGCTTCAGTCTACCCAGTTGTAAATGAGTACGTGACTCTGCTCTTGAGTTAGGGAAGGAAAGACAGCGAGGAAGGGAACTGGCCGCCCCACCTTATAAAGCTGGACCTTGTATAAATGATGTCTGTAATACGTAACTCCCCTACTGCAGTATCTGCCATTCGACTACCTTTCTTTAATGTACCGAAAACGCTTTTTTAAAATGAAACATTAATTAGCCAGTTTATTTTTTCAAATGCATGTGCGTGGTAAACTCTAGAATTGATGTCATGTTATATTGCATAGAGGGTATACGGGAAGGTTTATTAAAAGTAATACCGGTTACGGGGACTGAACAATATTGGGAGCCCATATTGTATAGTGCATTCCTCATATTTACTGGCACGGCACAGGTAGTGTGGACATCCAGGTCACTGCGATCGGATCCTGTTGCCCATGAAAGCGGTGTTACATTGAGTAACGTCTCATCTGCCTTAAGCTCGATGGTCTTAACACCCATCATTATTTATTTGTCTGCGGCGACCTTTTCCGGGTAGGTTTTATTTCTCGGTTTCTCTCGCCATTTCTTTTCTTCGCTACCCGCCTCTTTCTCATTAGCTGCTGGTAATGGCCATCTTGCGTATGCATGACAGCGGAACCTCCACTATTAATCTAACGGGTGGTATCATTTCAACTTATTTGTCATGTATTTCACTTGGTACACGCTTTCTATCAAATTCGGGGTTCGTTAGTTTGTCCCCGACGAAGGCCACGTAGACATAACACATAACATAGTATTTATTCCAGTAAGACAATCGTCCAATTGGCAGAGTGGTTAGAACTTTGTTTTCTCGCGGCAAATGAAGCGCTTTCGAAACACAGTGGCGTCACGCTTTAGTATACCTAGCTGTAAATGGGTACCTGACTCATATCTTGCGTTAGGAAAGCAAAAACAGCGTGGAAGGGAACTGATCACCCCACCTAGTATAGTGACATCTCTAGCACTTCATTCCTCTACGCAATATCTGCTATGGGACTACTTTTATATTTACCTAGTAAGAAACAAAATGAATAGCTCAGGATACAGTTTTTCAGCATGTCTCCTCTTGGGCACCCTATATAACACGAACAGTACCCAGCCGATAATCCAGTTCCCTCCAGGTGTTTTGCAGCAGCACAGGTGTGATCAATTTCACTGAATGCGACCAATAAAATTTACTGAGTTAAGGCTGCAAGGGCAGAATCATTTATCAGTAACACTCGTATCTGCTCAAGGTTATTGAATTTGATAATCCGGTGAATAATTCTCCGACATCCTGAGTACTTGGCGACAACAGCAAACATCAGTAGCATATGAATACTTGTTCCTTTGTATTTTGTCATCATGTGCCATCTTCACAACGAAGGTCGGCTGCAATGGGACCCCAACGTCTTCTGTCTCTTGTATTGATGGTGTTTATTGATAAATTCTTTCCTGTCCATCTCTTGATGTTATCTTCCCACTTATAGCGCTGTCTTCCTCTTGCACGTTTGCCTTCAGCTCTGCCTTCTATTATGGTCTTCTGCAAGGTGTTATGTCTATTGACATGTCCAAAATATTTTTGCTGTCTAATTTTGATCTCTTTCATTATTTCTGTTTTAATTCCTAGGTTTTTTTAGGTCTTCTTTATTAGGATCTCACTTGTTCTAGAAGCTTTGGAAAGTGAAAGTAAGTTGATCAGTGCTTTCCAACATTGCTATTTCTTTTGTTTTGTTTACTTAGTGAATAAGAAGGAGGGAGGAATCCCGTTACACGCCAGTTGAGGCGAATTGAGAATATGGTGTTAAGCCCATATTTTCTTGACCATCGGCACACTAGAGGTGATGTGGTCAGTATCACACCGGCCGCCTTAACCTTCCCAGAGTTGCTCTGGTACCCAATTCATGAGGCTGGGTCGACCTCAAAGCCGTTTGCGGTTCTAAAAAATCCCACCTCAACTGGGGATCGAACCATGGACCACCTATCTAGGAAGCCAATGCACTAACCACTGCTCTACCGCGGTTCCCCCTTAGTGAATAAAGTGAGTTAAAATGCTGGTGATGCGATGGACAACGGAGACAATTGATTCTTAAATTACTGCACCCACGACAACTCATTTTTGTTTTTTAAAGCGCCCCCATTGAGTGCGTCTGCTGACTACATTGTGACAGAGTCCTTGCTACAAATTGAATTTTTTTTCAAGTCCGTATTGCGCCGTTGTATTAAAATCCATATGTCGTCTGGGAATTGAATTTATAATCAGATTTGCCGCATTTATGATAACATTTGCCCATGTGATGTTTAAATGTACATTTTTTCTCTTCCATGCGATTGACGCCTCTTCAACATTTTAATAGCTTTTTTTTTCTTTTTTAAGAATTTAAAAGCATCAGCTTAATTCCTAACTGAAGTTATAAACACTTTCGACTTTTTAATTTCTTTTTTGTTTTTGTATTTATAAAAAAAAATTTTTTGTTTAATTACTTTCTTTTAAAAGTCGTCAGCTGGACATTCTCACTTCGCGTACTCATATATATATATATATATATATATATATATATATATATATATATATATATATATATATATATATATATATATATATATTATATATATATATATATATATATATATATATATATATATCATCTCCCCAACGAGCATGGGCCTACAACAAACGCATGCCACACCCTCCTGTCACGTGCCATCAGCTCGAGATCTGTTCACGTCTTCCTCATCATTGTCACTTCTGTCTCCAGTTCTCTTCCTTCTCCATGAATGTTTCCGCCTACCTCTTGTATCTTTTACCGCGGAGTTTCCAGATTAGGGACTGCCTGATAATGCAACACGCAGGTGTCCTCAATGTGTGTCATATCCATCGCCAGCGTCGTCTTCTCATCTCTTGTTCCACTGGTGCTTGTCTGGTTCTTGTATTCAGTTTCTTATTAGTGACCTTGCCGTCCCATTTCAAACTTTCTGTTCTACGCAAGCATCCATTTATAAATTTCTGTAGCTTCTTGGTTGTTTTTTTATTATCTCGTTCTCCATGTTTTAGAACCATACAGTAGGGTCGGCCCGACTTGCCATTTCAGTTTCTTATTTTAGTGATGAACTTGATTTTTTTTCATTCATTCATTCCTAACCTTCCACTCCCAAGGAAGCATAGGCCTTCAACAAACACATGCCAAGTCCCCCTGTCACGTGCCATCATCTCAAGTTCTTTCCATGTTCTCCTCACCATTTTCACCTCTGTTTACAGCTCTCTTCTCCATGTGCTTCTTGGTCTACCTCTGCCTCTCTTGCCCTGGGGGTTCAAGAACCAGGACTGCCTTGTAATGTTATTAACAGGTTTCCTTGTGTGTGTCCTATCCATCGCCATCGTCTTTTCATCTCTTGTTCCACTTGCACTTGTCTGGTTCTTGTCATCAGTTCCACGTTGGTAACCTTGTCATACCATTTTAATCCCTCTATTCTACGCAAGCACCCATTTATGAAAGTCTGTAGCTTTTTGGTTGTTGTCATTGCTGTTCTCCATGACTCAGAGCCATACAATAGGACTGACTTCACATTTGAGTTGAAGATTCTTATTTTCGTGTTGGATCCGATTTCTCTTGATCTCCATATATTTCCCAATGCAATGAAAGCTCCTCTTGCTTTTTATATTCTTATTTTGATATCACTGTCTGTCCCTCCAACTTTGTCTATATTGCTGTCAAGATATGTGTACGATTCTACATCTTGTAGTGGTGTTTCTTCAAGTTCAACCCTGTTATAATTTCTTTCATTTATTCTCATTATTTTTGTCTTTTCCCTGTGTATTTTCAGACCCAATTGCTGTGACCTCTCATCGAGTGTTTTCAATTTGTCCTGCATCTGATTACGGTTATGGGACAGAAGAGCCAAGCCATCAGCAAAATCCAGATCATCCAGCTGCTTAGTCAGAGTCCACTGGATTCCATTTCTGTTGTGTGTTGTCGATGTTCTCATAACCCAGTCTATTGCTAGTAAGAACAGAAATGCAGACAAGAGGCATCCCTGTCGCACTCCTGTTCTTATCCCAAACGGTTCTGTAAGCTGTCCTTCATGAAGAACTCTGCATGTCATGTCTTCATATGTTTTCTTTATTAAATTAATGATCTTCAGGGGAATTCCATAATGCCTTGATTTATTTTGAGTTCCATATATTTCCCAATACAGTGATAACTCTTATTGCCCTTTGATCCTGCACAAACCGTGAGAAACCCTAAACATTAGTTTAAAAAAAAAAAACACGTTGCTTCGTTTTGGCGAGCCGCGCGCCGTTTAACCTAGACACTGGGTCCGTCGGGTATATTAGGGCGCATGTCCTAATATAAAAGACCTTGTAGCCTCGTTCATATGTTACTGTTTTAAACTTTAGTGTCGCCAGTTTAGTGAGTTGAAAATTAAATCTGTAACATCCTCTATTAATTACAGGATGTTTGTTTTAAACATCAACAATTTCAACTTGTTGTTATCCTAGTGTTTAATATGATTCATAACCACAAGCTACGAACCGTATAAGCGTTGCAAAATCAGCCTGCAAGAACCAGTTGTACTGCAAAGTATTCTTTCGCTAAAAAAAAAAAAAAAAATTATCGTTCCCTGCAGTGTTAATAGTTCTCCTTAAAAATCCGTGCTTGCAGGTATGTTTTCTGTTAAACGCCTAACTTGATTTGTCAGTGATAAACCTGACATAATGTATCCCTTTATTTCTTGTAAAAAGTATTAGTCGGAGGTGCTGGGTTCGACAAATGTCCTCCAGTCTCGAGTTTTCCAAAAAAAAAATCAAATGCCGTCGCCCGGGTTTATTGATTTGTTTTTTCGTTGGAATAGGGCTTTAAAAAAAAAATATTTATTGATTTGTTTTTCGTTGGAATAGGGCAGTTGACTGGAAAGAAACCTTGTTTGTGAGGAATTCTTCTGACATCACAATTCAAATCATATACAGGCATACCTCAGAGATATTGCGGGTTCGGTTCCAGACCACAGCAATAAAGCGAATATCGCAATAAAGTGGGTCACACCCATTTTGTTTGCTTCCCAGTGCATATGAAAGCCTAAAATCATGTTTACATTATGTCTGTTAAGTGCGCAATAGCGCTAGGATTTAAAAAAAAAAAAAACCAATGTACTGTAAAATTAAAAATAAATACTTTATTGCTTAAAACAAATGCTAATCTTCATCATCTGAGCCTTCAGCGAATCGTAATCTTTTTGCCAAAATCTATCGGAAGAAGAAGGCACGTTCTAATAAATAGATACGAATAATTTGAAGAAAAAAAAAAGCGCAATATCTGCGAGCGCATTAAAGCGAAGCGCAATATAGCGAGGTATGCCTGTATAAATAGGCGTTTATTTTTGTCGCTTGGCAACTGCATCGTCTCCATATGACTGTATTCATGCTCGCACCCTGGAGAGGCTGAAGCTGCCGATAGCACCAAGTAGCGATGCTCCTTACGTCGCCATCTTCTTCTTCTTCTTCCATCCTTAGCCATCAACCGGCAAAGCAGTATGTGGCCAGTACGCCTAGTGGCGTCTTAGGGCAACAACAAATTGATCAATCTATCGCTGTTTCCACCACGCCTGGTGGCGTCTTTGTGGAACAAAAACAGACCAAACAATCTATCATTGTTTCCGTAATCAGATTGGTTGGCAAGCAGGTGATCAGCCCACTGTGCGAAGTTTTTACGGGATGGGGTAAACAGCCCCATGCCCATACCCTCCTTAGTCGCTTTTTACGACATGCGTGGTAGGGTGCAGTGTTACTATTCTTTGCTCCCCTTTCGGGCCCCGGTAACACACGGGTGATGTCGCCATCTTAGATTGGGCGAAAAGAAGTTCTCACAGCAAGCAGAAGAGAAGAGAACACGCAGAAAGGAACACCAGGATTTTAAAAAAAAGCATTTGACGGCTGTCACCTCCAGGGGCGAATTCCCGTAGTCCGTTTTGACTGAAGAGGCTACTATGGCACTTTTAGGCCCCCTCTGCCTGTCAGTCTATCTGCCCATCCACGACTTCCCCTTTTTCAAGTGAAAACATCCTCAGTCCTTCATTTCAGTCATACTGTGTTCGTTGTTCCATAATGTGGTAAATGTACGGCCTGTAGTTTGTCCATGTCCCAGAAGTCTTCATTTCCTACCGTCTGCCACCACCTAGTTTTCAGGAAACTAGACTTCCTTCCACCAGCAAGACGGAAATAATTAGAACATCTGCGTTATAATATTATAATAGTAGTTCTCATATTTTTATAAGCTCTTTTTATCTCATGAACATTGTATGAATTATCTGATGTGTGGGCTAACGCGTGATATATATTTAACATCGGGATAAGAAATGGAAAACAAATATGGGATGCGATTTCTGTCTCATGTAGTGGATATGGAGCCAATTCTCATGTATTCTTGTTTCTTACTTTTCACTTCCTTCCATCTTCCAGTGAGCAAGTAGACCCTTCAGCACACAGCCATGTGGAAACTAAATTAACGCAAATATTGTTATTGTTGTTGTTTAACGAGGGCTGCAGAGCTTCTCGCACTTTTGCAGCCAATACCATGTTGAAGACTCCTTGGTATTTTCTACACTGTAGATCTAGGCTTTTCCTGAGGCTTTTCTGTCTATCCGAAATGTGATTAGTTGAAGTCTTGAGCTTCAGTTTTTCTCGCGTGGCTTGCATTTTTCTTCTTCCTCGTACACTCTCAGACGTCTACTTGAATGATTTCAAAGAAAACAATTGTCAGCTTCAGGCTATGTGCATTTCCGTAGAGCTTTTCCACGAATAGTACTGGTGACGGCCATATGATCTTTCTCTGTTCAACATAAGTTGGGCATCTTTGAAGCAGACGTGCAGCAGTAATTTTATCAGTGCCACAGTTACACTCACCGGTAGTTCCTGTCTTTAGCTTGTTGAATAAATGGTATTCCAATCTGTTATTGCTTACATTTAAAGGATCATCGAATCTGGTCCCAAGCCTAGTAGGAAGAAGGGCCTGGCATACTGTGCATTTCCTCGCCATCCAAAGGAGCTATCCAGATATGCAGAGCTAAAATACTGTGCTCTGGTTCTGGGCTATTCCAAGGAATTGCCACGTCCTGCACAGAGCCACTTCTCAGCTTCCCCATGCCTATTATGGGTCCATAGTGAGATCCTCATGCATGCAGCCAACCAGGTAAAAGCCAGAGT
>JAMPIV010005010.1:260000-302500 GCA_024509875.1 Oreohelix idahoensis
GAGTAGCATCAGATGATCTGCCTGCTCTCATCCACCATCTTGATTTATAATGTTCAACCTAATTGTCGGTTATAATTAGGGTATTTAGTGTCATTTTATTTTCAGTTTAGTGATATATTCAAATTCACCTTGTCATTTACTATTGATTACTGCCTATGATGACAACTTACATTAGAATTTGTTGTTTGCTTACCTCTTGTATTACCTTATGTTAGTAAACACTTTTATTGTTTTTTTTTAGATGATTTTTAAGTCATAACTGAAAAAGCTTTGCCGTAGATTAATTTTTACGGAAAAAATATACTTTAATCAGTTTAAATACCTCATATGTAAAGCTGATACACAATTTGATCGTTACTAAAACTACGTTTAAAACAAAAACTTCCTTAGATTTTTTTTCAAGAAACAATTTAAAAATCAAAAATAAGGACATTACCATTCACCATGCGACGCCCGCCCCCTTTAAATAATAATTAAAAAAAAAAGTTATCTGTAACGGCTTATTATTTCCCTCACTTAAAAATTTCTTATGTTAATAGAGGTATTTCCACCTTATTTTACATTGTTTTAATTATATAAATTTGGCTGCGTCAGTACCTAAGATAAGATGTTAGATTAAAATGTACTAAGAAAGGGTGCAGCATGCAATGTTTCAACTGTACGATGAGTGAAACAGAGATTTTGAGCGACAACGATTTGAAACAAACAAACAACGGTCACGTAAAGTTAATAAAAAAATGGTTAAATATAGTAACAAGTGTACACATGACATAATTCCCAGCCATTAACTGACGTATTAAGACCGGAATATTAAGACTTAGCCATGCAGTTCTTGACGTCTGATTTAGCTCTGCCTTACTGAACACGTACAGTATGTTGAGTCATTGTGAGTATACGGGATTGCAGTTGGCTGTCTGTAGCAGCGCAAATATACATGACCGGGTTCAAGCCGCCAGCCGAAATATCCCGATTATAATCTAGTCATAAATCACACACGACACCGGGAGAGGGTCAGTCGACAGATGCAATCCTTGTGATCGATGAGCCGCTGACGTCCGGAGCAGAGCAGAAAGAATGATCCACGCCTGGTGATCGTTTCCTCTGTTCGGTTCAGTTGAAAGTATTTGCAGGCGCATTTTCAGATGGTTCAGCGGAGAAATCTCCATACGGTTTCAGAGTTATGTGTGAATATTTCTTTAAATGTGCATGCAGTTTGTTTACACGTGACTTGTAGTTATTTTTTTAAACTATAATTTTACACGGGTAGGGGGGGGGGGGGGGGTGTATCCTTGACAGTTTTTCCCCATTATGGCATGTTTCCGGGGATTTTGTTCCCCCAATATGACATTGATAAAGTTGATAACGTTGGATTTTTATTCCCGTTAATGATATCCACCAAAAGATAGATATAAGTGGATGGAAGCAGACATCATCATCATCATCAGTTGATAAGATCTCTATGGTGTTGTTTGCTCCACTGTAGTGTATGGAATGTCAACTTGACCTACGCAGTGGTGTGTAGACATGGATTGAGTGTATAATGTGCGAATGATAATAAAGGTTCGTGGTGTTGACAAAAAATGTTCTTTTCTCACACTCATGTATGGCTGGAAGTCATCGACACCAACGACTGTGTACCTTTTCTAAAGTTTAATTGGACGTACACACTCGACAGCACAGATAGTGACAAATCACAGGTTGCCATAATACATCATAGTACAGTGGACAAATGGTCTTGCAATGTTACATGGGCACTCATGTAGAATAATTGTATAATGGACTGTCAGTAGCCAAGCACTCAGTATCGCCCATACATATATCATCTGACTTCACTGACTGAGCACGTCAGCTTATAAACAATATTTCAGATGGCTTCTAAACCTAATCTCGTCTAGCGACGATTCTTCAACATAATGTTCAGCACATATTTTTTTTCATATAATAATATTGAACCGCTAGCAATGGGTTCTCATGTGTAGCAGTGATCTCTGGACTGATCAAGCGATAATACGGGCATCCCTTTTCTCTTCTTGAAAGTCACTACATGTTTTGGTTCCAAGATGGCTTCACTCGTGAGCTGTCACTCACGTTTGGATACAGATAATGAATCTGTCCTAAAGTTAGTCATTCATAAAACATTTCATTGCTCTGTAGATTTGATCATGAACAATTGACTGCAATCTACAGGATATAGTGCTGCTAGGAATCGAAGTCGTTTTCATCGAGTCAAATATATTCTCTTAGACATTCAACTCGTAACTATCGAAAATGGTGGCTTCGATCGAGAGTTCATAAGAGTATCTTTGATTACCTTGGTATAGGAAATATGAAACTGCCATTCCTTGGCAATACGACTAAACACTGGGGTAAAGCATACACGATAGGTTTAGACGACTATCACCTTCCCCACAAATACTGAGATCACTTTTTCCCCGGCGACAGGCCGACATGGAAAACACAGTCCCTATCAGGACGAAGCCAAATCACACCACACTCTAGCGACACATCCGCCGAATAGCCTTCGACCTCTCTAGAGACAACAGAACATATAGTTCGACTTAGATATGTAAAGATATACAGATATAAGACAGACTCGTCCTACTCAGACAAACAATACACATAAATTCAGCTCATAGATATTCTGAAGCAAGAACAATCTATTATTACCCAAACAACGAATAAATCGCAGTAAAATGGATTTATCCGCGGAGTTTGATCGAAAGAGCCGACACAACTTTCAAGGGAAGTAACTCAATAATGACTTTCCCTTAAGCACTATTTTGCTTTCAAAATATTTGCGAAGATAACAAGAATACCAATGTATAATATTGTAAGATATCAAAGACTGCACGTAACAGTCTTGTCTTTCCTTCTAAACCTTTTCTCGTTTGTGTGTAGCATTAGCAGACCATTCCAAAAGCATAAATACTGCTGAATACTACAGGACAAATTTACGTCTTTCAGATGATCTTAAAGAAAGGTTAATAGCAATAAGTAATTTAAAAAGCAAGTTTTAGGCTACATACCTGTGGAGCTAGCGATAAACGAAAAATCAATGTGGCAAATTCGGTCTGCACAAACAGAAGCCAATGTTGTTTCAAAAATTGGTCGAGCAATAAGGTAAAATTAGAGAGTGACAAAAGGTGATAAGAAAACCTTGAACAACGAAAGCGAAAACAACGTCAAGGTGCAGGTGAGAAAAGGGAAAAAAGGAGGGCACAGAAAAAAAAATTAAAATATTTGGCAAGGGAAATGTAACGATCGAAGGTTGACTCGTCACAGTGTGCAAAATTGCAGCTCCCTAGGTCCGTCTGAACCAAGTGCTGAAAGATTTCAAACATTCAAACTACGCTGATATGACATTAAATAAAAGTGTATACAAATGAGTATGTCTTGACGCAAATGATGTTGTATCGTCACTACAATTATTTTTAATTATTACAATCAAACCTAAAGGTTTTTTAAAATTTTTTTTTGGACATGCGCCCTAATATAACCGACTAGGTTGAACGGGACGCACCTCGCCGAAACAAGGCAAAATTTTATTTAACATTTTTTTTTATCGCACGAGTATCTTTCTACCCCTCGCAAATATATTACCGAATGCACTAACAGACAGTAAATGTTCCTTACATTATGTTATTATTATTATTATTATTCCTTTGACCGCCGACCGACTAAGCAGTCTTCGGCCATAACACCTTGCGGCGTCATTGGGGCAACAAGAAATCGTCCATTGTTCCGTCACACCTAACGGCGTATATTGGTACAACAGACTTTTAATTGTTGTTTCTGTGATCAATGTGACAAGCAAGCGGTAGATCAATCCGCTGTGCCCCGAACTTGCCCTCATGTGTACTCTACTCCTGTCGCTATAAAACCATTTCGCCATGCCTCCCAGACGCCCGTCCAGCCAAAATCCATTCGGGACCGAAGGTCCTCGAAAAAGGGCAGTCTATCCATTCATGCGCGTCACTAATTAGATGACGAGGCATTTGGCTACCTTAAAGAGAGTCATAGTTACTCCCGCCGTTTACCCGCGCTTGGTTGAATTTCTTCACTTTGACAGAATAATTCAGTAATTCGTCATATCTTTGACACATTTATATTATTATTATTATTATTATGTGTGGGGGATAGGACGAATTACTGATTAATGATGATTGGTCATTCACTTATATTTCTATGCAGTAAAGTGGATGGAACATTAATTGTCTGTTTGTTCGTGCATGTCGTGAGCGTCCTATTGTTGGCGTAGTTAGAGCGCTGGCCTCTGGCGGCAAAGTGTAAAGAAGTTCTCTTACTACAGTCTCTTGTAATGGATATAATGGCCACCGCTGTAAAGAAGTTATACGGCCACCAGTGTAAAGAATCGAGTGTGGTGTATAGAACCTCACTGTAAAGTATGATGTCTGGTAGTACTGTTGTATTCAAAGAGGTGCTGTCACCGTGAAGACAGACACAGGTCAACTCGACCTACACAGGGTAGTGTAAACATTGAAGTGAGAGTACATTGTACGCGAATGGTAGAATGGTTCTGAAGAGTTGACAACTTGGTAACAATATATTCATACTCTCACATGTAGAAGTCAAGGATTACTGGAACTACTGTGTTCTTTTTATAATATTTAATGAGACGCACACTGGAACAGTACGTGTATGGTTACAGGAACACATGACGACATAAACAGCATCGTGTTGATCAATGGTGTATCATCTTAAGTTAGCATACATGCTGGATAACCTCATACTGGAACATTTGTAGACAAGCATTCAGAGTTCTATAGTTAGTCCACATCTATATATATATATATATATATATATATATATATATATATATATATATATCAGGTTGTACTGACAGATCACGTCAGTTTATACATAATGTTCATAGTGACTCTTGTACAGAATCTCTCTTAGCATGAGTGTAGCTTGTACTCTAGCGTAGATTCTTTCAAATAGCATTCAGCACATATCTTCGGAGTAAATGCTAAATCTCCCATAATAGATCTTTCTTTCATAACTGTGATCTCTGGATCATTATCGGGTAGTAAGGGACAACCCTGTTCTCTGATGAATGATTGACAATAATTCGGATTCCAAGATGGCTTCCTTGGTCCTTAACATCGCTCACACAACGGTGAGATGACAAAACTTCTAGAAAGATTCACTTCATAAGGATATCAAAGTTTCCACCAATATCAGCATTATCTGTCCTCATAATTGCTGTGTAGAAACATTCTTAGTGCTGCTAAACGATATGTCGTTCTGACATCTGAACATAAGTAGATTCATGTAGGCCTAAACATAACCCATCGTAAGCCTAGGAACGAAGTCAGTAAAAGTACGTTTACCTTGGCCAAGAATCAATAGCATGCACAAAAACACTTTTCTGGCGTAATAGAAACAATACTGGGGAACACAGACTAAAACAGTCCTAGAAGACACAATCTTCTTCCCCATGATAACTTGAGATCACAAAACTTTGGACCGCCCGACATTGGCGTCCCGCCAGACTCCATAACCGAAGAACACCCTCTCTTATCTTCATCCGCTCAGAGTGTAAGAACAAATAATCCAGCCCAGACACACAAAGATAACATGATATAAGACGGAATCGTCTCAAACAGACAAACAGTAAACCTAGATTCGGACTTTCAATATTCCTGCAAAACCTTAAGCGAGAACAATCTGTTTCCAGCTATAATATAAAATCTAGATTCCTCCGCTTGTTCAATCCACGGAAACAAAACAGGAACCGATCACTCAAAGAATAAAATACACATTTACTATTCTGAGTTATTCCCCTTTCTTAAAAGTTGTAAGTTCATAAATAAATATCCTTTTATCAAACAGATAGTTACATTTTCATTTGTAATCGTATCAACTGTAATCTGTGCGACATATAAAAAATATGTACGCAACACAAAGGTACCGGGTTTGAAACACGGTGGCTTAACGCTCCAGTCTACCCAGCTGTAAATGGACACCTGACTCTTGCCTTGAGTCTCAGGGATGGAAAAGGCAGCGATGAAGGGAACTGATCACCCCCCACCTTTTGAAGCTGGACCTGGTATAGCGACGTCTCTAACACTTCACTCCCCCACGGCAGTATCAACGGTGGGACAACCAGTACTTTTAGTACGTTAGGTGACAATAACAAAAGTGGTCCCAATACATTTTTCTGTTATGTTACTTGTTCGATTACGGAAAGAAGGCAGACTTTGTGTGTGAGAAAGAGAGTCATGCGGTCTTTTTATATTTGAACTTGCGCCGTAATATAACCAACGTACTTTGTGTCTACGTGGAACAAGGCATGGTTCACGAAAACGAGGTAAAACTGTTTAAAAAAAAGAGAGAGAGAGAGATGAACGAACGACCGGTTTAAATTGCGCGTGACTGTTTGATAAAGAGACAATCGGCAGGAAACATGTCAAGACACAGCAAATCTCGAACCCGGCGGTAGGAAATTACTCTGCTTACGATTTGCTATTTTCAGTTGTCTGAAGGTGTATTGAACCCGACGACATTGTTAATCCCGCTGTCACATTCCTTCAGAAAGTAGAGACTGCATGATGATTGGATATTATTCCGTGCAACTGCGAGCACTTAATGGCGAATGTTCTAATTAACTGCGTTTTATTTTTATGAGACAGTTAAAGAAAAGTGAACGTGATGACATTGGTCCTTATTAGAGGAAAATATCTGATGGAACAGTAGCTGGGGAAGGTACAGCATAGCACTGAGAGAATTATGACAGTGGACTGAGAGAATTATGACAGAGCATAGAGAGAAGTGTGGCAGAGCACTGAGAGAAGTATGACAGTGGACTGAGAGAATTATGACAGAGTGTAGTGGTTTTGATGGTATTGTATGATGGTGATATTACTAAGTGTGATGTATGAGGTCAGCTGTGAAGGCTCCTGAGATAAAATGTAGCTGTGAATTTTCAGAAGTCCCTTCTTGCTACCACTACGACCTCACACCTATCTTTTTTTTACTAATGAATGTGGCTACGTTAAAAAATCTAGGGTACTGAATGTAAGGTGTTGTATTAATATATATAAACACACACACACACAGATATCTAATAATATAATATTATCAATAAAATTTAGAACACAATGAACTAAATTCAGCTGGTGAAATTTTAGAAAGGTAAATCTTTTTTAAATTTATTTGTTCTGAACCAAGGTTTTATTTTGGCCAGAACATATGAAAGATTTTGAAATTTATGAGTGAATGGCATGAATAAATGACATGATAAATAAAAGGTGTGTACGTATACAATTTTCACGATTAGTTAATATTTCTACAGTTCATAATTTTATTTTCCCTGGGAGAACGATGAATAGATGTGCTGTTGGGGTGGCTTCATCCCTCCCTGTCTATGCCTACTAAACATTGTCCATTAATGATGGAAGGAAATGGGATGTTTTAGTAGTAATTCACTTTGGGTGCTATGTCTATGAAGTTGGTGTAAATCCAGCAGACCAGCCTGCTTACGTAACTTTGAAAGAGTAGTTCTGGTGCTGGAATCTGGTGGCCCCACCTCTCCGTGCTTGGGGGCAATATATCGGGTGGCCCCACCTCTCCGTGCTTGGGGGCAATACAAGGCTGTTCTGCCGAGATGCGACACTGCACGGGTCCTCACTGTCAATTATTTACCCAGCATTTGACACCACCTTTTGGTGTCAACATAAAAAACTCACTGTTCTGAAATAAAGTATTGGTTTAGGTTCAGAACCTTACCTAAGGAGCCACTTCTACACGTAACAATTTACAATAACACCACTTAGACAGGGTCAGATCTCTCTGACCATACAACACATCTTACCAAGTTGGTTTCACATAGGATAAGTTCTCCCAGACTACATATTCCGAAATATGTTTATTAGCTTCCTGCCATAGAATAGGATAGGTGATATGTTCCACTGATCTCAACACTTGATCTGTCCTTCCTAATCCTTGCTGGAGTTTATATATATTGTTTGTCCCTAGACCCTGAACTAGGGCGGGGGGTCTAGAGCAAATCCTTACTTGTTGTAAGGCTAGATTTCGATATGGCAGTATCAAATCACTCGAAACATTAAACAATATTTTAAAATATACAAAGAAATAATTTCAATCTTACCAGATTATGAATAAAGAACACAGAAATGCTAGCAAAACTCAGCTGAGCTGCTGGCTATAATATGGCGTCCCTGAACTTATTTCAATTTACTTCATTGGAAATCACCACACTTAAAATTTACTGTGTCTATCACTTTACAACTATTGAGGAATGGCAAAAAAGCGCGTCTGAGCGCTGATAATATGATTGTCTGTGGCCAATCAATGCCTTGTGTTTTTTCAAATTCAAATTTCCTACACTAAAGTCATTTCAGTCATGCTTCAGTCAAGTATGGATTTTTATCTGTTAGTCCGTCCGTCTCTACTTGCGTTTTCACAAAAAACGTACTTGGTTTTTGAACCAACCTATCCGTCCCCTCTACAAATTTTGTCTTTAAAGTTATTTTTAGCCACAGCTCCCACCAATGTCCTTCTCTTTCATTCTAACTAGATTTGGACACTCGAGTCTCAAGGTCGCGGTTTTTGTGCAAATTAGTGACATGTTTGATTCAATGCAGTCTTTCGCTGATGTGAACAACACAGTCTTTTGTCAATGTCTTCATTATTATCTATCCGTCTGTATAAATAAAAGCATATTATTTCACTGCTCAAGATAGGCCATCCGGCCAGCTAGGTTTTATATTCCTAACATCATTATTAAGAAAAAGTTACTTTTCAAGGTTAGTTGTTTTTTTTCGAAATATTTTCTAGAATCTTCTGTGAACGTTTGCCGCTGCATTCAAATAAAGGACAAAATATCGCAAAAACGTCCAAAAAATGACTGTTGCGTATAATAACTATGGTCCCTTTTGTCGATTTCGTTACCTTGTGTCAACTTGGGGACGTGACTTTTCCTCCGTCCCCTCCCCCGCCACCCCCCCCCCCCCCCCCCCCCCCCCCCCCCCCACACCCCCAACCCCCCCAACCCCCCCGCCCCCCCCCGCCCCCCCCCCCCCCCCCCTCCCCAATTGCATCTTCTAAGCCTTGCTAGTCTCACGCAATTTTTCAGTCATATTTTTTTCCTTTTGATCCGCCGTTCTCATCCCGTTCAAATGGTAACCGTTTCAGCAATTTAATTTCCATGGCGGGTGATGACCCGCGGCGTGGGCGATCATGCCTTCTAGTAACTTACGCATTCTTTTTATCCCTACATTTTATCCTTTGGAGATATTTTTACGTTGTATCACTGTTAATTTTATGACACATCTCCCCACTTGAAAACATGCCTACGGCAAGTTCTAAAACCAGTGATACACATAGATAAAATCTCTCCTCACGTCTGCCACTACTCTAATTTTGATCACAGACTGAGGAAATCTGCACCGACATTCAATTTGCCTGGCATATATTGGATACTAAACTGATAAGGTTGAAGCAATAAAGACCACCTCAACAATCTTGCGTTTTCATGCTTAGCCTGAGATAAGAATACGAGAGGCTGATGATCCTTCTCGACCACAAAAGTCCTACCATACAGATAGATTTGAAACTTCTTTATTGCCCAGATTAACGCTAAACATTCTTTTTCGCTTGTGGAGTATCCTTGTTCCGCCTTATTCAATTTGCGGCTTGCATAAGCGACTGGTTTCAGTTCCCCATCAGGTGAAGATGATCTTTGCAACAAAGCCCCTCCGAGTCCTACATTACTTGCATCGGTTCTTAAGACAAAGTCCTGTGTCAAATCAGGCAGTTTGAGAATAGGCTTGCTAGTGAGTTTTTCCTTTAAGTCTTGGAACGCTAATTCACTTTGCGCAGTCCAAATAATTTTATCTGGAAGTCCTTTGCGAGTCAGATCAGTCAGAGGAGCACAAATAGAGTTAAAATCTTTGATATATTTTTGATAAAATCCGCATAACGACACGAATGATCGCACGTCTTTTTTTGTTTGTGGTCTAGGTGCTCTCTGCAGTTTTTCCAAATTCTTAGGATCAGGGGTCATATTACCCTGATATACAGTGTGCCCCAAGAATTCCAACTCTTTGCATCCAATACAACATTTTGTTGGCCTAGCAGTTAAGTTCGCCTCCCTAAGCCTCTTAAATAACATCTCTAGAGCTTCAATGTGTTCTTCAAATGTCTCTGTGGCGACGAGAATATCATCCATGAAATTCGTGATACATGGGTTATTCAGGGGATCCAACAATTTGCGCATCATCCTTGAAAATACACTCGGAGCATTTTTCAGTCCGAATGGTAGCATATTGAATTCATAATGTCCATCCGAAGTGCTAAAAGCCAAATAAGGTCTCACTTCAGGCTTCACTGGGATCTGGTAATAGCCTTTACTAAGATCCACCTTTGAAAAGTATTTTGCCTTGTTCAGTCTGGCAAATAACTGTTTTGTGTCTGGTAATGGATCCACTTGTCCTTCAGTGACAGCATTCAGTTTCCTGTAATCTATGCACAGTCTGTGTTCCCCAGACGGTTTTCTCAACAAAACGACACTAGAACTAAAAGATGATTCACTGTGCGAAATAATCCCCTCCTTCAACAAATAATCTATTTCTTCCTTCAATGCCTTCTCCTTCGCGAAGGAATAGAATAGGCTCTCATACAGATTGGGTTTGAGTCTACCAGTTTCATGTCATACTGTAGCAAATTTGTATGGCCTGGTTTATCTGTTAATACATCTGTATGTTCCTCCAGAACCTGTTGAACTCTCTCCCTCTGGTTTTTAGTCAGGTGCTTACTGACTTTTACCTGTGCTGCTGTTTCACAAGGATGTAATGGGTATTCATGTGAGGTGAGTGGTTCCTTTTGCATTTGAGTTGCGATAGCTAAGGTCAGTAAGGGGGTGCTTTCCTGGAGTGGTCTGTCCAGATACTTCTTTAACAGGTTTACGTGATAAACTTTCTCCTTCCCCTTTTTGTCAATTTTATAGTTTGTTCTAGACACCTTCTCTAGAACCGTATATGGACCTTGCCATCCAATTTGTAATTTATTCTGGCTACCGGGTAGTAGAAGAAGCACCTTCTCTCCCACAGCTAGTTCTCTGTCCTTTGCCTTCCTATTAAAATATGCTGCATGTTTCTTCCTGGCTTGTTTCAAATTATCATTTGCCAGTTTCCATCCAGCTTTCAGACGAGTGGTCAGTTCGTTCACGTATTGATAAGATGAGGTAACAGTCTCTTCCGCCTTCTCATCTGTCCAGGTCCTTAATAGCTACATCTGGATTTTTAATTTATCATACGTATTTTTCCTGGAACCCGTCTGGTCCCGTCCATTAGAAGCGCCATAGTGAGGACTTTTCTTCCTAGAATCATCACTCACAAATCGACCACTACCAATTTTTTTCTTGGGTTTATCTCCCCACTTTAAATTGCTTATGAGAGATCTTCGCTCTCTTTTCTGTTCTTCCAGTTTATATAAGTCTGACCGAGGGATTGTCATCTTATCCTGGGTAAAATTTCTTCTTTGTACTCTTCGCATAGTGGCCATGTTAATCCATTCAAGTGAAGACTGGGTGTGAAAAGGGGGCTCCCATTGCACTTTGTCTCCTTGAGTATCATTAGTTTTCCTTCCAGGCCTAATTTTGCCCCGTGGCGTTTCTAGGTCCTGCACATATTTTCCCTTTGTGGGTGTTCCCTCATGAAATATGCCACATGCTTCTACAAAGTTTTCAATATCGACATTTACGTCGGGCCAATAGTATTTGCGAGCAACTTTTTGGCAGATGGTACCGACTTTTTCATGGTCCCCATCTTTTCCAACATGTAAGCTCCTTATTAAATTTGCCCTATATATCTTGGGAAGAACCAACTGTCCGTGACCAGTGGATCTAGCTCCTGTCTTCCTGTATAATAGTTTGTTCTTCATAAAATATTCCCCCTTGCTCGGAGGTGTGTGACATTTGGGCAATTTTTTAAAACATGGCTTGAGTGTCCTATCCTCAGCCTGCGCCTTCCTCATCTCCTCTGGATGAGCATTTATAGGTTCACCTTCTTCCTCCTTCTTCTGTTACCTGGTCTGCACTGTCGCCATGATCACAGGTTTCTCGGGATTCCCCAAGAAGACGTATCTACACCCCAATATCAGAGGGTAGATTGGTTCATCTATCACTGCTGCTCTGATTTCTCCTTCCACATAGCGAGTTTTCACCGTTATCCTTGCGATGGGAAGTGTCATGAGTGGTATGTCCTTAGTCGCCCCTTGTATTTCCACTGTTTCTGTGGTATACTGACTTGGGTCCACTAGGCTAGACTTCACAACTGAATCATAATCCAAACCTGTATCATAAAGGCACCTTATGGTGACCCCATTACAAATAACATCCTCACAAACTGGGGGGTGATAAGGTTCCTGTTGTCCATTAGGATTAACCTTTAATTGTTGAGTCCCCGACTTCATTGCAGCAATGTTTGAAGGTTTCCTTCTACAAAATTCGGTGTTATGGTTATCTTTCTTGCACCATTTACACCATCTTTTTCCTTGGTTCAACGGTTTTCTTTCATTGAATTTTTGGTCATTGAACTGTGAGTTTCTGTCGCGATAGTCATTTCTTGGCCGCTCAAAGTTTGTCCTACCTCTATTACCCTGTTCTCTATTGTCAAATTTATTAAATGGCTGTGGAGCTTTAAAATTATCTATGTGCTTCTTTTTAGCACCACTTACCTCTGCCTGGGCTGCCTGATACCTCTCAGCGACATTTAAAACCTCCCCCAACTTCTCTGCACCTTGTTCCATGAGAAATTTTCTCATGTCTGGAGCCATGGACTCTCTCAATTGTTCGATCATGATCATTTCTTTAAGATCTTGGGTCTTCCCCAGAGCAGTCCATTTCTCCAAATAGGTTTCCAGTCTAGCAGAGAATTGGTGATATGTGTCATGAAATATTCTAATCCACATATATAAATTATTAGGTAAATATGAAGCCTAACAAATAAAATTAATAAAGAGAAGAGCAATGGTAAAATGACAGTGCTGTCACAAGGAATGTACTCGAAATCCCCCTTGTTTTCTGCTTCGTCTGCAAATTGTAACGCTTTCACGTTGATAGTAAAAGCTTACTGTATTATACCCGCTTTCTTCAATGAAACGTGTGCTGTATTTCTTGGAAAAACATTAAGAGGCAGACTGCGTAATGACCTAAATTTTAAATTCCATTCATGTCTTTTTCTACATTACGTTACCAAAACGAACGAACAGATGGACAAAAGGATAGCGAGAGGGGAGGGCTGAAAATCAGGAACGCATGCAACACGCGACGCGCGATATACAAATGCTGGCATCACGCGTGTAAGTCTACAAGCACTAACTTTTTCAGACGGACAGTGATAAAATACACTACCCTTTCCCAGAGTTAGGTTTATAAATCATAACAAACTCTTATTAGAAAAGACAACATTAGATGGGTTTACGTTTGAACACATAACAGTACCCAGACAGCACATCTTCGAAACAGGAGGTAGAAGAAATTGCATATTTTGAACGCAGCCACGTAGCTCCTTTAAATTAGTATTTTTGGGTTCCTTAGGGCTTGCTGACGAATAATATGTAAAACGTTACGCAAATAGTCCAGGAATTAATAAATTATACCCAAAATAAAATATTGGGGGTGCCTGACAGCATAAAATCATTTCTGCTCATAAGGTTTTTTTTTAACGTGTTTGAAAAAAATTTACGTTACAGAAATAGCCTACCATGTAAACTTCAAATTGATTGGAGCGCAACAAATGAAAGCCTAACCACGATTGGTCGGGCTATAAATACTATCTTGGTTGTTAGGGGAGACGGGAAAAGATAACATTTTTTCAAACACTTGTCGAAACGTGGCTCATTGGCCAGTCTCGCTGATATACACACTTGGGAGCGTTAGTTCGAAACCACTTGTTTAAATACACTTGATAAAGCATCAGTGCGTTGAAGCCAGCTTATATTTGGCTCAATAAAAGCCTGGAAGATAAGCAGATGGAAATTTGTGCCAGTTTGTGCCAGAATTCATTGCTAATCAACGTATCTGTGTTATTCGTATGAATTGTGGGACAGTGGTCTTGATGGTACTGAGCAGCACCTGGTCAGAGCTTTGCTGAATCCAGAGTCAGGACAGCATACTCCTTGGTCTTTTTAGCTATCAGTGAGGTGTCTCCTGAACCCAGAGGAGAATTCGAGCAGAGGAGTCCTTTCCTGCCGCCATCACGCCAGATAAGCGAATTGGCCAGCTGAGCTCAACATTATGTCCCCTCATCTTGAACTGACTTTTAAAAATTAACATTAAGAGGGGAATTTACTTGTCTTAAAATCAGGAACTGTGAACATCTCCAATACTGGTCCCTAAAGACAAACTATTGAAGTCATGATGACAAATACCAACAGAGCTTGAACAAAATAAAACCAGTATTACCTCATTTTACTACTACACAACTGACACACATAGAACATTTGTAATAATATATGTCACTACAATATTCATATTAAATACATTCTGTACATAACTTGTAATTTAAATTGATTGTGATTCCTGGTTCCCTTGTAGTTGAATCAGGACACATATTCATTCATGCCAGTAATGAATACATATTGTTAATTGAAAGTTTATCAGTGACTCTTTTAAGATATCTTTGTAGAGTGTTATATGTATGTGAGTGTCACAGTGTTGTCAAGAGTAGTGGATTAAATTAAATTGTTTATCTGTCTGTTGTTGTGACTTACACTTCATCATACTCATACCCTAGACACATAACGTAGTCATCACACTATTCCAGAATAATTCTGACTGAGATATATAGATATGTGGTAGCAAGTAAGGTTATCTATAATACACTACTCTTAATAGATATAGATACCTTCACAGCTGATCTCAGTCAGTACACTAAGTCCCCTATAAATATTTATAACATCCCACTTCACCACATATATTGGGGTCTCGCTCTTGGGATTTTGAATCTTTCCCTATTAAAAATATTGGGGGTAATTCACTTCAGGGAATATAAGAATTAAAAGGTATCCTTGGGTGGAATTAAATAAGGTTGAGCTCACGGTGCCTGTGTTGTCCATTAGATATATAGTTAGAAATTGAATTGTTGGGTAGACATTATAAAAATTTACCTGATAGACAATGGCTGACCTGGCCAAATTTCGATCTGCTGCGGTTCAGACTGCAAAAGAGTTAGGATTAGATGGGCAAGTTATGGTTGCCTATGTCACAACGGAATGTGACAAATTTATTGAACGCGAAGAAAGAAGATTAGAAAAAGAAGCCGAAAGAAGGTTAGAGGCTGAAAGGGAAATTAAGAAGTTACAACTTGAAGCTGAGGCTGAGACTAAGAGGTTGCAGATTGAGGCTGACAAAGAGGCTGCATTGGTTGGCCGGAGGAAAGAAGCTCAGAAGCCAGCAGAAAGGGAAGACAAAAATTTAGCTGCAGAAAGAGAAGAGAAGAAATTAGCTGCAGAATGAGGAAGAGAAGAAATTAGCCCTTGCAAAGAAAGGAGAAAGAAGCATTAGCTGCAGTAGAGGATAGAGAGGAGATTAGCCTGCAGAGAGGGAAGCAGAAAAGGAGGAGAAGAGATTACAAAGGGAACATGAGTTCGACTAAGGGAGTTTTGAGGTTTCAAGCCATGCTCCTGAAAAATGGTGCCTGACTCCTTTGCCTCTGATGCTGGACGGAACTCAAGGAGCCTCAACCCACAGCTATGAACTATTCATTTAGATCATGTTTTGTTGAGAAAGACGATGGTAATTGAGAGCTATATAAATAGGTATGAAACTATTAACTACCACAAGGTGATAGCTTAAAGATATCTCAGGGACTTCGTGGGGCAGCTTATGAAGTTTTTGCAAAAATGAGCAGAGGTGATCAGAAAATTATATGACATGCTAAAGCAGGCTCTTTTTGTTAAGGTATGAAAAGAATGCAGAATTTTTATAGACCAGAAAAAATTTAGGAATGCTAAACTACTGTCAGGTGAAACCTATCACCAGTTCTCTGCACGAATCGAGACATACTTGGAGAAATGGACTTCTCTGGGGAAAACCCAAGATCTTAAGGAAATGGTCCTTATAGAGCAACTAAGAGAGTCCATGGCTCCAGACCTGAGAAAGTTTCTCATGGAACAAGGTTGCATAGAGAGGCTGGTTGAGAGTTGCTAAAATGTTGTGAAAGGTATCAAGCACTCAAGCAGAGGTAACAGTAATAAAAAGAAACAGGTGGGATAACTTCGAGGGCACACAGAACTTTAATAAAATTTGATTCTAAGGATCAAAATATACGCACCAATTTGTTAAGGCCCACGGTAATGGAAAATAAAATAAATTCCCCACAATTCGATGAAATTGAAATTATGATGAAAGAAAATCTTTCAACCAAGGAAAAAGGTGGTGTAAGAATTGTCAGATAGACAATCATGACACTGACCGTTGCAGAAGGAAACCTGTGTATATGGCAACCCTTCAGGTCAGGTCGACCTCAAGACAGGAGGAGGATATTATGTTGGATACCACTCCAGAAGAGATGAGGAAGGCACAGGCTGGGGATAAAACACTCAAGCCTTGTTTCAGAAAATTGTCAACTTGTCATACAACTCCAGGCCAGGGAGATTTTTACATGAAAAACAAGTTGATGTATAGGAAGACTGGAGCTAGATCCCCTGGTCACGGACAGCTGGTTCTTCCAAAAAGATATAGGACCGACTTAATAAGGAGCCTACATGTGAAACCAGATGGGGACCATGAGAAGATAGGTACCATCATTCAAAAGGTGGCTCACAATTATTATTGGCCCAAAGCAAGATGGGACATTGAGAATTTTGTAGAAAGGTGTAGCATAGCACATGAGGGAACACCCACAAGTGGGAACATGGATCAGGACCTGGACACGCCACGGGGCAAAATTAGGCCTGATAATAAAAAGAAAAATTGATTTGATAAAGTGGACCAAATGGAATGGGAAGCCCCTTTTCACGGACAAGCTTCACTTAACTGTTTTACAATGGCCACTATGCGGAGAGTGCAAAAAGATGTCTTACCCCAGGGTAAGCCGAAAATCCCTCAATCGGACTTAAACAAACTGGAGGAAGAGGATGTAGAGAGGAAATCTCTCATCAAGAATTTTAAGAGGGGAGAAAGCCCCAAAAGAAAAATTGGTAGCGGTCGTTTTGTGAATGATAATTCTGGGAGGAAAAATCATCACTATAAAGCTTCAAGTGGAAGAGACCATACCGGTGCATGGACAAATAGGTCCACACAATTAAAGGTCCATATGTAGCTTTGTTAAGAACGTGGACTGATGAAAAGGCAGAGGAAAACATTACATCTTCATACCAATATGTGAATGAGCTGACCACTCGGTTAAAAACTGGCTGGAAAAACTTGCAATGAAAATTTGAAACAAGCCAGGAAGAAACATGCTGCCTATTATAACAGGAAGGCGAAAGACAGAAATTTGGCTGTGGGAGAGAAAGTACTGCTTCTTTTGCCTGGGAGTCAGAATAAGTTACAAATTGGATGGCAGGGTCCATATACAGTTCTAGAGAAGGTGTCTAGAACAAATTATAAGATAGATAAGAAGGGGAAAGAAAAAATCTATCATGTGAATCTCCTGAAGAAATATTTGGAAGAGAACATCAGGAAGAGACACACTTGTTGACCTTGTCCATCGCCATGGAGATGAAAAAGGAACCACTTTCATCATTTGAATATCCATTACACCCCTGTGAGACAGCAGCACAGGTGAAAATCAGTACACATTTAACGAAAACTCAGAAAGAGAGAGTGCAACAGGTTCTAAATAATCATGCAGAGGTGTTAACAGACCGACCAGGGCATACAAACCTATTGGAATATGATATGAAACTCATAGACTCCACACCTGTCTGTATGAAACCATATTCGATTCCGTTTGCTAAGGAAAAAGCTTTGAAGGAAGAGATAGACTATCTGTTGAAGGAAGGAATTATTTCGCACAGTGAGTCTTCGTATAGTTCCGGTGTTGTACTCTTAAGGAAGCCCTCTGGAGAACATAGACTCTGTATAGATTACAGGAGACTGAATGCTATTACAGAAGGACAGGTGGATCCATTGCCGGATACAAAGCAGCTGTTTGCCAGGCTAAATAAAGCTAAATATTTCTCAAAAGTGGATCTGAGTAAAGGATACTATCAGATTCCAGTAAAGCCTGAGGTTAGACCATACCTAGCTTTTAGTACCTCATAAGGACACTATGAGTTTAATAGATTGCCATTTGGATTGAAGAATGCGCCTAGTGTCTTCTCTAGAATGATGAGAAAATTATTGGATCCTCTGAATAATCCCTGTATAACAAATTTTATGGATGATATCCTTATAGCAACAGAAACATTTGAGGAACACATTGACTCTCTGAACATGCTGTTTGATCGACTTAGGGAGGCAAATTTAACAGCCCGACCAACCAAATGTTGCGTTGGATGTAAAGAATTGGAATTTTTGGGACACACAGTTTATCAGGGGAACATGACCCCTGACCCAAAGAATTTAGAGAAACTACAGAAAGCCCCGAGACCACAAACCAAGAAGGACGTGAGATCCTTTGTCTCATTATGTGGTTTCTACCAGAAGTATATCAAAAAACTTTAATTCCATATGTGCACCTTTAACGGAATTGACACGTAAAGGACTTCCAGATCGCATTACATGGACACCACAATGTGAAATGACTTACCAAGAATTGAAGGAAAAGCTCACAAGTAAACCCATTTTGAAATTACCTGACTTAAGTCAAGAATTCATAGTAAGGACGGATGCAAGTAATATTGGGTTAGGTTCAACTTTACTACAGAAATCAGATGCATTGGATGGGGAATTAAGCCCAGTGGCATATGCTAGCAGAAAGTTGAATAAAGCTGAAATCAACTACTCAACTAGCGAAAAAGAATGTCTTGCAGTAATATGGGCAATAAAGAAATTCAATATTTATCTATATGGGAAGGCATTTAAGTTGCAAACTGACCACAAACCTTTATCGTTTTTAGCACAGGCTAAGCATGAGAACTCTAGGTTACTCCGATGGTCTTTGCTTCTGGCTCCATATAATTTTAGCATTGAGTATATATCTGGAAAAACAAATCTGGGAGCGGATTTTTTAAGCCGCCATCCGTGTGATGAGAATCACCGTAAACCCCAGAAATAATAATAAATTTCTCTATGTGTATATAGAATAAAGGACTGACATATAATGTCTGTTTTAAGAGGGGAGGTGTCAGCGAGAAGGGAGAGGCAGAAAGCCGAACATTAAACACGCGTCGCGCGATACACAATTACTACTATCACGCGTGTAAGTCTACAAGCACTAACTTTTTCAGACGGACAGTGATAAAATACACTACCCTTTCCCAGAGTTAGGTTTATAAATCAAAAAAAACTCTTATTAGAAAAGATAACATTAGATGGGTTTACGGTTGAGAACATAACAGTACCCAGACAGAACATCTTCGAAACAGGAGGTAAAAGAAATTGCATATTTTGAACGCAGCCACGTAGCTCCTTTAAATTTGTATTTTTGGGTTCCTTAGGGCTTGCTGACAAATAATATGTAAAACGTTACGCAAATAGTCCAGGAATTAATAAATTATACCCAAAATAAAATATTGGGGGTGCCTGACAGCATAAAATCATTTCTGCTCATAAGATTTTTTTTAAACGTGTTTGAAAAAAATTTACGTTACAGAAATAGCCTACCATGTAAACTCCAAATTGATTGGAGCGCAACAAATGAAAGCCTAACCACGATTGGTCGGGCTATAAATACTATCTTGGTTGTTAGGGGAAACGGGGAAAGGTAACATTTTTTCAAACACTTGTCGAAACGGGGCTCATTGGTCAGACTCGCTGATATACACACTTGGGAGCGTTAGTTCGAAACCACTTGTTTAAAATAGCTTGATAAAGCATCAGTGCGTTGAAGCCAGCATATATTTTGCTCAATAAAAGCCTGGAACATAGGCAGATGGAAATTTGTGCCAGTTTGTGCCAGAATTCATTGCTAATCAACGTATCTGTGTTATTCGTATGAATTGTGGGACAGTGGTCTTGATGGTACTGAGCAGCACCTAGTCAGAGCTTTGCTGAATCCTGAGTCGGACAGCATACTCCTTGGTCTTTTTAGCTATCAGTGAGGTGTCTCCTGAACCCAGAGGAGAATTCGAGCAGAGGAGTCCTTTCCTGCCGCCATCACGCCAGATAAGCGAATTGGCCAGCTGAGCTCAACATTATGTCCCCTCATCTTGAACTGACTTTTTAAAATTAACATTAAGAGGGGAATTTACTTGTCTTAAAATCAGGAACTGTGAACATCTCCAATACTGGTCCCTAAAGACAAACTATTGAAGTCATGATGACAAATACCAACAGAGCTTGAACAAAATAAAACCAGTATTACCTCATTTTACTACTACACAACTGACACACATAGAACATTTGTAATAATATATGTCACTACAATATTCATATTAAATACATTCTGTACATAACTTGTAATTTAAATTGATTGTGATTCCTGGTTCCCTTGTAGTTGAATCAGGACACATATTCATTCATGCCAGTAATGAATACATATTGTTATTTGAAAGTTTATCAGTGACTCTTTTAAGATATCTTTGTAGAGTGTTATATGTATGTGAGTGTCACAGTGTTGTCAAGAGTAGTGGATTAAATTAAATTGTTTATCTGTCTGTTGTTGTGACTTACACTTCATCATACACATACCCTAGACACATAACGTAGCATCACACTATTCCAGAATAATTCTGACTGAGATATAGAGATATGTGGTAGCAAGTAAGATTATCTATAATACACTACTCTTAATAGATATAGATACCTTCACAGCTGATCTCAGTCAGTACACTAAGTCCCCTATAAGTATTTATAACATCCCACTTCACCCAATATGTCTCCCCAGACAACAGTTTGGCATTTCTAAATTTCTTACGATAAAATTCACCATTCTTCTCGTACCTTAATAACAGAGCCTGCTTTAACATGTCATAATTGTCTTGGTCTTCCCTGTTCATTTTAGCAAAGACTTCATAAGAAGTACCTCTCAGTCCTTGTGATAACTTGAAACTCCACCTCTCTCTCTCTAACCCATATGTAGTAGCTAATAACTCAAAACGTCCTAGGTACCCCTCTATGTCATCGTCTTTCTCAACAAAATGGTCTAAATGAAACCCCATAGCTGAGGTTGAGGCTCCCAGACTAGGCGTAGCATCTGAGGCAAAAGGGCTGGCACCATTTTCAGGAGCCTGGCCTTGTAACTCCAGCTCCCTTAGTCGTAATTCATGCTCCCTTTGCAACCTTTTATCTTCTGCCTCCCTTTCGGCCTTTCTATCTGCTGCCTCCCTTTCGGCAGTCAATCTTTTTTCTTCTGCTTCCCTTTCGGCCGTCAATCTTTTTTCTGCTGCCTCTAATGCTTTAGCCTCTTTGTCCGCCTCAATCTGCAGCCTCTTAATTTCTCTATCCGCCTCAATTTGTAACCTCTTCTCTTCAGCTACCTTCCTATCTTCCCTTTCAATATACTTATCACATTCAGCCGTTACGTATTGAATTAAAATCTGACCATCCATTCCCATCTCCTTTGCCGTCAGCACAGCAGCTGATCTAAATTTTGCCAGCTCCGCCATACTTTTTAAACAAATCTAGCAATAAGCAAAGTAAAATTTCCAACCACTAAAGTACTTATAATTACTCTAGACTAAAATAATTCTAATTAATTAATTAACTAACACTGGCTGTGAAGATTCACCAACTTCTAAGTGCCCTTTTAATTTAAAGGGACACTTTTAATTTTAAGGGAATTTTACAATTTTGTTCCCCTAATTTTATTTCTCCCACCAGGAGATCCTTATATTACTGTTTATGCTAATTATCCCTGGACAAGACCCCAATATATGTAGTGGTTTTGATGGTATTGTATGATGGTGATATTACTAAGTGTGATGTATGAGGTCAGCTGTGAAGGCTCCTGAGATAAAATGTAGCTGTGAATTTTCAGAAGTCCCTTCTTGCTACCACTACGACCTCACACCTATCTTTTTTTTACTAATGAATGTGGCTACGTTAAAAAATCTAGGGTACTGAATGTAAGGTGTTGTATTAATATATATAAACACACACACACAGATATCTAATAATATAATATTATCAATAAAATTTAGAACACAATGAACTAAATTCAGCTGGTGAAATTTTAGAAAGGTAAATCTTTTTTAAATTTATTTGTTCTGAACCAAGGTTTTATTTTGGCCAGAACATATGAAAGATTTTGAAATTTATGAGTGAATGGCATGAATAAATGGCATGATAAATAAAAGGTCCCTGGGAGAACGATGAATAGATGTGCTGTTGGGGTGGCTTCATCCCTCCCTGTCTATGCCTACTAAACATTGTCCATTAATGATGGAAGGAAATGGGATGTTTTAGTAGTAATTCACTTTGGGTGCTATGTCTATGAAGTTGGTGTAAATCCAGCAGACCAGCCTGCTTACGTAACTTTGAAAGAGTAGTTCTGGTGCTGGAATCTGGTGGCCCCACCTCTCCGTGCTTGGGGGCAATACAAGGCTGTTCTGCCGAGATGCGACACTGCACGGGTCATCACTGTCAATTATTTACCCAGCATTTGACACCACCTTTTGGTGTCAACATAAAAAACTCACTGTTCTGAAATAAAGTATTGGTTTAGGTTCAGAACCTTACCTAAGGAGCCACTTCTACACGTAACAATTTACAATAACACCACTTAGACAGGGTCAGATCTCTCTGACCATACAACACATCTTACCAAGTTGGTTTCACAAAGGATAAGTTCTCCCAGACTACATATTCCGAAATATGTTTATTAGCTTCCTGCCATAGAATAGGATAGGTGATATGTTCCACTGATCTCAACACTTGATCTGTCCTTCCTAATCCTTGCTGGAGTTTATATATATTGTTTGTCCCTAGACCCTGAACTAGGGCGGGGGGTCTAGAGCAAATCCTTACTTGTTGTAAGGCTAGATTTCGATATGGCAGTATCAAATCACTCGAAACATTAAACAATATTTAAAATATACAAAGAAATAATTTCAATCTTACCAGATTATGAATAAAGAACACAGAAATGCTAGCAAAACTCAGCTGAGCTGCTGGCTATAGTATGGCGTCCCTGAACTTATTTCAATTTACTTCATTGGAAATCACCACACTTAAAATTTACTGTGTCTATCACTTTACAACTATTGAGGAATGGCAAAAAAGCGCGTCTGAGCGCTGATAATATGATTGTCTGTGGCCAATCAATGCCTTGTGTTTTTTCAAATTCAAATTTCCTACACTAAAGTCATTTCAGTCATGCTTCAGTCAAGTATGGATTTTTATCTGTTAGTCCGTCCGTCTCTACTTGCGTTTTCACAAAAAACGTACTTGGTTTTTGAACCAACCTATCCGTCCCCTCTACAAATTTTGTCTTTAAAGTTATTTTTAGCCACAGCTCCCACCAATGTCCCTCTCTTTCATTCTAACTAGATTTGGACACTCGAGTCTCAAGGTCGCGGTTTTTTGTGCAAATTAGTGACATGTTTGATTCAATGCAGTCTTTCGCTGATGTGAACAACACAGTCTTTTGTCAATGTCTTCATTATTATCTATCCGTCTGTATAAATAAAAGCATATTATTTCACTGCTCAAGATAGGCCATCCGGCCAGCTAGGTTTTATATTCCTAACATCATTATTAAGAAAAAGTTACTTTTCAAGGTTAGTTGTTTTTTTCGAAATATTTTCTAGAATCTTCTGTGAAACGTTTGCCGCTGCATTCAAATAAAGGACAAAATATCGCAAAAACGTCCAAAAAATGACTGTTGCGTATAATAACTATGGTCCCTTTTGTCGATTTCGTTACCTTGTGTCAACTTGGGGACGTGACTTTTCCTCCGTTCCCCCCCCCAATTGCATCTTCTAAGCCTTGCTAGTCTCACGCAATTTTTCAGTCATATTTTTTTCCTTTTGATCCGCCGTTCTCATCCCGTTCAAATGGTAACCGTTTCAGCAATTTAATTTCCATGGCGGGTGATGACCCGCGGCGTGGGCGATCATGCCTTCTAGTAACTTACGCATTCTTTTTATCCCTACATTTTATCCTTTGGAGATATTTTTACGTTGTATCACTGTTAATTTTATGACACAGAGCATAGAGAGAAGTGTGCCAGAGCACTGAGAGAAGTATGACAGTACATCGAGATAAGTGTGACAGAGCATAAGATAAGTGCAACATAGCACAGAGAGACGTATGGCAGAGCATAGAGAGAACTACAACAGAGCACAGAAAGAAGTACCACAGAGCTTATTGAGAGGCACTGCAGAGCACAGAGAAGTATGACAGAGCACTGAGAGAAGTACATCAGAGCACAGCTAAGTACGACAGAGCTTATTGAGAAGCACTACAGAGCATAGAGAAGTATGACAGAGCACTGCGAGAAGTACGACAGAGCACAGAGTGAAGTACGGCAGAGCTTATTGAGAGGCACTGCAAAGCACAGAGAAGTATGACAGAGCGCTGAGAGAAGTACGACAGAGCTTATTGAGGGGCACTGCAGAGCACAGAGAAGTATGACAGAGCACTGAGAGAAGTACAACAGAGCACAGAGTGAAGTACGGCAGAGCTTATTGAGAGGCAATGCAAAGCACAGAGAAGTATGACAGAGCGCTGAGAGAAGTACGACAGAGCTTATTGAGAGGCACTGCAGAGTACAGAGAAGTATGACAGACCACTGAGAGAAGTACAACAGAGCACAGAAAAGTATGACAGAGCACTGAGAGAAGTACAACAGAGCACAGAAAGAAGTACGACAGAGCTTATTGAGAGGCACTGCATAGCACAGATAAGTATGACAGACCACTGAGAGAAGTACAACAGAGCACAGAGAAGTATGACAGAGCACTGAGAGAAGTACAACAGAGCGCTGAGAGAAGTACGACAGAGCTTATTGAGAGGCACTGCAGAGCACAGAGAAGTATGACAGACCACTGAGAGATGTACAACAGAGCACAGAGCGAAGTACGACAGAGCTTATTGAGAGGCACTGCAGAGCACAGAGAAGTATGACAGAGCACCGAGAGAAGTACAACAGATCATCAACATCATCATCATCGTCATCTACTTGTTTACTCCTTATAGAGGATATTGAACCACAACTGCAGATGACTCCCTCGAGGAAGCCTATGTCAAAGCACAAACTCTTGCTTGGGTAGTTTCTGTAGCATTTATTTTTACACGATGAGTTGCCAACCCCATGCACATAATCATATTAGCAGCCTTTTACGACATGCTTATGGACGCAGTAGAACTATTCTTTGTTTGTCTATGAAAGTCCTATCATGTCACCTTTTTTCTGATTTTTTTCCCCCCTAACCAGCGGCACTTGGGCTTTCAGCCCTTCGGCCCAATGACATGAAACAAATTTCATGGCATTGCGAAGCTGGGGAGCCTGTGGACTTTCCTTCCAACCCGGGCAGGTGCTTCCCACCCACAGAGGGTTTCTGTTCAGGAGCCGCTCGGGTTATTCCAGTCCCATGGTCGAAGGCGCTCTTTCAGATGTCTTCGCCAGGACTCGAATTAATCCAGTCCAAGTCCCGGTCGAAGACACTCCCTCAAATGTCCCCACCAGGGCGCGAACCTGGATCACCCGATCGCCAGCGCAGTGTGGTAACCATTACGCCAGCGCGGCTTCCTTTCCTGATATACATAGGGGAATTTAAAACAAAACAGTTACATACACACGCGCGCGCGCGCCCGCGCACGTACGTAGAGTCGCGTGGTAGAGAAAGGTCCGACGTGAAAATTAAAAAAAAAAAAAAAAAAAGAGAACAGAATAGTTTCGAAAAATAAGTTTCCCTAAGACGGAATTGCATTCCATGACTGTTTTCTTTGAAGCAGATACAAGTACGTGACATTTCTTGTCAATACAAGTTTTGTTAACTACGACCAAAATGGCAGCAGACTTTCATAAATGAATGTTTGGGTAGAATAGAAAAGATTGGAGTGGTAGGACAAGATCACCAATGTGGAACTGGTGACACGAACCAGACAGTAGAACAAGACAGTAGAACCAGACAGTAGAACCAGACAGTAGAACCAGACAGTAGAACCAGACAATAGAACAAGACAGTAGAACCAGACAGTAGAACCAGACAATAGAACCAGACAGTAGAACCAGACAGTAGAACCAGACAGTAGAACCAGACAGTAGAACAAGACAGTAGAACCAGACAGTAGAACCAGACAGTAGAACCAGACAGTAGAACCAGACAGTAGAACCAGACAGTAGAACCAGACAGTAGAACCAGACAGTAGAACGAGACAGTAGAACCAGACAGTAGAACACGACAGTAGAACCAGACAGTAGAACCAGACAGTAGAACCAGACAGTAGAACCAGACAGTAGAACCAGACAATAGAACAAGACAGTAGAACCAGACAGTAGAACCAGACAATAGAACCAGACAGTAGAACCAGACAGTAGAACCAGACAGTAGAACCAGACAGTAGAACAAGACAGTAGAACCAGACAGTAGAACCAGACAGTAGAACCAGACAGTAGAACGAGACAGTAGAACCAGACAGTAGAACACTACAGTAGAACCAGACAGTAGAACCAGACAGTAGAACCAGACAGTAGAACCAGACAGCAGAACCAGACAGTAGAACCAGACAGTAGAACCAGAGACAAGAAGAGGGTTCTGGCGATGAATAGGACATACCTTAAGGAAACCTGTTGATAGCTTTACAAGGCAGTGCTTATTCTGGAATCCACATGGTAAGATAGATAGAGGGAGACTAAAGAACACAAAAGAGAAGAGAACTGGAGACAGAGATGAAGATGGCGAGGAAAGACCTTGAGCTGAAGGCAGGGGACAGGAAGATTTGCATAAATTTGTTGAAGGCCTGTGCTCCTTGTGGAGCGGGGAGATGAAGGGTGATGATTACGTCTTTTTTTATTTTAACTTGAGATAATATACATTTGTAGTAGGATCACTTTCCCGTCATTGCTGACTATAGGGACGTGCCCCAAGACAATGTCTCGTCCGACAGGAGGTTGGGCGCTTGGGTAAAGAGGTCAAGCTGTTTCCCATGCAGCTTGACCTACGAAGCTGGTGAATCCAGAGGAACGGCGTGGCCGATACAGTCTGACACCAGATCTCTCTCTCTCTCTCTCTCTCTCTCTCTCTCTCTCTCTCTCTCTCTCTCTCACACACACACATGCAATACCTCATCATCATCATTCCTTTTCGTTCCCTGTGGAACATAGGGCAGAAACAGTTGCTCGCCAACGATTTCTATTCTGGGCTGTCTTTTTCAGCTGTGCTCAAGTCATTCCAATTTCCCTAGCCTCCTCTTCAACAGTTCTTCTCCAAGTTCTCTTTGGCCTCCCTCCCAACTCTTCTTTTCCCCTGTGGGTTCCAGTCAAGGGCTATTCTATCTATGCTTGATTTTTCTCTTCTGAGTGTATGTCCTATCCATCACCACTTTCTTACCTTAATTTCTGTTTGTATTGGCTGTTGCCCGCATCTTTTCCTTGGCTCTATATTTGTTATTACATCTGGTGATCTTATATGGAGGATCCGTCGGAGACATCTATTTAAAAATGTCTGTAGCTTGGAGGTGACACTCTTTGAGACATGCCATGTCTCTGAGACATACAGCAAGGCTGACTTCACATTTGAGTTAAAGATTCTAATTTTGTTCTCTGTGGATATAGCTGAGGAGTTGCATATTAATCGAAGGGCAATACCTCATATGCATCTGTATTCATTTTTTGTTTGCCCAGTACGCGCACGACACGTACAAACACGAGTTAAGCATATAAAGCAGACGACCGATCGCGTCTGATCGGAAAGAAATTGAGCACACGTTTTAGCCGCGGTCTAGTGATCTGTGTAGAGTATGCAACACACCTCTTCCTGCCTTCCTGAAATCGCTGGGTTCTAGCTTGCTGTTCGCTTTTGTTAAAGGTAAAGGATCCCGTTACAGCCCATTGAGGCATATTGGGAATATGGTGTTAGACCCATATTTTCTTGACCATACGGCATACTAGGGTTGATGTGGCCATCATCACGCCGGCCGCCTTAACCTTCCCAGAGTTACTCTGGTACCCAATTCATGAGGCTGGGTCGACCCCGGAGCCGTTTTGTCTAAAAAAATCCCGCCTCAACTGGGGATTGATCCCTGGAGCTAGGAAGGCAGTGCACTAACCACTGCACTACCGCGGCTTCCCTTATTATTACCTCATTCCTAATTTCTTGGGCTTGTATAGTGCTTTCAGGAGACTTGAGTTCGAGACCCAATCCACAATACTTGACAAGTGGGCACTCTTTTCATTTTAAAAATATAATTGTGCTACTGTGCTCTGCCAGTGTGTAGATTCCTGCATTAGTATGTTATATACACAGTTAGCCATCATTGCGGGCAGACGCTAGGACTGGGTTGGCCATGTCCCCAGAACGGACCCGGGCACCATCACCAGAACTGCTAGCGAAGGAAGGGCAGACCACAGACAACCTGGCGGAGAACACTGGAGGCTGAGATGCAAAGCATGAACCAGAGTTGGGGCACGGCACAAAGGATGGCCACTGGCCAAGCAAAATGGGGACAGTTTGTTGCTGCCCTACAAGACCCCACTAGGCGTGATGGCCACTGACTGCTTTGTCAGTCAGGGGCTAAGAATGCAAGAAGAATAATTCACAGTTAGGTCTAAGCCTTGCTTTATTTGCTCGCTCCTCCTTCCTACCCCCAGTATATGCACAGATTTGCATTTTTGTTATATACACTAGGAGCAGTCTGTCATAAAATCATCATCGTTATCATCATCAAGAGCATCATCAACATCATCATCATCAACAACCCGGTTGAAATGAAGAAATGTGGGCCATGTTCTTCGATGTCATTCTAGCAAGTCGCCTACGTCGTTAGGGTTTAGGGTTAGGTTTAGGATATTTAAACCTAACCCCAAAGCCTTACACCTTTTTACTGCATCTCTGCATTCTTTTTTAAGGCTGTATCGAACAGACAGTCCACGGTTCTTCATTTCAACTTCTTGACCTCACCAGTATTATTTTGGCTGTTGTCTGGTTTCTGTTTTCATGTTCCTCTGTTAAAATGTGATCGTCCGATTAACAGAGTGGTTAGAGCGCTGGTCTCTTGTGGCATAGGTGCCTGGTTCGAATCACGGTACCGACACGCTCCAGTCTGTAAATGGGTACCTCCCGACTCTGCTCTGTGAGTTAGTTTGGGGAAGGAAAAGGCAGAGAGAAAGGGACCTGGTCACCCCACCTTTCAATGCTGGATCTGGTATAGTAAAGTCTCTGACACTTTAGTGCCCCTACGTCAGTATCTGCTATAGGACTACCTTTTTTTAAAACCTGTTATAAATAACATGAACTGCAGCAGTGCAACATGACAGTTGGGGCATGCCTGATCACGTTTCTTTCGTCCTTTTTATATTTTTATTTTGGTGATCGCAGTGCCAAGTTACTTGGTTTACAGAGCAAGGCGTTACCCACACGTTTGCGTATTGATTCCTAGTCCCGCGTTAAAAGTATTGGTTCACTTATTCATAAAGGGTGCTTCGTGGACCAAGTGAGGCGATGGGCTATATTTAGTCGCAAGTAAAATGTCACTGGCAGGAAGTATAAACATTATCTGTGCACAGACAAAATAACGGAACAGTCTAAGCTCAGGGATTCTTACACTTTTGTTGTTGTCGCCCTCACACCTTTTCTGACAGTGAACTTTAATATTCACACCTCCCATCCTTCCCGCAGTTAATCAAGTCTTCTACGTCGCCGTTCGCTTTTGGATAATTACATCATTACTTGTAAAGCTGGCGGTCCGTTTCAGGCTTCTGTCGTCACCATACAGTTTCTCCCACAGCTGGGTTGGAGAAAGTCACGCTGCTACCCTGAACCTCCCGTGTAGCCGACAGTCTTGGAGGACGCTACTGTTTGTTTGTTCTACCCACATGGGCACATATCCGATTAATTAATGAACCAATCAAGGTATAATTAAATGGTACTCATCATCAGCAGCTGTCATCTTCACCAGTGATTCTCAGCCTTTTTTTTGGTCATGGCTCGTTCTGAGCCGCATTTACCATCTTACTATGGCCCCATAGAAATTTGGCATTGTTCCCCTGGGGGGACCATATTGCCCACGTTTAGAATCACTGATCTTCACATCAAAGGTCGGCTGTAATAGATCTCAGCGTCTCCTGCCTCTTGTCTTGATCGTGCACTCTGATAATAGACTCGTTCCTGTCCAGCTCTTGGTGTTATCTTCCCACTTGTAGCGTGTCTTCCTCTTGCACGTTTGTCTTCGACTGTTCCTCCCAGTATGGTCTTCCCAGCAAGGGATATTATGTCTTTATTATGTGATTGTATTTCTAGCCAGTCCCTCCCATGCCCCGTGTATGTCCCCCGGGGGGTTTCAGAAGAGAATAGAACTAATGCATCCTCATGCATGTCGTAGAGTTCGACTTATAGGACTTTCCAGGACATCATCGTGCTGCTAGCTTATAGGCGCTAGTCCATTTCAGAGCTGACTTTTTAATCACCATGCTTCAGTTAAGAGAGTTCGCTAATTTTTGAATGGCAATTGCGCTTTGATATAACCAACTAGACTTCTGTCTAGGTTGAAAGGGCGCGCCTCACCACGAGAAAGCAAAAAAAAAAAAAAAAAAACCAGGTGGAAAAATTGTGTCAGTTTATGCAGGGGTAACCAAATCCTGTACTTTTCACTTATCTCCTGCCACTCACTCGCTCGTTTCTCCCATTTTCTGTTATGTTCCAACTAGAGATGATTATTTTTTGTTTGCAGAGTTGTGGAGTCGGCCAAAAAATGTTCGGACTCCTAACTCCGACTACAGTTTGTTTGTTACTAGTCACCAGGGCGTAAAATTCGGAGTCAAGACAGTTTTTACCGTCTCCAACTTCACTTAAAAAAAAAAAAAAAAAAAAAAACGACCAACTCAGTTACAGTAAAATATCAATAGTTGAAGATGCCAGGGAGGACTGATGTAGCACCTTTGCAAGAATACGATATAAAAACATTCCCGGGGTGTTATTCTGTAGGCTGAATATGGAAACCGATAATAAACACTCCTAGAACACCCCCCCCCCCTCCTCTCCCCCCCCCCTCCTCTTCCCCCCCCCCCCGGACTTCAGCAGAGAAGAGAGAAAGATGAAGGATTTGCTTTCCAGGAACGGCTCATTCATTCATTTATTCATTCATCCATTCGCTAATTCATTCACTCATTCATTCACTTATTCATTCATCCATTCATTCATTCACTCATTCATTCACTTATTCATTCACTTCCCTTTTCTCACATTACGGAGCATGGAGCCACCACTAAAGCTGGGTCAGGACAGCCGGCACCAACTCATTAATACACTCACCAGTGGTTTCTCTAACAGTTTCTGTTACATAAAGAAGTTTCCAGCCCAATGAACAACTTCGTATTCGTGGCCTGTAATGACATATCTGAGGGAGGATTAGTCCTATTATTTCCGTGTCTCCTAAGAGGACCGCCCCCGGGACTAAATAGTTACGTACCTCAGACTTTATTCCCGTCTTAGAGTTTAGTTACGAACATCCTGAGAGTCAGACTTTATTCCCGTCTTAGAGTTTAGTTACGAACATCCTGAGAGTCAGACTTTATTCCCGTCTTAGAGTTTAGTTACGAACATCCCGAGAGTCAGACTTTATTCCCGTCTTAGATTTTAGTTACGAACATCCTGAGAGTCAGACTTTATTCCCGTCTTAGAGTTTAGTTACGAACATCCTGAGAGTCAGACTTTATTCCCGTCTTAGAGTTTAGTTACGAACATCCTGAGAGTCAGACTTTATTCCCGTCTTAGAGTTTAGTTACGAACATCCTGAGAGTCAGACTTTATTCCCGTCTTAGAGTTTAGTTACGAACATCCTGAGAGTCAGACTTTTATTCCCGTCTTAGAGTTTAGTTACGAACATCCTGAGAGTCAGACTTTATTCCCGTCTTAGAGTTTAGTTACGAACATCCTGAGAGTCAGACTTTATCCCGTCTTAGAGTTTAGTTACGAACATCCTGAGAGTCAGACTTTTATTCCCATTTAGAGTTTAGTTACGAACATCCCGAGAGTCAGACTTTATTCCCGTCTTAGAGTTTTAGTTACGAACATCCTGAGAGTCAGACTTTATTCCCGTCTTAGAGTTTAGTTACGAACATCCTGAGAGTCAGACTTTATTCATTCATCCCCCGTCTTAGAGTTTAGTTACGAACATCCTGAGAGTCAGACTTTATTCCCGTCTTAGAGTTTAGTTACGAACATCCTGAGAGTCAGACTTTATTCCCGTCTTAGATTTTAGTTACGAACATCCTGAGAGTCAGACTTTATTCCCGTCTTAGAGTTTTAGTTACGAACATCCTGAGAGTCAGACTTTATTCCCGTCTTAGAGTTTATTTACGAAACATCCTGAGAGTCAGACTTTATTCCCGTCTTAAAGTTTAGTTACGAACATCCTGAGAGTCAGACTTTATTCCCATCTTAGAGTTTAGTTACGAACATCCTGAGAGTCAGACTTTATTCCCGTCTTAGAGTTTAGTTACGAAAATCCTGAGAGTCAGACTTTTATTCCCGTCTTAGAGTTTAGTTACGAACATCCTGAGAGTCAGACTTTATTCCCGTCTTAGAGTTTAGTTACGAACATCCTGAGAGTCAGACTTTATTCCCGTCTTAGAGTTTAGTTACGAACATCCTGAGAGTCAGACTTTATTCCCGTCTTAGAGTTTAGTTACGAACATCCTGAGAGTCAGACTTTATTCCCGTCTTAGAGTTTAGTTACGAACATCCTGAGAGTCAGACTTTATTCCCGTCTTAGAGTTTAGTTACGAACATCCCGAGAGTCAGACTTTATTCCCGTCTTAGAGTTTAGTTACGAACATCCTGAGAGTCAGACTTTATTCCCGTCTTAGAGTTTAGTTACGAACATCCTGAGAGTCAGACTTTATTCCCGTCTTAGAGTTTAGTTACGAACATCCTGAGAGTCAGACTTTATTCCCGTCTTAGAGTTTAGTTACGAACATCCTGAGAGTCAGACTTTATTCCCGTCTTAGAGTTTAGTTACGAACATCCTGAGAGTCAGACTTTATTCCCGTCTTAGAGTTTAGTTACGAACATCCTGAGAGTCAGACTTTATTCCCGTCTTAGAGTTTAGTTACGAACATCCTGAGAGTCAGACTTTATTCCCGTCTTAGAGTTTAGTTACGAACATCCTGAGAGTCAGACTTTATTCCCGTCTTAGAGTTTAGTTACGAACATCCTGAGAGTCAGACTTTATTCCCGTCTTAGAGTTTAGTTACGAACATCCTGAGAGTGTGTGTATTTCAAAGAACTGAAGCGAAAACACACAGACATCTGTCGAGGCTGTAGGAGAACGAAAGGGAACGAACGAACAATGCTGTTTCAAAGGGTTTAGAATTGGGCAGGCGGGCTGGTCTAACATTCTGCCCTTCCTTTCTCTCGTCTTCCATACTGAATCCATTTATTCTCACCTGCATTTCAAATATTAAAAAAAATAAGTATATAAAATAAATTAAAATGCTATAAAATAAAATCCCAAAATCGTAACAACACGATAACAGTAACATACATTTACAGTACCTTATCAAAATCAATACTGAACATGTCAAAATCATCGTCAAACCCTACTTATGATATTATAGAATGAATTGGGAACGTAACTACTGTAGATTATGGTGGCATATCTGCACTCATGATGTATTTGAAAAGTCTGCGATTATATGAATATGGACTAAGCGTGCTTTTTAGGTCATGTGGGAGAGGGCGGTAGAGAGAGAGAGGTAGAGAGAGAGAGAGAGCAAGAGAGAAGCAGTGAATTATTTATACGGAGTGACAAAGATAGAGAAAAACGAGATATGCACGAAGATAAATATAGCTAATAATAATCCGCTTTGAAATAATGTCAGTTCATTTTTCCCTTCTGCGCAGTAGGGGCCAAAAAAAAAAGCAGCCGTCATCTTTGTGTGTGGGTGATAACATACATACAGCGCCCCAGGACTTGCGATAAATCTGAACGATCTATGTTTATCAGCCTCATCATCACCAGCCACATCCCAATCAGATTAACACAGAAATCTAACCCCCCTCCCCATTTTTTCTCCCTCTTAGACCGCTTCTCCTGGTTAAAAATCTGAGATTTCTAAGAGGCCAACAGGTACACTCTCCTGTTACCTGTTACACCTGGTCTGCTCGTCGTTGCCTTAGACCAGCGCTTTTCAAGGCGGTGAAGTCGTGTATCCAGTAGTGCAGGCGTCGGTAGTGCAGGGGTCGGTGTAAGGTAGATCGCGATCTCGTGGAAGATGTAGTAGATCGCTTAGGTCAGTGCTCCGCAAATTTTTTTTTTATATTTCGCGGCACACTTAAGTGCCCTACTTAATTCCGCGGAACTATATAATATTTAGGTAGTTGAGAATGGTTAATATTTTAATAAGTCGCAACAGTCATAAGACAATTCTCTCTAATTTTGTTGTAATGGATTATTACTACTAATAGTAGATAATAACTCAAACTTATTTGTACAATTCTACGTGTGGGTTTCTTTTCATAATATTTTACCATAACTTAGTGGTATATACCATTATGTGACGAAGAACACCGGCTGCGGAGCACTGGCTTAGGTGATGGAAGGGAACAGATAAAGGTAATGAATGCTAGAGAAATTTCGAAGTTACTTTCTACCGCAGGCATTTAAAATTGTCAGTCACTAGGATTAAAGATGCTTTTCAACTTTCCAGTGAAAACTCACGAGCTAGCTTTAAAAACTCACTTTAATTGCGGACTGCAAGACGTAGGAACGTAATCTTTTCCGTGAAATGAAGCTAATTTTCGGTGTACAGTAAAAGTCTGAAAATCCGGACTTCTCGGGGATGTGGTCGGTCTGGATTTTCGGATTTTCGTGCAGTACTTTTAAGATTCGAATTTAAGGAAGAAAAAAAGAAGAGATGAACCTCCGCCTCTCCCACCCAGGGGACTCCAGAACAAGGACTGTTCTGGCAATGCCATCCACAGGTTTCCTCAACGCATGTCTAACCCATCTCTAGCGGTCCCCCCTCACTCCCACCCCACCAGCATCCGTCCGATCCCCGTCACCAGCCATACCACATCGGCGACCCAGCCACACCACACCGGCGACCCAGTCACACCACACCGGCGACCCAGCCACACCACATCGGCGACCCAGCCACACCACACCGGCGACCCAGCCACACCACATCGGCGACCCAGTCACACCACATCGGCGACCCAGTCACACCACACCGGCGACCCAGCCACACCACACCGGCGACCCAGTCACACCACACCACACCTTCCACTCTACGCTTTCTTTTACATGATGAGATTGCCAGCCCCCTGCACAATTTAATATTATTCGCCTTGTATGATATGCCCGGGGTAGTAGTAGCACTGTTCATTCTTTGTCTCATCAGAGACCTCAGGTAACTACACTGTACAGTAAGACATACACTATTGTAAGTTCATCCACCAGGAAACAGTTTGATGACGGAAAGTTTTTTTCTGGGTCAGTTGCATGTTATAGCATTTAAATAAAAATATGGAAAACAGTGCGGTTTTCGGTATTAATCAGGGATTTACGTTCCGACCTCTTGCGCGCAATTTGAGATTCGCGTGAATTGAGACCGTGTTCTAAGTAGAACTCCAAGACATAACAATTAGGGTGATGTTTCTGCAAAGTATATTAAAATACTATTTCATAAAAGTTTTCGTAAAAATATTAGGAAAACGAACACAATATACATAATAAAAACACAGAATAGTTAATTTTAATAGTAGTAGCGATAGTTTTTTGCTTTCCCCACAGTTTACGTTAAATCAAATTCACGTAAATTCTTCTTCTTTCACCTTTCAACTCCTAAAGGAGCATAGACCTTCAACAAACTTATGCCAAGTCTTCCTGTCACGTGCCATCATCTCAAGGTCTCTTCATGTCTTCTTCATCCCCCTTTATGTCTGTCCCCTGTTCTCTTTTCCATGTGTTCTGCCTCTCTGTGGCGTTTGTTTTTCGTAATTTACTCTCATCGTCTTTATTATCTATTATTTCGTCATATTTAACGCACATAATTTCGTGCCTGTCCTCTATTCAGAATTGTTACCCTTTTTTCCTGCTATCATTGTTTACGTTTCACGCTTCGATGCATGACAGGGCCAGACAATCGCCCATCCCTGAGAGATTAATTGAATCACTAAACGAAATAATACCTCATTGACTCCAGGTAAATGCGAGCATAAAGTGCTTGTTCAAGATTGCGTAATCACTTCCAATCCGACAGTAGAATGGACTTGCAATACATGTTTAATTGTATAGACCACGATTTGTCTAGACAGGCAGTCTCATTGCTACAAGTCATGTGATACAAGAGATCGACACAGTCTGATAAACTAAGAAATCATACTTTCGAATTACTTGGGATAGGTGATTATAGGTAAACGCAATCTTGGAAGACATTTTGAAGGGTGAGCGGGAAGTGTGAAATTCTCAAACATATGAGTCGCGCATGAAATTCCATAAGCACTACTCTATCATAACATGTACTCTGAATGCCATTGGTTTGGCAATTCGAGTTGTCATATACAATCGCTCTGATTGGGAGTTTACAATTAGCAGACAACAAAAGTGCGTGGGTGAAGTATGAGATATAATTTAGGACTTTTTAGACACACGACAAACAACAACGAACAAACAAACTTTGCTGCGGGACGGGCATCCGGAGTCTGAGGCTCGTATGACTGTCAGTGGTGAAAGCCGAAAGGAAGCCACTGACATGAGAACGGACGTCCTGACCGCAAAACACGATACAAGAATAGGATTTTGGAATGTCAGGACAATGAATGAGACGGGTAAAACCAGAGTTGGGGCACTGTACGAGGGATGGCCACCGACCGAGCAAAGTGGAATCAATTTGTTGTTGCCCTACAAGACGCCACTAGGCGTGATGGCCACTGACTGCTTTGACGGTCGGCGGCTAAGGATCAAAGAAGAAGATGAAGAAGACACACGACACTGCATTTCCTGAATCGTCAAGTAGACAGCTCGGACTGAAGCCAGGAAACAATAGAAGTAAAGATTTTAAATAGGACCGGCCTTAGTGGAACACTTCTGAACACTAAAGCAAGGAAACCCTAAGTTATTCATACAGAAACTGGACTATACAGGACTTACTCATAAAGTCGCAGAGGGATTGTTAATAGACTAAATACCCCGACGTGTGTTCTGGGCATCTATATCAAGTTGCCAAGACTATTTACCTGAGCAAGAAGTCTAACATTTCTCAATTATTGAGCTTCTGGTACCAGCACGAGGTGACCCGACTATTTGTGGTAAGGCCCGAAGAGACCAATTGCTCTACTACCATTCTGTGGCTCAAAGCTTGTAATTGACACTTGAAACATACATTCCACGGGTTGTGAAGATTCTTGCCTTGACCAGGAGCGGTTACTTCACTGACTGATCTGGAAACGTGCCCTAACCACAGAGACGAATCTACAGAACCAACAGCATCGGCACTTTAGCAAGTCCAATTTTTAGCCGGCCAAACAAAGAACTTTCTTTTCTAAAATTAAGCCTTCGAAAGCCGACATATTCCTTGATGAGACCTACTTTTTATTAATCACCAGTTCTTATTTATTTACAAGTGTTAAAGTAATTGATCATTAAATTTGTATATGTTGTTTTTTTTACAAATTCATAGTTGAATTAATTATTACAAAGAGAAGTGCACACGTGCGAATAATTATTCTTATATATATATATATATATATATATATATATATATATATATATATATATATATATGTGTATATATATATATATATGTGTATATATATATACACATATATATATACATACACAGGGTGTCGCAAAAAATGTATACAAACTTTGAATATTTATTAATACAATGTCAATTAAGATACATCAAAGATTTATAATTCAAATTAAAGAGGCCAGATGTGTAATTATTTTGAGCTATCGCATGTGTTCAAACTGGTAGACATTCTGGGCCAGTCACGGATGACAACGCTGTTCAATAGAGTTGCAAACAACTTTAAGCAGTTCATTTGAGATTTGGGCGCATTCTCTTTCAATGGTCTTTCATCTCATCGATTGTTGCCGGTTTTGCGCGATAAACATGATCTTTTAGGTGCCCCCATAAGAAAAAATATGTGCTCTTTAATTTGAATTATAAATCTTGGATGTATCTTAATTGACATTGTATTAATAAATATTCAAAGTGTGTATACATTTTTTTGCGACATCATATATATATATATATATATATATATATATATATATATATATATATATATATATATATATATATATATATATATATGTTATTTCTAAAGAGCCAATACAAGCAATGATAATAATAATAAGCAGAGGAATTTTACTGTTCATTCAGTTGGGGGCTTGAACGAGCTAATATTATATCTCTCCACAAAAGGCGGCTGGAAAGATAAAGAGTTAACGTGCTCAGACCTATTCAGCATTGTTCTCGATTTCTTAAATATCTTGTGGATACTCCTTCAAGGTAGAAGCATCATCATCCTTCTATCTGCATCTCTGCCAAGAGTAATCTTGTGCGAAGGTAGACACCTTTGAAGACCCACATTAGCTACTCTAGGTTTTGGCCACTGTTGGACCACTACTGCAGAGCAAGGGGAGGCAACCCGTGACACTCTCGTACCTTAAAGATTCCAGAACAGCGATTGTCTAGTAATGCTATCAACAGGTTTTCTCAGTGTGTGTCCTATCCATCTCCAACGTCTTCTTGTCATATCTTGTTCCACTAGCGCTTGTCTGGTTTTCGTCATCAGTTCTACATTAGTGATCTTGTCATACCACTTCAGTCTTTCTATTCTACGCAAGCATCCATTTATGAAAGTCTCTAGCTAGCTGGTTGGTTGTTGTTTTGGTTGTTCTCCATGTTTCAGAGCCATACAATAGGACTGACTTGACATTTGACAACTTATGAAATGGCAAAAAACAACTATAAAAGCCACCTTCAAGTCCAAATGGAAATAAGAACACACAGGCCATAAAAAATGATGCCTATTATCAGCTGTCTAGGCTAGACCAGGTTATCATTTCCGTCTACGTACTGGATACAACAGATTGAAGTACCAGCTATACCACAAGTACAGGATAGGTATAACAGATCACTGCACCTATGACATCAGCCCCACGACAGCCGAACATCTGCTCCAGTCCTGCCCAACTTACAGCAGTGAAAGGAGTAGCATATGGCAACAACCCACTTCTCTCCACGAAAAAAAAAACTGTTTGGAGATGTCAGGATCCTTGACCTGACTAATGCCTTTATAAGAGTCTTTAACGAGGAAGTGTCATGGCGAACGAGAAAGAAGAAGAAGAAGAATTGACAATTCTGAGTTGTGTGTTGAATGAATATCACATAAATTGAAATCGCGTAATATTGAGACCGCGTAAATCGCGACAGCACTGTAATTAAAATAAAAGGTCTGAAGAAAATGTACTGTAGAAATTGTATTCTGTGATTGGTTTCAGTACGTAATAGTACATGTAATTAAGAAAGGTCTTTCTTCAATCTTTACTGTTGTCACGATGTACTCCAGCTTCCTTCTTCTCATAATGCCAGTTAACCCTGCTTTAAATAGGTACCTGACTGCTCTTGAGTTAGGGAAAGCACACGAAGCGAGGTAGCGAACCGGTCACACTACCTCATGAAACTCAGACTCTAGCATAGTGAAGTCTCTAACACTTTATATCTACTTTTGCTTCAATTAATGATCATCGTTGGTTATCATGTTCGTTTGCGCTACATATGGAGCTTGGAACACCACTACTGTCGCTGGCCTCAGTTGCAGGAAATCTTTGTGAAACATTCACTTGTAGTGGTATCTGTAACACAAAGAAGGTAAAGGATCCCGTTACACACCCATTGAGGCATATTGAGAATATGGTGTTAGGCCCATATTTTCTTAACCATCGGCACACTAGGGGTGATGTGGTCAGCATCACGTCGGCCGCCTTTAACCTTCCCAGAGTTGATCTGGTACCCAATTCATGAGCCTGGGTCGACCCCGGAGCCGTTTGCGGTCTAAAAAATCCCACCTCAACTGGGGATCGAACCATGGACCACCGAGCTAGGAAACCAGTGCACTAACCACTGCGCTACCGCGGCTCCTTGGTGGTATCTGTAACAATTGGTTTAACATGAAGAGGTTGCCAGCCCCTTGCACAACCTCATATTTGTGGCCTTGTACGACATGCATGAGGCAGCAGTAATTGTATTTTTTCTTTGTCTTTAAAGAGCGCGCCCCGTCCCTCGGGAACTAAACGTGATCTATTTTGTGATTTGCCAGGAGTTGCTACTATTGATCCAGCGGCGTTTGGGCCGCAGGAGAAATAGAACGAAAGGCACTGTATTCGAGATTTCAAGCTGATGTTTATAGGATACGAATCCTTAGTTCTAGCGTGCGTGCGCGCATATATATATATATATATATATATATATATATATATATATATATATATATATATATATATATATATATATATATATATATATATATATATATATATATATATATATATATATATCGGTTAAATAACTAACAAACAAAAAAAAGCAACAAAAAAAAAACTCAGACGTGTGAAATACCGTTTGCACGGAGCCTGGACACATGCCAGCGCGTGTTTGTTTGATAAGCGCGTGTGATATATCAATTATGGGGAGATGGTTTTCTAAGTTCAGATCTCTCAGACCGCCAGGACGGCATGACGTTCTTGCATGAAACCTTCTTCATGGCTCGCTCTCTAATAACCACGCCAATCTCTCTTATATAGCAGGCAGTCCATCTCACGCTTCTCTTGTCCACCACCACCATGATACAGTTTCGACCTCAACTGGGTCGTAGCAGGCCACGCTGCCCCCCTGCTTCTCACGTGGGGCTGACAGTCTTGTAGGACATGTTCTCCTTGTTTGTTTGTCCTCCCCACATGGACACATATATGTCTCTTTGATTTTCAGTTTGTTGAACAGGTGGTATTTGAATCTGCAATGACCTGTTCTTAGTCTTAAAATTATAACTTGATCTCTTCTTTGTAATGTCTAGCATGGTTCTGCTGGATCACGCTCTTGGCGTTCCTAATGCTATTTTTCGTAAAAGTTATTTTTTTATTATTGATTTAATCTCTTTATATATTGCCATGTTTTTAGTTTGGATTTTTCTGCCACCTTCTTGTGCAAATCTGTCTGCATTTTCTTTTCCATTGCATGAAGTGAAGGTTTGGGGTCAACTTCATTGCAGCAAAATAAATCAATACACACCTCCTTGCTGCAAGTGTAACATAACCACCACTCTTTGCCGCACTTTATATATATTCGAATTTAACTTAAGTAGAAGCATTTCTGAAGGTCCTGACCACATGTCTTCTTGGCTTTGTTAAAAAAAAAAAAAAAAAAACTGATAAATAGATTTTTCGGTTAAGTCGAGGTAATTTGTCTGTCCCAACTCAGTTTTTGACTCGGATAAGTAGAAGTCTTGCCTTCTCCGCCTTAGTTACAGTACTACGTGATCGTTCATAATTTTTTTGATGAGCATGCAAAAAGAGGTTAATAAACGTCTCGCTTTCGTCAGTACACTCAACGCTGACATGCATTAAAACCAGCAAGCACGGAATGAACACTGGTTCATCTTGGTTTGCGAGAAAAGGGCTTGCGTTAAACTGACAGCAATGGGACTACGCGTTTGAGATCTGAAGATAAACAAAGAAACTCGCGGCCTGTTAATAGTAAATAATAAACATAAACCAATATATGGCAGACATTCGTTAGAAAGAAGGAAGGAAAACACTAAACATGTAACTCTTTCATTGGCTTACTTAGCCTGCAATAGTTATCGCTCTTGGAATCTGTGTAGGAACCGCTGACAGAGCACGCAAAAGTACTAGGTAAACGTGATTCCAACGAGTTTTACACTTGCTACTATGCTACTAACAATTAACTTAACTCTATATTTTATGCTTCGCTAAATTGTCCTTGAAAGCTTTAAAAGATGCAGACATGAAAATTTGATGCCAAATACCTGTTTCTGAATGGCTACAATAATTGCTTTAAGCTTTACCTCGTACTCTGAAGTAAATGTCCATCTTTGAGCAAAATTCGGATAAGCAGAATTTCCGATAAGTTGAAGTATTAGCGACTTCTACTTATCCGGACTGCACTGCATATATATATATACTGTTCAAAAAAAGAAACGCATAGCTACTGAAGGCACACACATAGCCATAATTTTGACATTCAATAACTTTTTTAATTTAATGA
>JAMPIV010005010.1:307500-422500 GCA_024509875.1 Oreohelix idahoensis
ACTTGCTCGTTCTGTTAAACCAGATAATGGATCATTGTCATCCCTGTTTGCTTTTATACGTACGATCGTTAGCTTCATTTATGTATATGGTTGTCCATAATTGGTTTTGTCTTCGATTTATTATTAATTTCTGAAGTCGATCGACACAGCAGTTTTCATCATGCTGGCACCTTTACCTTCGATTATCTCCAAAACGAAATAGCGTAGCAACTTTTCTTTTGACATGCATACAGTTGGTCTTCGTCTTCAACAAACGACACTAATATCATGTCTTTCCGTCCAGCCATTCTCTTGTAATCAATCTACGTCTACGTACTCCTACGCACAAGCTCTCCCTTTGTTTATACGCCATTGTGAACAGGCTCGTCGCAAGCGAGCGTTCGTGGCTTCTGATTGGCTGCCTATATTTCCCTTCTTTCTATCATAACAAGGCATGGTTTCATTACGCTACATGTCTCAAACTCTTTTTATGTGTATTTCATTCAATCAGTCTTCTTCTTCGTTCACCCTCAGACTTCTACATTAATGACTCTAATAAAGGCAGCAGTGAGCTCAAGGTTCCTGACATCACCAAACAGTTTTTCGTTGAGAGAAGTGGGTTGTTGCCATATGCCACTCCGTTGACTGCTGCAAGCTGAGCAGGACTGGAGCAGATATACGGCTGTCATTAATCAGCCTGTAAGCTCCCCCAAGGAGCACGGGACTTCAACAAACACTGGCTACTAGGACTGCACCGAATATTCGATTCGATTCAATGAACTATTCGTATTCGGTCGAATATTACGCTGCCATCAAATACGAATAGTAAATTTCTGCCCAGCACTTGCCGACAACACGTTTTCAGATAACAGATGTTGTCTTATGGCAGAGAATGTTAAGAGATTGTTTTTTTGTTTTTTAAAGCCAATGCACGTCTCATGCAGCAATTTAAAAAACTGATTAATGGCTAGTTAGTAACATTAAATAGTTCCAAGATATTTGCCATATATTTTTTGTAACTGCTGTATAATTAATAAAAATGTCAGTAGACCTATTGAACACAATCTTTTAATGCCCAACATTCACTCACTATTCGTATTCGTACTCGTATTCGGCCGAATAAAGACCCCCGAATAGGAAAAAAAACCACTATTCGGTGCAGCCCTACTGTCTACGCCCTCCTGTCGCATGCCGTCAGCTCAAGGTCTTCCCATGCCTTCCTCCTCATTCTTTTCATGTCCCTTCCTTTTTTCCTCGTGCTTTCTTTGGGCTATCTCTACGTCTCTTGCACTAGGGGATTCCAAAACAAGGACTGCCTGATAATGCTATCAGCCGGTTTCCTCAGGGTGTGTCCAATCCAATTCCATCTTCTTCTTCTGCTCATCTCTTGTTCCATTGATGCTCGCAGCGTAAAATAAATACTACTTACGTGTTTAGCTTTTCTAGTCACCGAGTATTGGATCGCCACAAGCTATTTATAGTTGAGGTTCACGACAGATTCACCATTCATCTATTGCCCTCCATCTGACCAAGGAGCAAAGGCCTGTCTATTTGTTCCTGTTTGTTCTTTATTCAATTCTTTGTATAATTTTTACATTTTTTTTTTTTGGTTTAGGGTTTGCTCTGCGTATATATTATTTGACAATGCTTTATGTCAACCTGGAAGTAGACTATCCACATCCAGCAGTTTCTAACCACTCTGCCTGTCGGACACTCGCTTCCAGCTGACAGGTGTTAAACAAACGTTATGCCATGTAGTCGCGTGTGGCGTGAGGTTTTTATTGGCTCTAGGATCAGTATAGTACTGACAATTACAGAAATAGAATTTCTGCAGAAAATTATGAAGAAGTCCCAGTGTCTGAGAGAACTACTGGTATCACAAATTAGTTACGGCTGTGAATGATCTGATCTCGAAAAATTAGTAGAGAGGAGACAGTCATACATTGCCACCCTCGCTGTGTAACTAACTGTGATATTAAAACATATTAACAGATTTTACTTAACAATCATAAAATTGACAAGTCTTTCAAATACAATTTCCTTATTATTTATTTAGTATATACACTATCTACTCTTGTACTGAAGGGTGGATGTTGAAAAATGGAATGCAATGGATTTGTAAGTTTACATATGATTTACAAATATTTATATAGATATAAATATATTACAAGTTTTCCAGTTATAGGAACAAAAATTATATCAGCGGTGCTGTTATTCAATTATAGTACATGTATCAGCTGTGCTGTTAATTAAGTATATAACATTTATCAGCTATGCTGTTAATCTTGTCTCTTTCTACGCTAAATCTCTTTTTCGTCACTGACAGTTAATTGCTCACAATTGCTGACATAAATGGTACTAATGTGTACTCGTCTCTCAAAAGTTCTGTCCTTCTTAGTTTCATTCACACAACACCTGCTGATGATCGTTTCGTTAGCCCACCCAAGACTGAGGGGGACTAGAGATGTAGCTCCTGTGCAATCACTGTGCTTCTGCGAAGTTCCAGGCAGCTGGATTGACTGGACATACGACCTCAGGTTTGATGACACGAATAAAATCTGTAAAAATAGGGGCTAATTTCTGTCCTCAAGCCCACCTATTTCTATTGTATATGAGATGAGCGTGTCTCAGGTGTCTGCATGTAGGATGAATGACAACATGGCTCAGTATGATTTAGCAATAGCGAGACAAGACAGGTGTCTACTTGCAAAACATTCTTTCTGATAAATTAATACATGAATACATCCAATAATATAAATTCAATACATGAATACATCCAATAATATAAATTCAATACATGAATACATCCAATAATATGTACAACTGGGTGTGATACACCCCTTTCCCTCCCCTTATAATATACCAGGCCCTCTCTGACAAGTGGTATACTGGCTGGTAACATATATCCTAACAATATTGTTGTGTTCTGATGATAGGAGTTATATGAGACGAGGACTGTTTGGTTATATATATCAGGTTGGAGTTATAGGAGACAATAGATTGGAGTTATACGAGACAATAGATTGAGTCCTAACAAGGACTGTTTTGGTTATATTTCATGTTGGATTTATCTGAGACAATAGATTGAAGTTATGTGAGACAATAGATTGAGTCCTAACAAGGACTGTTTTGGTTATATTTCAGTTGGTTTTATATGAGACAATAGACTGGAGTTATCTCAGACAATAGATTGGAGTTAGATGAGTCAATAGATTGATGAGTCCTAACAAGGACTGTTTTGGTTATATTTCAGGTTGGAGTATCGTCTTCAGCAATCATATCAGGAAAGACAATCATTATCCCTAATTCCCCAAGATACAATCAGTAACCTGATACATTCATAGTGAACCAAAATATATTAAATATATACAGGTGTAGGTAGTATAAATGACACACAACAAATACCAACATTATATACCTGCTGTAGGCCTATTTTCCTACAAGTATAGTAATTATGCTTACCCTCCAAGATTTAAACAGGCCAGGGTTTTGACTCGACAAGCGAAGCAGTCTGCCAGGTCAATGCACGCAGGTAAGCAATAAATCAAGGTTGACAGCTTCTCTTCTTCAGTCGGTCGTCTATCTGGCTTCGTGTTGGTGTTGTGTGATTATGAATAAACTCTCCCGTATAAATAGGTAGATGAGGTAACTTTTACGGCTTAGGGAAAGCTTTTGGTTGGTTCTCGGCATGGCAAGCTGATTGGCTGTATGCAGTTTAGTACAAACCTCCGTACCATCCTTGACCGAGACAAGTCCCGAAAAAACAGGGCTTATGCCTAATTTTATTCTGTTTTTTCCGCCATATTGGGAGACAAGATGGCCCCGACCGAGATCCGACAAACAGGGCTTAAGCCTAATTTTATTCTGTCTCAGAGACTGGTGAACGGTGCTCGTTGATTGGTTGAAGCAAATTTGTATCTCGAAATAGTGATTTAACAAAGTAGTGGGTTTACACACTCGTTTTACGACATCGCGTACCGATAACGGAAGCCCTGTCCGTTTCTTCCTCATTGTATTCATTTATGTCTCCAGTTCTCTTCTCCATGTGGTTTTTCTGTATGCCCCTGCTTCTGTGGGGGTTCCAGAACAAGGACTGCCAGGTAATGCTATCAACAGGTTTCCTCCATATTTGTCCTATCCGTCGCAATCCAAACATAAATCGCGTTAAGATAATTAAAAGCAAATCTTTAAGTCAGGTGTGTATACAACAAGCTCGCTACAGGAACAATCAGCGTTCACACCCTTCGACATTGCTGAAGGAGACTGAGCGCCTATGGGTTTGCCCGGAGTGCAGTGATCTCGATTCTGAACCACAGTAACCAATAACCAACCTCTATAACTTGACATACCCGTAGCTAGAACTCACAGGGAAACCGAAGAGTACGGAGACCAAGAAGAATTTGCAGAAGAAAGTGTGGAAGAGGGAGCCAAGGAATCTTATGGTTAGAGCTGAAAAAAGGACGGCCCAAATAGAAATCGATGGCGACCATTAGCTATCACCTTGTGTTTTGTTCAGTGTGGAGCAAACAGAATTGAAGGAAGGAGATGCACTGGTTGAGTAAACATATAGGTGTATGTAGACTGATAATATATATATGTCAACGGTCTTTTTTAGTGTTGACTATAAGTAAACGGCAAAGGATTGGATTGTGGCTATGAATAGAAATGGCAGAAGGCTGGGCTTGTTTGAGTAAAGATGGGGACAGATATAGGTACGATCTTGTATTAACAGAAAGTTTGCTTGGAAATCTCAGACGGCGTTTGGCGAGCTTCGTTCATTAGGCCGCTTACACACGAGCGTTTCTTGACGCGCGTTTCTCTCGCGTGACGAATGAAAGAGTACGGATTTACAGACAGTCTCGCTCGGCTGAGCAGCCTGTAAATCCGTACTCTTTCATTCGTCACGCGTGAGAAACGCGCGTCAAGAAACGCTCGTGTGTAAGCGGCCTTAGTCAACGATTTCGTCTAGTTTTCGGCGTGACAGCGCCACCTGTCAGAAAGCCCCAGACGTTACCTCTGTTGTGGAGTTATGGGAAATCGCTGGCCGTTTTTCAAGGTTTGTGGTCAGTTGCTGAAGTGTATTAAAAAGAAACTTCTGGATTCGTATACAGCTCTCCCAAAATTGAAGTCACACATAGACCCAAACGTTTGTTGTGCAGACAGTTATAACTGTTACAGGGTCATACACTTTAAATCACAACAGTTATGTTTCATTGTTCTTGTAAATATTGCCTTCTTTATTAAAGGTTAATTTATCTTTAGTTTTGCGTTGTGAGCTAGCTATTCAAGGTCCACGCTTAAAGTGCTGTATTTTTTCAACTTCTATAATTGATTGAATCTACCGCCGCGTAATGGCCTCGGCGTATTTTTACCATTAAAAAAAAATTATTATTATTATTTTTATTGACTGTTTTAAGTCCTTTCCATTTGTGCCACTGACCCGTTCAGTAAAGTTTGGTTTCAAGTCTTATCCATTTATTGATTGTCTCCCTTAATAGATTGCTTCCCATTACAAATTCTTCATGCCAGCAATTATATGACAAATACTCGTGTCTGTAAGGCTGCATACGTTATGTCAGAGCATTTAATGACTATTATGATTATTATTTTGTCTATTGTTTTGGTTTTAGTAAATGTTTTTGGTCCAAGCATAGTTTTGCGCATATTCTGAATTATATACATCATGTATCTTTTTAATGACGTTCTGTGGCAAAACTCTTCACCTCGTGGTAGAATAGAAACAACTAAGTAAGTACGTATGTATATTCTATTTCTGTTCTTTAAAAATAAATTACATGTAAAAATATTCGTAATGAAATTTCAGAGGAAATATAAAATAACTTTAGAAAAGGGAACAATGAAACTGAAACAAAATTACAACGAATAAGAAAAGAAAACCACGTCATTGAGTTAAAACGTCATAGCTAGAGATAGGTAAGGGCATTTATCATCTTGAACAGAATAGAAGATATTTCTTGCTTGTGTCAGTACCTTGTGTGGTTTCATTCATTTCTTGTTCCTTTCTTACATGGCCTTGAGCTGACCCTGCAGCTGCCTGGCCCTTGTGCTAGAAGACTGCATCAAATCATTCTTGTACTGTTGCAGTGAACGTCCGATTGGCAGAGTGGTTAGAGAGCTGGTCTCTCGCGGCAAAGGTGCTGGGTTCGAATCAGGGGACCGACACGCTCCAGTCTACCCAGCTGTAAATGGGTACCTGACTTTGAGCTAGGGAAAGGAAAAGGCAGCGAGGAAGGGAACTGGTCACACCCCCCCCCCCACCTCTCACTGCTGGACCTAGTATGGCGAAGTCTCTGACACTTCATTCCCCTACGGCAGTATCTGGTGTGTGACTACCTTGACCTTTTACTGTTGCAGCTGTGGCTTATGTAGCAGTTTGTCTTACTGGGTCAGGTTGCCAGTCACATATACTTTATGCTATGAGATTAGATACCCAGTTGAACCTATCTCCAAGTGTTCTATAGCCATCTCCTTTTTTGTTTTACTGTTATGCTCCTTATGGAGCATAGAGCCCCATTACGGCTGGTCTACTTGCGGGAAGCCTGAGTCAATTCATTCTCTACTGCCACCATATGTTTTGTGCTGGAAGCCTGAATCAGTTCATTCTCTACTTCCATCATATGTTTTGTGCTAGAAGCCTGAATCAATTCATTCTCTAATACCACCATATGTTTTGTGCTGGAAGCCTGAAACAATTGATTCTCTACTACCACCATATGTTTTGTGCTAGAAGCCTGAATCAATTCATTCTCTAATACCACCATATGTTTTGTGCTGGAAGCCTGAAACAATTCATTCTCTACTACCATCATATGTTTTGTGCTAGAAGCCTGAATCAATTCATTCTCTAATACCACCATATGTTTTGTGCTGGAAGCCTGAAACAATTGATTCTCTACTACCACCATATGTTTTGTGCTAGAAGCCTGAATCAATTCATTCTCTAATACCACCATATGTTTTGTGCTGGAAGCCTGAATCAATTCATTCTCTACTACCATCATATGTTTTGTGCTAGAAGTGTAGTGAAATTGACAGAGATACAACGGTAAAATACCTCCAAAGATAACATGTAAGGATAAAAACATAATGCGTAGGCTGCTGATAGTACATGATCGCCCAGACCGCGGGTCATCACCCTCCATAAAAATTGACTTGCTAGACAGGAGGGGAACGGCGGATAAAAAGGAAAAAATATGACTGGAAAGATTGCGTGAGACTAGAAAGGCTAAGGAGACGCAATTGGGGGGGAAACGGAGAAAAGTCACGTTTCCCAAGTTGACATAAAGTAAGGAACTCGACAGAAGGGACCATGGATATGTTACGCCACAGTCATTTATTGGTCGCTTTTGCGATACCAAGCCTTTGATTTGAATTCAGCGGCAGAACGCAGATGTTTGGAATATTACAAAAATTAAAAAGTAACTTTTTCGTAATATTAATGTTAGGAATATAAAAATTAGCTGGCCGGATGGCCCATTCTGAGCAGTGAACTAATATGTTCTTAATTTTACAGACGGATAGATAATATTGAAGATAATGACAAAAGACAGTGTTGTTCACATCAGCGACAGACTGTATGGAATAAAAGTGTCGCTATTTGCACAAAAAAACACGACCTTGAGACGCAGGTGTTCAAATCTACTTAGTAGGGAAGCGAAGGGACATTGGTGGGAGCTGTGTCTAAATATAACTTTTAACGACAAAATTTTGGAGGGGAGAGAAAGGTTGGTTCAAAAATCAAGTACGTTTTTGAAAAAAAACAACTAGAGACGGACAGACTAACAGATAAACATCCATACTTGACTGAAGCATGACTGAAATGACTTTAGGGTAGGAAATTTGAATTTGAAATAAACCTAGGCAGTGATTGGCCACAGACAATCATTTTATCGGCGCTCAGACGAGAAGTGGGGCCATTCCTCAATAGTTGTTCGATGATAGACACAGTATTTTAAAGTGTGGTGATTTCCAAATGAAAGAAAGTGAAATAAGTTCAGGGACGCCATACTATAGCCAGCAGCTCAGCTGAGTTTTGCTAGCATTTCTGTGTTCTTTATTCATAATCTGGTAAGATTGAAATTATTTCTTTGTATATTTTGAATATTGTTTAATGTTCGAGTGATTTGATACTGCCATATCATAATCTAGTCTTACAAACAAGTAGGGATTTGCTCTAGACCCCCCGCCCAAGTCAGGGTCTAGGGACCAACAATATACATAAACTCCAGCAAGGGTTAGGAAAGACAGATCAAGTGTTGAGAATAATGAAACATATTACCTATCCACTTTTAGGGAAGGAAACTAATAAATATTTTTCAGAATCTATAGTCTGGGAGGACCTATCTGATGTAAAACCACCATGGTAAATGTGCTGTTTGGTCAGAGAGATCTGACCTGTCTGTATGATGTGGTTGTTGTGTCCGTGTTGTGTCCAGACGTGGGTAGAGAATAGAATTTTGACACATAGCCAATACTTTGATTGCAGAGCTGTGAGTTTCAGTTGTCAACAAGGCGGTGTCCATTCAGTTGGTGATTTTACTCGAGTGTATCTGTGCAGTACGTTGTGACAGAGACCACTATTATTGCCCGCCAGCACGGAGAGGTGGGACCACCAGATTTCAGCACCAGAGCTACATATGCAAGTTGAGTGAGCCTCTGGTCTGCTGGAAGTTCACCAACGCCTTTTAGTTACTAATACCCCATAAAATTCCTGCAATTTACTGGACACTGTGTAGTCAATATAGACAGGTGTGATGAGGCCACCCCAACAGCACAAGCATTAACTATCCTCCCAAGTAGATGACTACTAGAACATTTTAATAAAACTAACTAGTCTAGTACTTATATATGTACACTCTTGCATTTATTATGTAACATTCCATGCATTTCTTTCATAATTTTTAAATCCTTTTTAAAAAAAAAAAAAAAAAAAAAAAGTTCTGGTCAACATAAAACTTGATCCAGAACAAATAAATGTAATATAATTCTATCAAAAATTTTACACTCTTGAGTTAGTTCAGTGTATTATAATATTTGTTAAATATTATTAGTCTGCTTAAATATCTGTGGGTGTATCCATAACTATCACACCACATTACATATCATTACCCTAGACATTTTACATAGCTACATTCATTAAGAAAAAAAAATTGAGTGTGAGGTCGTAGTGGTAGCAAGAAAGGCCTTCTGACAATTCACAACTACATTTTATCTCAGGAGCCTTCACAGCTGGCCTCATACATTACATTTAGTAATATCACCATCATACAATACCATCAAACCCACTACATACATTGGGGTCTTGTCCAGGGATAATTAGCCCAACAGTAATATTAGGATCTCCTGGTTGGAGAAATAAAATTAGGGGAAAAAAAATTGTGAAATTCCCTTTAAAATTAAAAGTGTCCCTGCAGATAAAAGTTGGTGAATCTTCACAGCCAGTGATAATTAATTAGTTAACTGGTTAGTTAGAATTAGTTAGACTATAGTCATAAGAAGTACTTAGTGTATTTACTGGTTAGAGATTTAGCTTGTATATTATTATATTGTCTGAAAAGTATGGCGGAGCTAGCAAAATTCCGATCAGCTGCTGTGCTGACCGCAAAGGAGATGGGAATGGATGGTCAGATTTTAATTCAATATGTAACGGCTGAATGTGATAAATATATTGAAAGGGAAGATAGAAAGGTAGCTGAAGAGAAGAGGTTACAAATTGAGGCTGATAGAGAAATTAAGAGGCTGCAGATTGAGGCAGAAGAAAAAACGACAGCAAAGGGAGGCAGAAGAAAAAAGGTTGACTGCCGAAAGGGAGGCAGAAGATAGAAGGTTGCAAAGGGAGCACGAATTACGACTAAGGGAGCTGGAATTACAAGGCCCGGCTCCTGAAAATGGTGCCAGCCCTTTTGCCTCAGATGCTACGCCCAGTCTGGGAGCCTCAAACTCAGCTATGGGGTTTCATTTAGACCATTTTGTTGAAAAAGACGATGACATAGAGGGGTACCTAGGACGTTTTGAGTTATTAGCTACTACATATGGGTTAGAGAGAGAGAGAGGTGGAGTGTAAAGCTATCACAGGGATTGAGAGGTACTTCTTATGAAGTATTTGCCAAAATGAACAGGGAAGACCAAGACAATTATGACATGTTAAAGCAGGCTTTGTTATTAAGGTACGAGAAGAATGGTGAATTTTATCGTAAGAAATTTAGAAATGCCAAACTGTTGTCTGGGGAGACATACCACCAATTCTCTGCTAGACTAGAAACCTATTTGGAGAAATGGACGGCTCTGGGGAAGACCCAAGATCTTAAAGAAATGATCATGATTGAGCAATTGAGAGAGTCCATGGCTCCAGACATGAGAAAATTTCTCATGGAACAAGGTGCAGAGAAGTTGGGGGAAATTTTAAATGTTGCTGAGAGGTATCAGGCAGCTCAGGCAGAGGTAAGTGGTGCTAAAAAGAAGCACATAGACAATTTTAAAGCTCCACAGCAATTTAATAAATTTGATAATAGAGAGCAGGGAAATAAAGGTAGGACAAACTTTGAGCGGCCAAGAAATGACTATCGCGACAGAAACTCACAGTTCAATGACCAAAAGTTCAATGAAAGAAAACCGTTGAACCAAGGAAAAAGATGGTGTAAATGGTGCAAGAAGGATAACCATAATACCGAATTTTGTAGAAGGAAACCTTCAAACATTGCTGCAATGAAGTCGGGGACGCGAAGATTAAAGGTTAATCCTAATGGACAACAGGAACCTTATCACCCCCCAGTTTGTGAGGATGTTATTTGTAATGGGGTCACCATAAGGTGCCGTTATGATACAGGTTTGGATTATGATTCAGTTGTGAAGTCTAGCCTAGTGGACCCAAGTCAGTATACCACAGAAACAGTGGAAATACAAGGGGCGACTAAGGACATACCACTCATGACACTTCCCATCGCAAGGATAACGGTGAAAACTCGCTATGTGGAAGGAGAAATCAGAGCAGCAGTGATAGATGAACCAATCTACCCTCTGATATTGGGGTGTAGATACGTCTTCTTGGGGAATCCCGAGAAACCTGTGATCATGGCGACAGTGCAGACCAGGTCACAGAAGAAGGAGGAAGAAGGTGAACCTATAAATGCTCATCCAGAGGAGATGAGGAAGGCGCAGGCTGAGGATAGGACACTCAAGCCCTGTTTTAAAAAATTGCCCAAATGCCACACACCTCCGAGCAAGGGGGAATATTTCATGAAGAACAAACTCTTATACAGGAAGGCCGGAACTGGAACAAATGGTCACAACCAGCTGGTTCTTCCCACTTCATATAGAGATAAAGTGATGGAACTCGGGCATGCGATTCCCTTCAGTGGTCACATGGGGATCAGCGCCACAGGACAGCGTATAGCTTGTCATTACTTCTGGCCAGGGATAACGGAGGATATAAAAAGATATGTCAAATCCTGCCCAGAATGTCAAAGGGTAGCTCCAAAGCACTGGACTGCTCCTGCAACTCTAGGGGAAATGCCCATAGTGGGAACACCTTTTGAGAGGGTTGCAGTGGATATTGTAGGACCTCTCACTCGGACCAAGAGGAGGAACAGTTACATCCTTACTCTGGTGGACACTTGTTCTATGTGGGGAGAGGCGGTAGCCCTGCCATCAATTGATTCAAAACATGTAGCAGAGGCACTACTTACAATATTTACCCGATTAGGATTCCTGCATCAAATCTTGACGAATAATGGTTCTCAGTTCAAGGGGAAACTAACGGAAGAAGTTTTTAAGCTATTTCAAGCCAGACACTTTCATTGTAGTCCGTACCATCCACAAGGGAACGGCCAGGTAGAGAGGTTCAACGGGACTCTCATTTCTATCCTGAGAAAGCTGGCACACGAAAAACCGGATCTGTGGGATCAATTCCTGCCCGCCGCATTGTTTGCATACCGGGAGGTACCACATAGTTCAACCGGGATGGCTCCCGCAACTCTGCTATTTGGGAGGCTGTGGTGAAGTGGGATGTTATAAATATTTATAGGGGACTTAGTGTACTGACTGAGATCAGCTGTGAAGGTATCTATATCTATTAAAAGTAGTGTATTATAGATAACCTTACTTGCTACCACATATCTCTTTATCTCAGTCAGAATTATTCTGGAATAGTGTGATGCTACGTTATGTGTCTAGGGTATGAGTATGGTGAAGTGTAAGTCACAACAACAGACAGATAAACAATTTAATTTAATCCACTACTCTTAACAACACTGTGACACTCACATACATATAACACTCTATGAGAATAGCTTAAAGAAGTCACTCGTAACGGTTCAAATAACAATATGTATTCATTACTGGCATGAATGAATATGTGTCCTGATTCAACTACAAGGGAACCAGGAATCACAATCCATTTAAATTACAAGTTATGTACAGAATGTATTTAATATGAATATTGTAGTGACATATATTATTACAAATGTTCTATGTGTGTCAGTTGTGTAGTAGTAAAATGAGGTAATACTGGTTTTGTTTTGTTCAAGCTCTGTTGGTATTTGTCATCATGACTTCAATAGTTTGTCTTTAGGGATCAGTATTGTAGATGTTCACAGTTCCTGATTTTAAGACAAGTAAATTCCCCTCTTAATGTTAATTTTAAAAAAGTCAGTTCAAGATGAGGGGACATAATGTTGAGCTCAGCTGGCCAACTCTGCTTATCTTTAGTGATGGCGGCAGGAAAGGACTCCTCTGCTCGAATTCTCCTCTGGGCTCAGGAGACACCTCACTGATAGCTAAAAAGACCAAGGAGTATGCTGTCCGACTCTGGATTCAGCACAGCTATGACCAGGTGCTGCTCAGTACAATCAAGACCACTGTCCCACAATTTCATGTAAATAAACACAGATACGTTGATTAGCAATGAATTCTGGCACACACTGGCACAAATTCCCATCTGCTTATGTTCCAGGCTTTTATTTTAGCAAAAATGTGAGCTGGCTTCAACGTACTGTCGCTTTATCAAGCTTATTTGAATTAGTGGTCTCGAACTAACGCTCCCAAGTGTGTATATCAGCGAGACTGGCCAATGAGCCACGTTTCGACAAGTGTTTGAAAAAATGTTATCTTTTCCCGTCTCCCCTAACAACCAAGATAGTATTTATAGCCCGACCAATCGTGGTTAGGCTTTCATTTGTTGCGCTCCAATCAATTTGGAGTTTACATGGTATGCAATTTCTTCTATCTCCTGTTTAGAAGATGTGCTGTCTGGGTACTGTTATGTGTTCAAACGTAAACCCATCTATTGTTATCTTTTCTAATAAGAGTCTGTTATGATTTATAAACCTAACTCTGGGAAAGGGTAGTGTATTTTATCACTGTCCGTCTGAAAAAAAATTAGTGCATGTAGACTTACACGCGTGATGGTAGTAATTGTGTATCGCGCGAAGCGGGTTTAGTGTTCGGCTTTCTGCCTCTCCCTTCTCTTTTTATCCCTTTAGTCCATCTGTTCGTTCGTTTTGGTAACGCAGTATAATTAATGTTAGGGTTAATTTAGGTCATTACGCAGTACGTCTCAATGCTTTTCCAAGAAATACAGCACACGTTTCATTGAAGAAGGCGGGTAATAATACAGTAAGCTTTACTATCAACGTGAAAGCGTTACAATTTGCAGACGAAGCAGAAAACAAAGGGGATTTCGAGTACATTCTTTGTGACAGCACTGTCATTTTACCATTGCTCTTCTCTTTATTAATTTTATTTGTTAGGCTTCATATTTACCTAATAATTTATATATGTGGATTAGAATATTTCATGACAGAGGCCAATAAAAGGTCCATTAGAAGCTCTATTAAGGACCTGGACAGATGAGAAGGCGGAAGAGACTGTTACCTCATCGTATCAATACGTGAACGAACTGACCACTCGTTTGAAAGCTGGATGGAAACTGGCAAATGATAATTTGAAGCAAGCCAGGAAGAAACATGCAGCATATTTTAATAGGAAGGCAAAGGACAGGGAACTGGCAGTCGGAGAGAAGGTGCTGCTTCTACTACCCGGAAGCCAGAATAAATTACAAATTGGTTGGCAAGGTCCATATACGGTTCTAGAGAAGGTGTCTAGAACAAACTATAAAATTGACAAAAAGGGGAAGGAGAAAGTTTATCATGTAAACCTGTTAAAGAAGTATCTGGACAGACCACTCCAGGAAAGCACCCCCTTATTGACCTTGGCTATTGCAACCCAGATACAAAAAGAACCACTCACCTCACATGAATACCCATTACATCCTTGTGAAACCGCAGCACAGGTAAAAGTCAGTAAGCACCTGACTAAAAACCAGAGGGAGAGAGTTCAACAGGTTCTGGAGGAACATACAGATGTATTAACAGATAAACCAGGCCATACAAATTTGCTACAGTATGACATGAAACTGGTAGACTCAAACCCAATCTGTATGAGAGCCTATTCTATTCCGTTCGCGAAGGAGAAGGCATTGAAGGAAGAAATAGAGTATTTGTTGAAGGAGGGGATTATTTCGCACAGTGAATCATCTTTTAGTTCTAGTGTCGTTTTGTTGAGAAAACCGTCTGGGGAACACAGACTGTGCATAGATTACAGGAAACTGAATGCTGTCACAGAAGGACAAGTGGATCCATTACCAGACACAAAACAGTTATTTGCCAGACTGAACAAGGCAAAATACTTTTCAAAGGTGGATCTTAGTAAAGGCTATTACCAGATCCCAGTGAAGCCTGAAGTGAGACCTTATTTGGCTTTTAGCACTTCGGATGGACATTATGAATTCAATATGCTACCATTCGGACTGAAAAATGCTCCGAGTGTGTTTTCAAGGATGATGCGCAAATTGTTGGATCCCCTGAATAACCCATGTATCACGAATTTCATGGATGATATTCTCGTCGCCACAGAGACATTTGAAGAACACATTGAAGCTCTGGAGATGTTGTTTGATAGACTTCGGGAGGCGAACTTAACTGCTAGGCCAACAAAATGTTGTATTGGATGCAAAGAGTTGGAATTCTTGGGACACACTGTATATCAGGGTAATATGATCCCTGATCCTAAGAACTTGGAAAAACTGCAGAGAGCACCTAGGCCGCAAACAAAAAAGGACGTGCGATCATTTGTGTCGTTATGCGGATTTTATCAGAAATACATCAAGAATTTTAACGCTATTTGTGCTCCTCTGACTGATCTGACTCGCAAGGGACTTCCAGATAAAATTATTTGGACTGCACAATGTGAACTAGCGTTCCAAGAGTTAAAGGAAAAACTCACTAGCAAGCCTATTCTCAAACTGCCTGATTTGACACAGGACTTTGTCTTAAGAACCGATGCAAGTAATGTAGGACTAGGAGGGGCTTTGTTGCAAAGATCATCTTCACCTGATGGGGAACTGAAACCAGTCGCTTATGCAAGCCGTAAATTGAATAAGGCGGAACAAGGATACTCCACAAGCGAAAAAGAATGTTTAGCGTTAATCTGGGCAATAAAGAAGTTTCAAATCTATCTGTATGGTAGGACTTTTGTGGTGGAGACGGACCATCAGCCACTCGTATTCTTATCTCAGGCTAAGCATGAAAACGCAAGATTGCTGAGGTGGTCTTTATTGCTTCAACCTTATCAGTTCAGTATCCAATATATCCCAGGCAAATTGAATGTCGGTGCAGATTTCCTCAGTCGGCACCCCTGTGATCAAAATTAGAGTAGTGGCAGACGTGAGGAGTAATTTTACCTATGTGTATCGCTGGTTTTGGAACTTGCCATAGGCATGTTTTCAAGTGGAGAGATGTGTAGTGAAATTGACAGAGATACAACGGTAAAATACCTCCAAAGATAACATGTAAGGATAAAAACATAATGCGTAGGCTGCTGATAGTACATGATCGCCCAGACCGCGGGTCATCACCCTCCATAAAAATTGACTTGCTAGACAGGAGGGGAACGGCGGATAAAAAGGAAAAAAATATGACTGGAAAGATTGCGTGAGACTAGAAAGGCTAAGGAGACGCAATTGGGGGGGAAACGGAGAAAAGTCACGTTTCCCAAGTTGACATAAAGTAAGGAACTCGACAGAAGGGACCTTGGATATGTTACGCCACAGTCATTTATTGGTCGCTTTTGCGATACCAAGCCTTTGATTTGAATTCAGCGGCAGAACGCAGATGTTTGGAATATTACAAAAATTAAAAAGTAACTTTTTCGTAATATTAATGTTAGGAATATAAAAATTAGCTGGCCGGATGGCCCATTCTGAGCAGTGAACTAATATGTTCTTAATTTTACAGACGGATAGATAATATTGAAGATAATGACAAAAGACAGTGTTGTTCACATCAGCGACAGACTGTATGGAATAAAAAGTGTCGCTATTTGCACAAAAAAAACACGACCTTGAGACGCAGGTGTTCAAATCTACTTAGTAGGGAAGCGAAGGGACATTGGTGGGAGCTGTGTCTAAATATAACTTTTAACGACAAAATTTTGGAGGGGAGAGAAAGGTTGGTTCAAAAATCAAGTACGTTTTTGAAAAAAACAAGTAGAGACGGACAGACTAACAGATAAACATCCATACTTGACTGAAGCATGACTGAAATGACTTTAGGGTAGGAAATTTGAATTTGAAATAAACCTAGGCAGTGATTGGCCACAGACAATCATTTTATCGGCGCTCAGACGAGAAGTGGGGCCATTCCTCAATAGTTGTTCGATGATAGACACAGTATTTTAAAGTGTGGTGATTTCCAAATGAAAGAAAGTGAAATAAGTTCCGGGACGCCATACTATAGCCAGCAGCTCAGCTGAGTTTTGCTAGCATTTCTGTGTTCTTTATTCATAATCTGGTAAGATTGAAATTATTTCTTTGTATATTTTGAATATTGTTTAATGTTCGAGTGATTTGATACTGCCATATCATAATCTAGCCTTACAAACAAGTAGGGATTTGCTCTAGACCCCCCGCCCAAGTCAGGGTCTAGGGACCAACAATATACATAAACTCCAGCAAGGGTTAGGAAAGACAGATAAAGTGTTGAGAATAATGAAACATATTACCTATCCACTTTTAGGGAAGGAAACTAATAAATATTTTTCAGAATCTATAGTCTGGGAGGACCTATCTGATGTAAAACCACCATGGTAAATGTGCTGTTTGGTCAGAGAGATCTGACCTGTCTGTATGATGTGGTTGTTGTGTCCGTGTTGTGTCCAGACGTGGGTAGAGAATAGAATTTTGACACATAGCCAATACTTTGATTGCAGAGCTGTGAGTTTCAGTTGTCAACAAGGCGGTGTCCATTCAGTTGGTGATTTTACTCGAGTGTATCTGTGCAGTACGTTGTGACAGAGACCACTATTATTGCCCGCCAGCACGGAGAGGTGGGACCACCAGATTTCAGCACCAGAGCTACATATGCAAGTTGAGTGAGCCTCTGGTCTGCTGGAAGTTCACCAACGCCTTTTAGTTACTAATACCCCATAAAATTCCTGCAATTTACTGGACACTGTGTAGTCAATATAGACAGGTGTGATGAGGCCACCCCAACAGCACAAGCATTAACTATCCTCCCAAGTAGATGACTACTAGAACATTTTAATAAAACTAACTAGTCTAGTACTTATATATGTACACTCTTGCATTTATTATGTAACATTCCATGCATTTCTTTCATAATTTTTAAATCCTTTTTTTTAAAAAAAAAAGTTCTGGTCAACATAAAACTTGATCCAGAACAAAATAAATGTAATATAATTCTATCAAAAATTTTACACTCTTGAGTTAGTTCAGTGTATTATAATATTTGTTAAATCTTATTAGTCTGCTTAAATATCTGTGGGTGTATCCATAACTATCACACCACATTACATATCATTACCCTAGACATTTTACATAGCTACATTCATTAAGAAAAAAATTGAGTGTGAGGTCGTAGTGGTAGCAAGAAAGGCCTTCTGACAATTCACAACTACATTTTATCTCAGGAGCCTTCACAGCTGGCCTCATATATTACATTTAGTAATATCACCATCATACAATACCATCAAACCCACTACAAGAAGCCTGAATCAATTCATTCTCTACTACCATCATATGTTTTGTGCTGGAAGCCTGAAACAATTGATTCTCTACTACCATCATATGTTTTGTGCTAGAAGCCTGAATCAATTCATTCTCTACTACCATCATATGTTTTGTGCTGGAAGCCTGAAACAATTGATTCTCTACTACCATCATATGTTTTGTGCTAGAAGCCTGAATCAATTCATTCTCTACTACCATCATGTGTTTTGTGCTAGAAGCCTGAATCAATTCATTCTCTACTACCATCATATGTTTTGTGCTGGAAGCCTGAAACAATTGATTCTCTACTACCATCATATGTTTTGTGCTAGAAGCCTTAATCAATTCATTCTCTACTACCATCATATGTTTTGTGCTAGAAGCCTGAATCAATTCATTCTCTACTACCATCATATGTTTTGTGCTGGAAGCCTGAAACAATTGATTCTCTACTACCATCATATGTTTTGTGCTAGAAGCCTGAATCAATTCATTCTCTACTACCATCATATGTTTTGTGCTAGACTGAAACTCAAATCAATTCATAGAAGCCTCATTCTACTACCATCATATGTTTTGTGCTAGAAGCCATCAATTCATACTTGTTTTGTGTGCTGGAAGCCTGAATCAGTTCATTCTCTACTGCCACCATATGTTTTATGCTAGAAGCCTGAATCAATTCATTCTCTACTACCATCATATGTTTTGTGCTAGAAGCCTTAATCAATTCATTCTCTACTTCCATCATATGTTTTGTGCTGGAAGCCTGAATCAGTTCATTCTCTACTGCCACCATATGTTTTATGCTAGAAGCCTGAATCAATTCATTCTCTACTGCCACCATATGTTTTATGCTAGAAGCCTGAATCAGTTCATTCTCTACTGCCACCATATGTTTTATGCTAGAAGCCTGAATCAATTCATTCTCTACTGCCACCATATGTTTTATGCTAGAAGCCTGAATCAATTCATTCACTACTGCCACCATATGTTTTATGCTAGAAGCCTGAATCAGTTCATTCTCTACTGCCACCATATGTTTTATGCTAGAACCCTGAATCAAATCATTCTCTACTGCCACCATATGTTTTATGCTAGAAGCCTGAATCAATTCATTCTCTACTGCCACCATATGTTTTATGCTAGAAGCCTGAATCAATTCATTCTCTACTGCCACCATATGTTTTGTGCTGGAAGCCTGAATCAGTTCATTCTCTACTGCCACCATATGTTTTATGCTAGAAGCCTGAATCAATTCATTCTCTACCGCCACGATATGTTTTATGCTAGAAGCCTGAATCAGTTCATTCTCTACTGCCACCATATGTTTTATGCTAGAAGCCTGAATCAATTCATTCTCTACTGCCACCATATGTTTTATGCTAGAAGCCTGAATCAGTTCATTCTCTACTGCCACCATATGTTTTATGCTAGAAGCCTGAATCAGTTCATTCTCTACTGCCACCATATGTTTTATGCTAGAAGCCTGCATCAATTCATTCTCTACTGCCACCATATGTTTTATGCTAGAAGCCTGAATCAGTTCATTCTCTACTGCCACCATATGTTTTGTGCTGCCTGGATCACTAACTCTGTAGGATTCATTGTGGTGTCTTATTTGGGATAATATTGCGATTAACTCCACTTGAAAACTAGCCGGGCGAGCAGTGGGTTGCTATCGTTACAGTCACCCTTCTGCGCTAGCTTAATTATGATCAACACCACCACCATCCTCCTCCTCATCGTTATCAACAGCATCATCATTTCTCATTGTTCTACTTGTGGGGACATGGAGCGACCACTACAGTTGATCCCCTTGAAGGAAGCATTCATGTATTCTTTCAGCTTTGTTTTTTATGATGACGTTGCCGGCCATATGCACAACATCATATTAGGCGTCTCTTACGACATTGCCTGAAGCAGCATTAATCGTAATATTTCTGTCTCCCCCTCACACAGCTGGGTTGGTGACAGCCTTAAAAAGTAGGGCTGCGCGGAATAGTGGTTTTTACTATTCGGCCGAATACGAATAGAGGCCTTTAACTATTCGGCCGAATACGAATACGAATAGTGAGTGAACGTTTGGCATAAAAAGTTGTGTTCAATAGGTCTACTGACATTTTTATTATTTATAAAGTAATCAATAACAAACACTTGACGTTTCAACGTTTTACAGCGTTACCAAAATGGAGCAAATATCTTGGACTATTTAATGCTACTGACTAACCACTAATCAGTTTTTAAATTCAGTTCAAAAGTCATTGTGCATGAAACATGCACTCGCTTTAAAAAAAAAAAAAAAAAAAAACGAGTCTCGCAACATGTTCTGCTAAAAGACGACATCTGTTGCCTAAAAACGTGACGCTGACTCTTCGTATTCGATTGTAGCATACTATTCGGCCGAATACGAAAAGTTCATTGAATGCACTATTCGGCACCAAATCGAATACGAATCGAATATTCCGTGCACCCCTACTAAAAAGTACAATAAGGCAGATATCAATCGACAGTAGTATTGATCATATCGTCTTTTCTTATTTTACCGGTGTGTTGAACTTGTGCTTCCTTCAACGCGTATTTGGGGACAGCCTTGGATAGGACTTCTAGCCCACTGTCTGTTCCTTATTCCATTCTGTGTATAATTTTTACATTCTTTTTTTTTTAAGGGTTTGCTCTGCGTTAATATTATTTGACTTTGCATTATGTCAACCTGGAAGTAGACTATCCACAGCCAACTGCTTCTAACCACTATGCCTGTCGGACATTCGCTTCTAGCTGACAGATTTTAAAACTGCCATGAGATCTTTTTGCACATACGTTGTTTGACCAGGCAACCAAGAGAATGAAGACAAACCGGAGCTGTGGGGGTTTACTTTAGAAACGCTGAGCTCTCTATAGATAAAAACAGTAAAGATAGCCCCACAACAGATCCTGTCGTAGGAGAGTGAAGTGTTAGAGACTTCACTATACTAGGTCCAGCATCGAGAGGTAGTGTGACACGTTCCCTTCCTCCCTGCTTCTCTATAGATGGACCTTGATAAAATAAATCAATAACGACAGTGTTTGTTTTGTTTTTGTGGTTTTGTTTTGTTTTAATGTTAGGCGAAACAGAATTACGCTCACAGTTGTTCTACGAAACCCAGCATCACTATTTCTTTCACCCCCTTTTTCATGCTTCATAAAGCTCACACTTTGTGTAGTTGAAGTCTCTAACTCCGGAGCTTTGGGGGATTTACTTTAGAAATGCTGAGCTCTCTATAAGTAGATCGTGATAATATCTATAGTGACAGTATGTTTGCTTTTGTGGTTTTTTTTTTGGTTTGTTATTCGTTTTGGTATTAATAATAATAATAGCCCCGTCAGTCATAATCGGCTATGTTTTAATATTAGGCAAAAAAGATTACGCGCACAATTCTTCTACCTTTCTTTAATCTCTTATTTACCTAATGCTGGGGTCTATTATAGTTGAAGTCTCTAACACAGCGGCAGGCAATCCCATGAGCCGATGGGATCTACAGAGAAATTGAATAAAGTCACTTCCTATTGCTAAATTATTATTCCTTCACTCCTGCCCAACTAATCTTTGTGTTTCGTTGAACGATAAAATAAAGACAATTGACTGCTATGTTATTATATCAAATGCTATTTCACATTGACATTACAACTGAGCATGAGATCCGATTTGTTCAACACATAATTTCGTAGTTGACAGTAATTTTTTATGTCTCTTTGTTCTTCTGTTATTTGTATCAGACATAAATGTCTTGTATGTGTGGACATGCGCCCTAGTATAACTTGACTAGGTTGAACAGGTCGCGCCTCGCCAAAACGAAGCAAAATTGTATTTAACAAAAAAAAAAAAAATGATGTCTCTTGTAACGTAAAAGATGTGATCATTTTATAGTTTATCTTGTTTTATATTGTTTCTGGGATTGAACAAATAATAATGTAAAACTCATTTATCAAATGGCAGTTATTGATTTCTCATTGTTTTGATATTTATTTCTCATTGTTTTGATATTTATTTCTCGTTGTTTTGATATTTATTTCTCGTTGTTTTGATATTTATTTCTCGTTGTTTTGATATTTATTTCTCATTGTTTTGATATTTATTTCTCATTGTTTTGATATTTATTTCTCATTGTTTTGATACTTATTTCTCATTGTTTTGATACTTATTTCTCATTGTTTTGATATTTATTTCTCATTGTTTTGATATTTATTTCTCATTGTTTTGATATTTATTTCTCATTGTTTTGATATTTATTTCTCATTGTTTTGATATTTATTTCTCATTGTTTTGATATTTATTTCTCATTGTTTTGATATTTATTTCAAGTGTGTCCAGAACATACAAATGAGGATGTAACAGTTTCTAAATAGAAAGTAACTTGTCGATCACACCACGAACATTAGAAACGCTGAGATCTCTATAGATCGACCTTGATAAAATCACGTGATTTCATTATTTAGAGCAGGGTTTCTCAACTGGGGTTCCACGGAACTCAAGGGTTCCGCGAGATGTCGCTAGAGGTTCAGCGAGAGGTCATGATTAAAAAAAAAAAAATCAAATAAATGCATTAAAAAAAATTATGAGTGTCGGCGATGTTAGCGATCGTAGTGGTGGGTCAGTGACCAGAGCAGCCCCGTGTGAAAATGTGCAACATGACCGTACGATGTATGGTAAATTATCTATAAAGTGATGATAGCTCGAATGGCAGATCTTTCTTCACGTCAGTCAATACCCTTTAGTTCCCCAAGGAGCTTAGGCCTTCAACAAACACATGCCAAGACCTCTGGACTGTCACGTGGCATCAGCTCGTTCTTTCTTTGTCTTCCTATTTTTCTTTCCGTCTTTTATCCATATTTTGAAGAAAAAAAATTATAATAAATAAAATGTTGCCTCGTTTTGGCGAGACGCGCCTCGTTCAACCTAGACATAGTGTCCGTCGGTTATATTAGGGCGTATGTCAAAATATTGAAAACCTTGTGGTATAGCTACTATGTATTTTCTTGTCCCCATGTGTAATAGATTAGTCGGCACCCCAGGTTCCTGGGCTATCTGTGCGTTGCGTCATGAGCCTACTTACCAGAGCACCTTTTTTTTCTTTTTTCTTGAATGACTGAGTTAATCTATTTCTTTTAGTTGCCCTGTGGGACCGAAGACGCAGCAAGAGAGATGAATGCAGTCAGCGACCCATAGCTTGACTGCTTGCGTCAGGGTCAGCGAACCAGAGCTGACCAAGACCCTACTTTACCTCCAAATGGTGGTCCTGGAAACAGTCTGGCTGAGAGAGTAGGGATTGAAGAGGGAAGGCAAACCCGGTACAAAAAATGCCGTGCGGAAGTCGGATGTGTCGGGCCGAAAGGCGCAAATATTGCAGCTTCGCTGTAAACGGACACAACGCAACCAAAGTCCTTTTCAGGACGAACGAGGAAGAAGAAAGTTGCCCTGTCGTATACTGTGTGTTGAAATTTTTGTGGTTTATAATTTTTACAGGATGGTGTAACCGGTCCCCATGCCCAACCCTCCTTAGTCGCATTTTATGACATGCATGGAAAGTTACCGTGTTTTCAATCTTTGCTCCCCTGTCGGGTCCCGGTAACATATTTGATTATTCTTCATTATTTAAAAGAAGAAAGAATTTTTAAAAACCGGACGAAGAAGAAAGAAAAAAAAAAAAACAGACGTGAACATACCACAATTATTGTTACCGCGCATTTGATCTTCTTGTTTAGTCGCTCTTCTGTCCCTGTCTACCGCTATTCAACAACACAAACAGTTCAAGCGCCTGGCCCAACAATGCGATTGATTGAACGAAAACTAATGTTATCGACAGCCGTAAAACAAGCGCGGGTTCAAGCGTATTAATAAGTAATGAGTCCCCCAGTCCCGTGAATAATGGCCTGATAATAACAACGAGGTGGTTCTTGATGTAGCGACAGCTGAAATGGAATTCGCGTGACCTGAAATCGCGTGGCGTAAAAATCGCGGCATTAGGCTGCATCAAGTCCGGGGAGGACTAGGTAGAGTGTCACGACCTGTGTGATGTAATTGTGTTTAGTTTAACTTGTATTCTTACTTACTTACTTAGTCGTTCCCCTTCTACCGTGAGGTGTAGAGGTTTAACTTGTATTCACTGCCTTCAAATTCCCTAGTGCATTAAAAGTGAGGAATGCAGTAAGCGACCCATAGCTTGACTGCGTGCGTCAGGGTCAGCGAACCAGAGCTGACCAAGACCCTACTCCACCTCCAAGTGGTGGTCCTGGAAACAGGCTGCATCACTGCAGTCTGGCTGAGAGAGTAGGGATCGAAGAGGGGAAGGCTAACCCGGTCCCAAAAATGCCATGCCGAAAACAGATGTGTCGGGCCGAAAGGCGCAGATATCGCAGCTTTGCTGCAAACGGCGACACAACGTAACAAACGTCCTTTTTAGGACGAACGCACAGGGCGAAGATATCCCCCTAGTGGCAGAGGCCTTGAGAAAATGCATACGTCATCTTGTCCCGTGCCATTCAGTTAAGGTCTTTCAATGTCTTCGTTAATCTTTTCGTTCCAGTATCCTGTTCTCTTCTCCATGTGTGTTTTCTTTTAAAATCTATGTCAATTGAGCGTCCGATTGACAGAGTGGTTAGAGCGCTGATTTCTCGCGGCTAAGGTGCCAGCATCGATTCATGGTATCATCACACTCCAGTCTACCCAGCTGTAAATGGGTACCTGACTTTCCTCTTGAGTTAGGGAAGAAAAAGGCAGCGAAGAAGGAAACTGGTCCCCCCCCCCCCCCCCACCTCTCGATGCTGGACCTAGTATAGTAAAGTCTCCAACACTTCATTCCCCTATGTCAGTATCTGCTATGGGACTACCTTTTCTTGTACCCAGGGGATTCTAGAACATGGATTGTCTTGTATGGCTATCAACTGATTTGTTTAAATATGCGTCCTATCCAACGCCCGAGTTTTTGTCTTCATCTCTTTATTGATTTTTGTCTGTTTCGTTGTGTTAACTCTTACAGGACAAGAGACCAGCGTTTGGGGCCGATGTACCCAGCTGCGTGAAATAGGAGGCCAGCTATTGCCACCAGTATATTTAAACTATGCTCTTATGTCGTTCTGTCCCAGTTTTATATTTGATTAATAATCATTGAATTTCTGTTACAACTATGTATATCTTTACCATACCTTTAAAAAACTTGGAAAGAACCGACACTTAAACTTTATTAATAACTTACTTGTTCGTTCCTCTTCTACCGTGAGGTGTGGTGGTTTGGAAGAGAGAGCGCCATACTGTCCTATTGGCTGTCTTCCTCCTGTCCTGGTTCCATTCTAGTCCTCGGTCCTTCAAAGATTGTCTAATGTTGTCCTCCTAGCGGACTCTGGGTCGTCTTGGAGGTCTGGATCCCTGGCTCTTAGTTTCCCATGCTTGTCGATTTTCTCCCATTCTGAAGATATGGCCAAACCATCTTAACTGGGACTGTTCTACTTGGGTCTGCAGGGGTTGGGTTTTTAGGCCTTGACGTATCGTCTGGTTGCAGACCATGTCTCTTGTTGTTACTTCAACCACCTTCCTCAGCTACCTCATTTCTGAGGTTTGGATCTAACTTAAACTTTATCGCTAAATGAAAACTCAGAGCAGAAGAAAACTCACTGGCGTCACACACGGGAAAACACCACGCCGTTTAGCTGAACAATAAGAAGCTTTCGAAGACAAGATGGTTTGTTACTCTTGATAGATGTGGTATGTGAGTGAGAGTTGCTATGTGGTTTGTGATTCGGACGTTCACTTTCAACTTAAATACCCCTTTCCCCTATGTCCACAGTTGTCCACTTTTCACAAACCCCTCCCCCTCTCCTGTGGACGTCTTTTATGGATAGCCCCTTATACCTTCATGCAAGGGAGCTGGCTGCTGTGGTGACACCGTGCTCCATAGTGAGCAAAAGGAAGGTAATGATAATGAACATGTAGCCATGTTGGGTCTTTCTTACATTCATATCCATCGTTACGTAGTCTCTTTTTTTTTTTGGTGTGTTTTCAAGTTCCTTACAAATGTTGTATTGGCCGTTACGTTGTCATTGATATCCTTATTGTCACCCTGTAATGCTCATATCAGAATTCAGATCTACTTTTTCTCCCCTCCTTATTGTACAGTGTTCTCTTCCGCATAAGAATATCGTTCGGTCATAACGCTCGAGTTCTTTATTCTCTATTCAATGCTTCATTTGTTATTCATAGAGTTCCATAAGTTTTTCATTGCCTTTCCTTTCTTACATGCGGGCCGTATGCTATAGTGCGTTTCAAAAAGATCGGTCGACGATTGACGTCAACTATCTCCATATTCCTTGCACTGATAAACATGATTTTTTTGCATGTGGTCTTATATTTTCAATGTCCCAAAGTTTTTATAAAATTCAATGTTGCAGGTAGTGTTCTTTTCTTGCAACGGCTAATTCCTTTGATCTTTTTTAACGAAGTAATTATTTTGTCCTGGAAGAAAATAATTTACCGTAAATGAAGGAAGTTGCATATTTTCGGCATAGGCGTCTATACAATTCGAATGTTAGAGGAGTTTGTTAACTGATTACTACGTGAGGTCCTTTTTTATTTCTTCGAAATATTTGAGAGAATAATAACGCCTATTCGTTGTAAATGTTACTTTTTATACTAAAACGTGAATGGATGCATGAAGAGGTGAAAGTACTGTGTATGTTAAAAATAGTAGTGAAATCGCGGAGATAAAAAGGAAATGAATTGGTTTACATATACACATAGATGGAGGAGAAAACATATAAGGTATTTACACACTTATTCTGAGTCAGACGAGTCTAACATATTGATGACTATTCTCGGCTGAACAAACGACATTCCATCTTTTTTCCAATAGTCATTTTCCTCTTTTAAGACATGGTCTTCACATTTACACCAATAATCTTTGTCTATCTGCGAGAGGGCGGCATATGTTAGTTCTTTCATATTGCATAGTTTGAAAGTTTTATTTTCAGCTGCCACCTGTCCTTTAACTTTTGCCCAAACGAGTTCAATTGGGTTTAAATGTGAATGATAAGGTGGCAGTCTCAAACACATATGACCATGCTGTTGAATCAACTTGTCTATATGGAATATCTTGGTCTTTTGTGATTTCTTAACAAGGGACAGTAATTCAGGTTTCAGAAACCCCTCGTTAAATGGAATGTCTTCTTTTCTGAGCCAAATCTTTATAGCATCTTTTGTACTCGAAGATATCGGAATTTTGTCTTCTTCTGCCACAGCGTTGTGGTATGATGCGTTATCCATTATCAGACAGGATGGTCTGTGTAGGGACGGAAGAAGAGTATTTTCAATCCACTCTCTAAATATGTTACCGTTCATCTCGGTATGATAGTCCCGGTTGTCCGTATAATTGGAAGTGAAAGTAAGTTCAGCATTTTTCACTAGCCCATTATGTCTGCTGCCTGCATGTGCCATTATCAGACGTTGTCCTTTTCCACTGGGTACACATCTTTTAATCGTTCCATCTGATAACTGCCATTCCTTTTCACTTGTGTGGTGAGCATTGATCCAAGTTTCATCCACATACACAATATCATAATCTTGATTACGCATTTCCCGTACTTCACGTAAATATTTACTTCTCATAGATACTAAGTGCGGCTTCTCGCAGATGACGTTTCTTCCACTAGCGTACTTCCTAAACGTAAAGCCAATGCTTCTAACAGTTTTCCATAATGTTGATTTCGACACATCAATGTCATTGTGTGTTCTCAGCCGAATGTTCAGTTTTCTTAGTGTCACAGTTTCTTTGGAATTGAACATTCTACAAATCTCTCTTCTAATCACATCCCTGTCAAAACTATCTACTACTTCCTTTCTTCCGTGCGTCCTGGTATTGATTGAACTGAAAATTCCATTAGTTTTGAGTAATTGATGAAATGAGCGTTTACTTAAACCCAAAGCGTGAATAGTTCTCTTTTCAGGATTTGAGAGACTCCGATACAGTTTACCACGCTTAGCTTCTCTGCAGAAATATTTATACATCTTCACTGCCATTGTATGCAGTGTAATGAGCTTGACTTTCATACCCATTGTATTACAGACCTAGAATACCGCAAGATACGCCTATGCACTGATATACACAATCAGTAGAACGGTAACTGAACGCACCGGAAGGATCAATGTAATGTTCAAAACAGTGCTGTAGTGAGCTGAAACACGGGAAAAATCACGTGAAATACGTTCAAGATGTTAAATCGAAATAGCGCACAAATATGAAGGGGTAAGCCCTCTAAATACACGGTTGGACCAGGAGGTGGTCGATTTTGTATTCTTTAAATAAAGAAAATTTAAAACCATAAGTTTGTTAACGAGGAAAAAAATGTCCCCCTCGGGACGTAGCGATCATTAGGTCATATGCAAAGTTGCAGCAATTACGATCAAGTGGTTGCAGAGATATTGAATATTAAACAGCGGCACACATTGTGAAACTCACTATAGTGTTTGTCTGTAGATTGTGTTGTCCGTCGTCTGTATAGACCTGTTCTTTGTGTTAACATATTTATTGTCTGTTTTTGATGCATCTAAAAAGATCGCCTTTGGGTGTGTACTTGTGTATTTTTTTAATCCCTACTGTTTATGCCTACCAGTTTTTTTAGCAGCCTCTTTATTATTCATCGTAATTGTAGTGAAATTGACAGAGATACAACGGTAAAATACTCAAAAGATAACATTTAAGGATAAAAACATAATGCGTAGGCTGCTGATGTACATGATCGCCTAGACCGCGGGTCATCACCCTCCATAAAATTGACTTGCTAGACAGGAGGGGAACGGCGGATCAAAAGAAAAAAAAATATGACTGGAAAGGCTAAGGAGACGCAATGGGGCGGGGGGGGGGGGGGGGGGGGGGGGGATGGAGGAAAGTAAAAATTCACGTCCCCCCAAATTGACACGAGGTACGGAATTGGACGTTTTGCGATACCAAGCCTTGATTTGAATTGAGCGGCAGAACGCGGATGGTAGGAAAATTACAAAAATTTAAAAAGTAATTTTTCTTAATATTAATGTTAGGAATATAAAAATTAGCTGGCCGGATGGCCTATTCTGAGCAATGAAATAATATGATCTTAATTTTACAAACGGATAGATAATATTGAAGATAATGACAAAAGACAGTGTAGTTTACATCATCGACAGACTGCCTTGAATAAAAAGTGTCGTTATTTGCACACAAAACACGACCTTGGGGACGCAGGTGTTCAAAGTTACTTATTATTATGGAGGAGAGGGTTTTTGAGCGGTAGCTGTGTCTAAATATAACTTTTTACGACAAAATTTTAAGGGGAGAGAAAGGTTGCTTCAAAAATCAAGCACATTTTTTTTAGAAACACAAGTAGAGACGGACAGACTAACAGATAACCATCCATACTTGACTGAAGCATGACTGAAATGACTTTAGTGTAGAAATTTGAAATTTAAAGTACAACTAGGCAGTGATTGGCCACAGACAATCATATCATTAGCGCTCAGACGCGAAAGTGGGGTCATTCTTCAATAATTGTTCAGTGTTAGACACAGATTTTAAAGTGTGGTGTTTTCCCATATGAAAGACAGTGAATAAATTTAGGGACGCCATACTATAGCCAGCAGCTCAGCTGAGTTTTGCTAGCACTTCTGTGTTAATTATTCATAATCTGGTAAGATTGAAATTATTTCTTTATATATTTTGAATATTGTTTCATGTTCGAGTGATTTGATACTGCCATATCAAAATCTAGCCTTACAAACAAGTAGGGATTTTGCTCTAGACCCCCCGCCCAAGTCAGGGTCTAGGGACCAACAAGGTACATAAACTACAGCAAGGATTATGCAAGATAGATCAAGCGTTGAAACAGATTACCTATCTTCTTTTAGGGCCGACAACTAATAAATATTTTTCAGAATCTATAGTCTGGGAGGATCTATCTGATGTAAACCCACCATGGTAACTGTGCTGTTTGGTCAGAGAGATCTGACCTGTCTGTATGATGTGGTTGTTGTGTCAGTGTGGTGTCCAGACGTGGGTATAGAATAGATTTTGACACATAGCCCATACTTTGATTGCAGAGCTGTGAGTTTCTATCGACAACAAAGCAGAGTCTATTCGGTGGGTGACTGTACTCGAGTGTATCTGTGCAGTTCTTGTGACAGAGACCACCATTATTGCCCGCCAGCACGGAGAGGTGGGACCGCAAGTTTTCAGCACCAGAGCTACAAAAAGATGAGTGAGCCTCTGGTCTGCTGGACATTCACCAACTATTGGTAGTGACTAATATCCCCGTAAAAATTCCCACCATTTTCTGGACATTGTGTAGTCAATATAGACAGGTGTGATGAGGCCACCCCAACAGCACAAACAGTAAATATCCTCCCAAAGAGATGACTACTCGAACTTTTTTTAATAAAACTAACTAGTCTAGTACTTAAATAGGTACGCTCTTGCATTTATTATGTAACATTCCATGCATTTTTTTTCATAAATTTTCAATCCTTCTTTTAAAACAAGTTCTGGTCACATAAAACTTGATCCAGAACCAATAAATGTAATATAATTATATCAAAAACTTTATACACGTGAGTTAGTTCAGTGTATTTTAACACTTGTTAATCTTATTAGTCTTCTTAAATGTCTGTGGGTGTATTTATAACTAACACACCACATTACACATCATTACCCTAGACACTTTACGTAGCCACATTCATTAAGAAAAAAAAAAAAAAAATTAAGTGTGAGGTCGTAGTGGTAGCAAGAAAGGCCTTCTGATAATTCTCAACTACATTTTATCTCAGGAGCCTTCACAGCTGGCCTCATACAATTTACATGTAGTACCATCATCATCATACAATACCATCAATACCACTACATAAATTGGGGTCTTGTCCAGGGATAATTAGCCCAACAGTAAAATTAGGATCTCCTGGTGGGAGAAATAAAAGTAGGGAAATAAATTGTAAAATTTCCTTTAAAATTAAAAGTGTCCCTGCAGATAAAAGTTGGTGAATCTTCACAGCCAGTAATAATTAATTAGTTAACTGGTTAGTTAGAATTAGTTAGACTATAGTCATATAGTAATTAGAAGTACTTAGTGTATTTACTGGTTAGAGATTTATCTTGTATATTATTATATTGTCCAAAAAGTATGGCAGAGCTAGCAAAGTTTAGATCAGCTGCTGTGCTCACTGCGAAGGAGATGGGGATGGATGGTCAAATTTTAATTCAATACGTAACGACTGAATGTGATAAAAATATTGAAAGGGAAGATAGAAAGGTAGCTGAAGAGAAGAGGTTACAAATTGAGGCTGATAGAGAAATTAAGAGGCTGCAGATTGAGGCAGAAGAAAAACGACAGCAAAGGGAGGCAGAAGATAAAAAGGCCGAAAGGGAGGCAGAAGAAAAAAGGTTGACTGCCGAAAGGGAGGCAGAAGATAGAAGGTTGCAGAGGGAGCACGAATTACGACTAAGGGAGCTGGAATTACAAGGCCCGGCCCCTGAAAATGGTGCCAGCCCTTTTGCCTCAGATGCTACGCCCAGTATGGGAGCCTCAAACTCAGCTATGGGGTTTCATTTAGACCATTTTGTTGAAAAAGACGATGACATAGAGGGGTACCTAGGACGTTTTGAGTTATTAGCTACTACATATGGGTTAGAGAGAGAGAGGTGGAGCTTAAAGCTATCACAGGGATTGAGGGGTACTTCTTACGAAGTATTTGCCAAAATGAACAGGGAAGACCAAGACAATTATGACATGTTAAAGCAGGCTTTGTTATTAAGGTACGAAAAGAATGGTGAATTTTATCGTAAGAAATTCAGAAATGCCAAACTGTTGTCTGGGGAGACATACCACCAATTTTCTGCCAGAATAGAAACCTATTTGGAGAAATGGACGGCTCTGGGGAAGACCCAAGATCTTAAAGAAATGATCATGATTGAGCAATTGAGAGAGTCCATGGCTCCAGACATGAGAAAATTTCTCATGGAACAGGGTGCAGAGAAGTTGGGGGAAATTTTAAATGTTGCTGAGAGGTATCAGGCAGCTCAGGCAGAGGTAAGTGGTGCTAAGAAGAAGCACATAGACAATTTTAAAGCTCCACAGCAATTTAATAAATTTGATAATAGAGAGCAGGGAAATAAGGGTAGGACAAACTTTGAGCGGCAAAGAAATGACTATCGCGACAGAAACTCACAGTTCAATGACCAAAAGTTCAATGAAAGAAAACCGTTGAACCAAGGAAAAAGATGGTGCAAATGGTGCAAGAAGGATAACCATAACACCGAATTTTGTAGAAGGAAACCTTCAAACATTGCTGCAATGAAGTCGGGGACGCAAAGAGTAAAGGTTAATCCTAAGGGACAACAGGAACCTTATCACCCCCCAGTTTGTGAGGATGTTATTTGTAATGGGGTCACCATAAGGTGCCTTTATGATACAGGTTTGGATTATGATTCAGTTGTGAAGTCTAGCCTAGTGGACCCAAGTCAGTATACCACAGAAACAGTGGAAATACAAGGGGCGACTAAGGACATACCACTCATGACACTTCCCATCGCAAGGATAACGGTGAAAACTCGCTATGTGGAAGGAGAAATCAGAGCAGCAGTGATAGATGAACCAATCTACCCTCTGATATTGGGGTGTAGATACGTCTTCTTGGGGAATCCCGAGAAACCTGTGATCATGGCGACAGTGCAGACCAGGTCACAGAAGAAGGAGGAAGAAGGTGAACCTATAAATGCTCATCCAGAGGAGATGAGGAAGGCGCAGGCTGAGGATAGGACACTCCAGCCATGTTTTAAAAAATTACCCAAATGCCACACACCTCCGAGCAAGGGGGAATATTTCATGAAGAACAAACTCTTATACAGGAAGGCCGGAACTGGAACAAATGGTCACAACCAGCTGGTTCTTCCCATTTCATATAGAGATAAAGTGATGGAACTCGGACATGCGATTCCCTTCAGTGGTCACATGGGGATCAGCGCCACCGGACAGCGTATAGCTTGTCATTACTTCTGGCCAGGGATAACGGAGGATATAAAAAGATATGTCAAATCCTGCCCAGAATGTCAAAGGGTAGCTCCAAAGCACTGGACTGCTCCTGCAACTCTAGGGGAAATGCCCATAGTGGGAACACCTTTTGAGAGGGTTGCAGTGGATATTGTAGGACCTCTCACTCGGACCAAGAGGAGGAACAGTTACATCCTTACTCTGGTGGACACTTGTTCTATGTGGGGAGAGGCGGTAGCCCTGCCATCAATTGATTCAAAACATGTAGCAGAGGCACTACTTACAATATTTACCCGATTAGGATTCCCGCATCAAATCTTGACGGATAATGGTTCTCAGTTCAAGGGGAAACTAACGGAAGAAGTTTTTAAGCTATTTCAAGCCAGGCACTTTCATTGTAGTCCGTACCATCCACAAGGGAACGGCCAAGTAGAGAGGTTCAATGGGACTCTCATTTCTATCCTGAGAAAGCTGGCACACGAAAAACCGGATCTGTGGGATCAATTCCTGCCCGCCGCATTGTTTGCGTACCGGGAGGTACCACATAGTTCAACCGGGATGGCTCCCGCAACTCTGCTATTTGGGAGGCCAATAAAAGGGCCTTTAGAAGCTCTATTAAGGACCTGGACAGATGAGAAGGCGGAAGAGACTGTTACCTCATCGTATCAATACGTGAACGAACTGACCACTCGTTTGAAAGCTGGATGGAAACTGGCAAATGATAATTTGAAACAAGCCAGGAAGAAACATGCAGCATACTTTAATAGGAAGGCAAAGGACAGGGAACTGGCAGTCGGAGAGAAGGTGCTGCTTTTACTACCCGGAAGCCAGAATAAATTACAAATTGGTTGGCAAGGTCCATATACGGTTCTAGAGAAGGTGTCTAGAACAAACTATAAAATTGACAAAAAGGGGAAGGAAAAAGTTTATCATGTAAACCTGTTAAAGAAGTATCTGGACAGACCACTCCAGGAAAGCACCCCCTTATTGACCTTAGCTATTGCAACCCAGATGCAAAAGGAACCACTCACCTCACATGAATACCCATTACATCCTTGTGAAACAGCAGCACAGGTAAAAGTCAGTAAGCACCTGACTAAAAACCAGAGGGAGAGAGTTCAAAAGGTTCTGGAGGAACATACAGATGTATTAACAGATAAACCAGGCCATACAAATTTGCTACAGTATGACATGAAACTGGTAGACTCAAACCCAATCTGTATGAGAGCCTATTCTATTCCGTTCGCGAAGGAGAAGGCATTAAAGGAAGAAATAGATTATTTATTGAAGGAGGGGATTATTTCGCACAGTGAATCATCTTTTAGTTCTAGTGTCGTTTTGTTGAGGAAACCGTCTGGGGAACACAGACTGTGCATAGATTACAGGAAACTGAATGCTGTCACAGAAGGACAAGTGGATCCATTACCAGACACAAAACAGCTATTTGCCAGACTGAACAAGGCAAAATACTTTTCAAAGGTGGATCTTAGTAAAGGCTATTACCAGATCCCAGTGAAGCCTGAAGTGAGACCTTATTTGGCTTTTAGCACTTCGGATGGACATTATGAATTCAATATGCTACCATTCGGACTGAAAAAATGCTCCGAGTGTGTTTTCAAGGATGATGCGAAAATTGTTGGACCCCCTGAATAACCCATGTATCACAAATTTCATGGATGATATTCTCGTCGCCACCGAGACCTTTGAAGAACACATTGAAGCTCTGGAGATGTTGTTTGATAGACTTCGGGAGGCGAACTTAACTGCTAGGCCAACAAAATGTTGTATTGGATGCAAAGAGTTGGAATTCTTGGGACACACTGTATATCAGGGTAATATGACCCCTGATCCTAAGAACTTGGAAAAACTGCAGAGAGCACCTAGGCCGCAAACAAAAAAAGACGTGCGATCATTTGTGTCGTTATGCGGATTTTATCAGAAATACATCAAGAATTTTAACGCTATTTGTGCTCCTCTGACTGATCTGACTCGCAAGGGACTTCCAGATAAAATTATTTGGACTGCACAATGTGAACTAGCGTTCCAAGAGTTAAAGGAAAAACTCACTAGCAAGCCTATTCTCAAACTGCCTGATTTGACACAGGACTTTGTCTTAAGAACCGATGCAAGTAATGTGGGACTCGGAGGGGCTTTGTTGCAAAGATCATCTTCACCTGATGGGGAACTGAAACCAGTCGCTTATGCAAGCCGTAAATTGAATAAGGCGGAACAAGGATACTCCACAAGCGAAAAAGAATGTTTAGCATTAATCTGGGCAATAAAGAAGTTTCAAATCTATCTGTATGGTAGGACTTTTGTGGTGGAGACGGATCATCAGCCTCTCGTGTTCTTGTCTCAGGCTAAGCATGAAAACGCAAGATTGCTGAGGTGGTCTTTATTGCTTCAACCTTATCAGTTCAGTATCCAATATATCCCAGGCAAATTGAATGTCGGTGCAGATTTCCTCAGTCGGCACCCCTGTGATCAAAATTAGAGTAGTGGCAGACGTGAGGAGTAATTTTACCTATGTGTATCGCTGGTTTTGGAACTTGCCATAGGCATGTTTTCAAGTGGGGAGATGTGTAGTGAAATTGACAGAGATACAACGGTAAAATACTCAAAAGATAACATTTAAGGATAAAAACATAATGCGTAGGCTGCTGATGTACATGATCGCCTAGACCGCGGGTCATCACCCTCCATAAAATTGACTTGCTAGACAGGAGGGGAACGGCGGATCAAAAAAAAAAAAATATGACTGGAAAGGCGAAGGAGACGCAATTGGGGGGGGGGGGGATGGAGGAAAGTAAAAATTCACGTCCCCCAAATTGACACGAGGTACGGAATTGGACGTTTTGCGATACCAAGCCTTGATTTGAATTGAGCGGCAGAACGCGGATGGTAGGAAAATTACAAAAATTTAAAAAGTAATTTTTCTTAATATTAATGTTAGGAATATAAAAATTAGCTGGCCGGATGGCCTATTCTGAGCAATGAAATAATATGATCTTAATTTTACAAACGGATAGATAATATTGAAGATAATGACAAAAGACAGTGTAGTTTACATCATCGACAGACTGCCTTGAATAAAAAGTGTCGTTATTTGCACACAAAACACGACCTTGGGGACGCAGGTGTTCAAAGTTACTTATTATGGAGGAGAGGGTTTTTGAGCGGTAGCTGTGTCTAAATATAACTTTTTACGACAAAATTTTAAGGGGAGAGAAAGGTTGCTTCAAAAATCAAGCACATTTTTTTTAGAAACACAAGTAGAGACGGACAGACTAACAGATAACCATCCATACTTGACTGAAGCATGACTGAAATGACTTTAGTGTAGAAATTTGAAATTTAAAGTACAACTAGGCAGTGATTGGCCACAGACAATCATATCATTAGCGCTCAGACGCGAAAGTGGGGTCATTCTTCAATAATTGTTCAGTGTTAGACACAGATTTTAAAGTGTGGTGTTTTCCCATATGAAAGACAGTGAATAAATTTAGGGACGCCATACTATAGCCAGCAGCTCAGCTGAGTTTTGCTAGCAATTCTGTGTTATGTATTCATAATCTGGTAAGATTGAAATTATTTCTTTATATATTTTGAATATTGTTTCATGTTCGAGTGATTTGATACTGCCATATCAAAATCTAGCCTTACAAACAAGTAGGGATTTTGCTCTAGACCCCCCGCCCAAGTCAGGGTCTAGGGACCAACAAGGTACATAAACTACAGCAAGGATTATCTGATGTAAACCCACCATGGTAACTGTGCTGTTTGGTCAGAGAGATCTGACCTGTCTGTATGATGTGGTTGTTGTGTCAGTGTGGTGTCCAGACGTGGGTATAGAATAGATTTTGACACATAGCCCATACTTTGATTGCAGAGCTGTGAGTTTCTATCGACAACAAAGCAGAGTCTATTCGGTGGGTGACTGTACTCGAGTGTATCTGTGCAGTTCTTGTGACAGAGACCACCATTATTGCCCGCCAGCACGGAGAGGTGGGACCGCAAGTTTTCAGCACCAGAGCTACAAAAAGATGAGTGAGCCTCTGGTCTGCTGGACATTCACCAACTATTGGTAGTGACTAATATCCCCGTAAAAATTCCCACCATTTTCTGGACATTGTGTAGTCAATATAGACAGGTGTGATGAGGCCACCCCAACAGCACAAACAGTAAATATCCTCCCAAAGAGATGACTACTCGAACTTTTTTTTTAATAAAACTAACTAGTCTAGTACTTAAATAGGTACGCTCTTGCATTTATTATGTAACATTCCATGCATTTTTTTTTCATAAATTTTCAATCCTTCTTTTAAAACAAGTTCTGGTCACATAAAACTTGATCCAGAACCAATAAATGTAATATAATTATATCAAAAACTTTATACACGTGAGTTAGTTCAGTGTATTTTAACACTTGTTAATCTTATTAGTCTTCTTAAATGTCTGTGGGTGTATTTATAACTAACACACCACATTACACATCATTACCCTAGACACTTTACGTAGCCACATTCATTAAGAAAAAAAAAATTAATTAAGTGTGAGGTCGTAGTGGTAGCAAGAAAGGCCTTCTGATAATTCTCAACTACATTTTATCTCAGGAGCCTTCACAGCTGGCCTCATACAATTTACATGTAGTACCATCATCATCATACAATACCATCAATACCACTACAGTAATGCATGCCTGAAATTCGGTGATGTTGCATATCTTACTTTCAGTGCTATGTCACATCTTACTTTCAGTGCTATGTCACATCTTACTTTCAGTTCTATGTCACATCTTATGACATATCTTACTCTCAGTGCTATGTCACATCTTACTTTCAGTGCTATGTCACATCTTACTTTCAGTGCTATGTCACATCTTACTTTCAGTTCTATGTCACATCTTACGACATATCTTACTCTCAGTGCTATGCCACATTTTACATTCAGTGCTATATCAAATCTTACTTTCAGTACTATGTTACATCTTCCTTTCAGTGCACATGCCACATTTTACGTTCAGTGCTAAGTGACATCTTACTTTCAGTGCTGTGCCACATCTTACTTTCAGTGCTAGGTCACATCTTACTTTCAATGCGGTGCCACATCTTACTTTCAGTGCTGCTAGGTCACATCTTACTTTTAGTGCTGTGCCATATCTTACTTTCAGTGCTAGTTCACATCTTACTTTCAGTGCTATGTCACGTCTTACTTTCAGTGCTGTGCCACATCTTACTTTCAGTGCTGTGCCACATCTTACTTTCAGTGCTGTGCCACATCTTACTTTCAGTGCTGTGCCACATCTTACTTTCAGTGATGTGCCACATCTTACTTTCAGTGCTGTGCCACATCTTACTTTCAGTGCTAGGTCGCATCTTACTTTCAGTGCTGTGCCATATCTTACTTTCAGTGCTAGTTCACATCTTACTTTCAGTGCTGTGTCACGTCTTACTTTCAGTGCTGTGCCACATCTTACTTTCAGTGCTGTGCCACATCTTACTTTCAGTGCTGTGCCACATCTTACTTTCAGTGCTGTGCCACATCTTACTTTCAGTGATGTGCCACATCTTACTTTCCGTGATGTGCCACATCTTACTTTCAGTGATGGGCCGCATCTTACTTTCAGTGCTAGGTCACATCTTACTTTCAGTGATATGTCACATCTTACATTCAGTGATATGCCATATCTCACTTTCAGTGCAATATCACATCTTACTTTTAGTGCTATATCACATCTCACTTTTAGTGCTATATCACATCTTACTTTTAGTGCTCTACTCGCTCATTCTCATCAAGACATCCAAGAAAAAACCGATAGACTGAATAAGTATGGCCAGCAGGTTTGCCTGAACATCAATCTGAAGAAGACAAAGGTCATGACACTAATTGTGGGCAATCCTGAGCCAATAACAGTAAGGAACCAGAAGTTAGAACAGACTGACACATTTACTTACCTAGGATGCATAGTAATACCTGACGGTGGAAAAAGCAAAGACATTAACAACAGAATGAATAAAGAGAGAACAGCCTTTGCTAGTCTCAACAACATTTGGAAGTCTTCCCAGTACAACACAAACACCAAATTGAAATTAAGACTGTGTGAGATCCGATCTGGGGTTGGCCCCAACACCAATTTAAGATTTACTAATTCAGTAAACCAGGAGGACATGCACACCATCATAGCTGGCAGACGCTGGAGTTGGGTTGGCCACGTCCTCAGAAGGGACCCTGATACCATCACAAGAACCGCTATGCTATGGACCCCCGAGGGAAAGCGAAAGAGAGGCTGACCAAAAACAACTTGGCGGAGAACTGTGGAAGCCGAGATGCAAAGAATGAACCAGAGTTGGGACATTGTACGAAGGATGGCCGCCGACCGAGCGAAGTGGAATCACTTTGTTGCTGCCCTGCAAGAAGCCACCAGGCGTGATGGCCACTGACTGCTTTGATGGTTGGCGGTTAGGGATCAAAGAAGAAGAAGACTTTTAGTGCTATATTACATCTTACTTTCAGTGCTGTATCACATTTCGCTCTCAGTGCTATATCACATCTAACTTTCAATGCTGTATCACATCTTACTTTTAGAGCTATATCACACCTTACTCTCAGTACTATATCACAAGTTACTTTCAGTGCTATATCACATCTTACTGTCAGTGCTATATCACATCTTACTTTTAGTGCTATGTCAAATCTTACACTCAATGCTGTATCACATCTTACTTTCAGTACTGTATCACATCTTACTTTCAGTGCTATATCACATCTTACTTTCAGTGCTATATCACATCTTACTTTCAGTGCTATGTCACATCTTACTTTCACTGTTATGTCACATCTTACTTTCAGTGCTATATCACATCTTATTATCAGTGCTATATCACATCTTACTCTCAGTGCTGTATCACATCTTACTTTCAGTACTGTATCACATCTTGCTTTTAGTGCTGTATCACATCTTACTCTCAGTACTACATCATATCTTATTTTCAGTGAAATATCACATCTTACTCTCAGTGCTGTATCACATCTTACTTTCAGTGCTATGTCACTTCATACTTTCAATGCTATATCACATCTTACTTTCAGTGCTATGCCACTTCATACTTTCAATGCTATATCACATCTTACTTTCAGTGCTATGTCACTTCATACTTTCAATGCTATATCACATCTTACTTTCAGTGCTATATCACATCTTACTGTCAATGCTATATCACACCTTACTTTCAGTGCTATATCACATCTTACTTTCAGTGATATGTCACATCTTACTTTCAGTGCTATGTCACTTCAAACTTTCAGTGCTGTGTCATATCTTAATTTCAGTGCTATGTTATATTTTACGACATATCTTACTCTCAGTGATATTTCCTATCATACTTGCAGTGCTATGTCACACCTTACGACACATCGTACTCTAAGTGATATGTCACATCCTACTGTCAGTGCTACGTCACATCCTACTTTCAGTTCTACGTCACATCCTACCTTCAGTGCTACGTCACATCCTACCTTCAGTGCTACGTCACATCATACTTTCAGTGCTATGTCACATCATACTTTCAGTGCTATGTCACATTATACTTTCAGTACTGTCACATCATACTTTCAGTGCTACGTCACATCATACTTTCAGTGCTATGTCACATCATTCAATCCTGTATTTTCAGCCTTGTTTGTGGATTAAACTGTTCTCTTCAGGCGCCACAATTTTATCTGCTGTCTCCCCTCCTTGATTGGCTAAACGGTTAGAGCGCTTTCCTCTGACGACACAGCTACCGGATTCCGAGGTCGATACCTGGTAGCGTCAAATTCCGGTCTTCCTAGCTGTAAATGGGCACTTGATTTTAATGGGTACTTGATTCTGCTATTGAGTTAGGGAAGGCAAATGCATCGAGGAAGGAAACAGGTCACTCCACCTCATAACAAAAGCTGAACCTGATATGTGGAAATCTCTAACGCTTCACTCCCCTACGGCCGTATCTACCATGGGACAACCTTACCCCCGTTCTTTATTTTGATTAATTAATGGAAAGTAATTGTTCGCATGCAAGAAAGCAGGTTTGGTTATCGTTCGAATATGCACATTTTGTGTTCCTGCTGACTTTCCTTTATTTAATTGTCACCTCATTTTCATCAACTTTAAAGCAATGTTTCACTTTGAAAAATAGCCCTTACACACACACACGCACACACATTTATTTATTTATTTATTCACCAAACAAACAGTAATACAGTTGCAAGAGAAGTGACAGATGCACTTGTTACTAAAATATGGTTATAAATAATGTGGATCAGTAATTATTACATTACTAGCAACAACCCGCCAAAATTTGCAATTTTTTAATTATAGTGCGTTGTTTCTGTTGCATGTATTACAGACGGTACTATCACTACTGTGGTCATTTCATTGCAGGCGACCTTCATTAGATATTTGTAGTGAAAATTATATGGATGTATTAAATATGAAGACATGGAGTAACCCAACCAAAATGATATGTAGAGCAGTGATAATGGTCTAATGGACCGTAAATTGACTAAATAACTAACATTTCTTTTATGACAACATGTCTCGTAATTGTTCGCGCATCTGTGAAAATCTTGCACTGGTCGACTAACCGCCTTTGAGACGCCTTGGTCGACTTACTGCCTCTGAGAACAACGTTTGAAGTTTGACGAAACTCCAGTTCATGTACTGTTTATCAATCGGGTTGTTGGCTTCTTTCTATAATCAAACTGTTCATGCACACCTTCATCTGCGCACTTTTTTTTTTCTATTTTCGCGAGAGTAGATATAAGGGGAAACAATACAATTATTGTCTAACTTTCAACCACAGTTGCAACCCCTTACCTGTGCTTGAAAGTTAATGCACTCTCTCGAAAATAAAAAAAAAGTGCGCAAATGACGGTGTGCAAAGTGTGACTGACAGACCGACCGTCCGACCGACCAAGTATTTACGGCGGCAATTATGTATTTTGATTATACACTGTTGGCAATAATTTACGTGTTACGATACTGAACCATATAAATTTGTAAAAAAAAAAAAAAAAAAAAAAGATGTCTAATTTAGTTCATTTTCCCCAGGCCAAAAAAAAAAAAAAAAAAAAATCAAGAAACCATCAACTCTTCGCACATCAGAAAAGACCACTACAATGGAACTATGAAGAGCAAGTAATATTACAGCACGCAAATTTTGCTATAATAACAAAGAAAAAAAGTAGAGTCGTCAGGTATTATGTTTACTTATCATTACTATACGGTGCCGAAATAGAATTATTGAGAGATGAAAACGCAGCAGTCTATCAAAGTTTACCGCCAACGCTTGAGACTGAAGCCGTTGGAGGTCCATCACAGCCAGCCTTCGGTGCGGAGATAACGTGATTGAATCTGATTTTTTACTACGTGCCCTAAAGCGAAGACATAAGTCAGTAGACATGTAATTAAAAGAGATAGAGATTTTTTTTGTAGGGGGGGGGGGGGGGGCGGGGGGGTGAATGAGAGAGGGGAGGAGAGAGTGACACGCTCGACCTGGCTCGGAGATTTAAAAACGACACTGTGTGGAGGCAAATAAATTAAGTATTTTTGTGTGTGTGTTTTGTTTTAAACTACGAATGACCACAGCTCTGCTTGGCCCGTTGTATGATAGTCAGTATTTGTCCCCGTCGTTTTCGACGGATCTGCCCACTAGTATCTTAATATTATATTTTCCTATATTAACGCATGAAGCTAAGCTTGAAACCTTACCTTCCAGCCTACCCAGCTGTAAATGGGTACTTTTCTCTTCTTTTGAGTTAGAGAAGGCAAAAGGCAGCGAAGAAGAGAACAGGGCACGCCACCTCATGAAGATGTACCTAGTATAGTGAAGTCCCTAACTCTTAACTCCGCTATCTAACACTTTACTCTCATTATCTGCCAAGGAATTACCTTTATATTTTGCTAATAGTACATATTATTTTTATTATGTACTTTTTATTTGTTTATTTTCACCTTATTTTTCGTATATGTGTGTATACAAGGTGTTTCAAAATTATGCATACACACTTTGAATGCATATAACTCACACATAACTTAACACATAATTTTGCTATTTTGTAAACATAGAGCGGAATACTTGTAATGTCAGATACAAATGAATAATGCCATTAGATTATTTCTCGTGAAGTTTTTTTTTTAATTAAAAAAAAAAAAAAAAAAAAAAGAAGGTTGTGCTCATCTCAAAACGTGCACAGTTTGGGACCTGACACCATCAAATGAAATGTTTCACTAGTCGTTTAGTAACAATACAGAATAGCAGTCAGTTGTTCATCGCTGTGAACAAGGAATTGTTGCAGGTCGTCGACACTTTGAACATTTGTGACTTTAAATGTGAAAATGCCATAATTCTATTTCAAATGATAATTGAGTTGTCTGCATTCAAGGTGTGCACACATAAGTGTGAAAAACCCTGTATGTATATGTTATGATTAAAATTCATAACGATTGTGTCGATATCATTAGATAGCTCGACAAGGCTCCTTGTTTGTTTATTTTATGCGGAGTCATTTATTAATACAGGAAGTGACGTCATGCCTCTATGGTGATTTTGGCAGACGTGAAACTAAGAACGCAGAAATGCAGAGATCGTCTGCAAGGTCTTCTACGATTGTGTGTCATGGCGAGTGGACGCATGTGTTTCAGCTCCTGAAAATACATAATTATTGTACATCCCTATGTTATTCCATCACTAGTACATCAAGATCTTCTGTTAGGTGTATCTAGTATCTTCATTTAAAGGGAGTGTGGATTCTCAATGTCGAGTATGCATGGATATTAATAAATAATGTTGAAATTGAAAAGACGGCGTTCTAGATATGAACAGTCTGTACAGAGTTTTATCGACGACTGCATCTGATACGCCTGCATGTTGAAATGAAATGTATGAAAATCTGGAGCATCGTGAACAAATATGTATACTGTCTACGTCGTCTATTGTGGCTCAAGTAAGGTTGTTTGATGTCGGCTGGTTGCGGGGTCTGATGTGTTTGCTACCCTAGACGTGAACTTGTCCTACAGGAACCATCCTGTCATATAATATTAACATCATAAAGAAAAAAGACTCGCAACAGCATATATGTATGTATGTTCTTTGTGTGGTTAAATTCTAATATACTTATTAACAAAAAAAGAAAAAAAGAAGCCCAACAGCAAATGTTGCCGTTGGTAAATGTAGCCCCAAAGCTGAAGCTACACGAGATTATCAGGTGTTCTGTTTTCCAGACGACTTTCCTTCACTGAAATGATTATCCCCGCTTGTAAGCTCTGACTTACAATTTCGTAAGGTCACAGCTGTTTACAAAGATGTGCGATGGGACTTATTTTCAGTACTGTGGAGTCGGGAGTCATTGGACTCAGTCGATTTTGTAAGTGGAGTTGGTGTCGGTAAAAAAAAATGTCCGGACTCCGACTCGGAATTTTATGCCATATGACTAGTAAAAAAACTGTAGTCCGGAGTCGTACTTTTAAAATTTCAGGATTCTGAAAATGTGTTGGCCGACTCCACAACAGCTTAATTTACTTCATTGGTACGACGTCTCAGCTTTATGAGGTCAGGTGACCAGTTCGCTTCCTCAATGCATTCGCCTTTTCCCTAACTTAAGAGCAGGGTCAGGTACTCATTTTTACTGCTGGGTAGACTACAGAGCGTGACCACGACGTGGTTTCGAACCAGGTTCCTTTGCCTCGAGAAGCAAGGGCTGTAACCACTCTACCACTCATTACATAGCTTATTGTAACATTCTTCTCTTTAATTACTCATTTTGTCACTACTCATGTCTGTGGAGGGGGGAAATGCGGCTTCCGGTTGGGGGGGGAGGGAGGAGGAGGGGTTTGAAAAAGTAGTTTAGTGACAGTTCAATCATGTCTGAAATGCCCTTTGAAATCTTGAAAATAAAAAAATCGCATTAGATGTCACATTATCTTGCTTGAGTGATTCCCCCCCCCCCCCCCCAGATGGGCATGTCCGAGTGAAAGCGTGTGTTCTTCCGGCATAGGAAAATAGGGAACGTTCCGAGCGTTGAACCAATCAAGCATGTGCGAGATGAGCATTAGCGTTCTGATTGGATGCGTGTCCTGACGACATATAAGAGCGATAAACGCCCATTTGCAGGCCCGTGAGGTCAGATGTCAAGACAGCCATACCACGTCTTGTGTGACTGTCATGATATTTGAGTGTGTGTGGTTTTTAAAAAAAATTGTTTTCCTTTCCCTAGTCCGTTTCCTTATATTTTATTTTCATGAAACCAAAAAAAAACCCTTTTTGTTTTCACAAGCCTGGGCACTAATTTTTATGGAATGAGGCTATGGGAGCCGCGCTGGTGTAATGGCTTCGGCGTTGTACTGGCGACCAGGTGTTCATGGTTCAAACCCGGGCGTCAGCGTTTGAAGAAATGTTTACGGCCGGAAATTTGACTGAATAGCCTGAACGGCTCCTGTGATAAACCCTCTGTGGATGGGAAGGAGCGAAGCTCCTGACCGGGTTGGAAGGAAAGTCCTCAGGTTCCCCAGCCTCGCAATGACATGTCATTGGGCCGAAGGGCTGAAAGCCCAAGTGCCGCTGGTCAAGGGGGAAAAAAATGGAATGAGGCTGGGCCATCAACCGGTTGCAGACCACACGATCTGTTATATTTAGACTTGCGCCTTAATATAAATGACGGATTCTGTGTTTAGGTTGAACGTGGCGCGCCTTGCCAAATCGAAGCACAATTTTATTTTATTTTTTATTAAATGCAACCGGTCGAAAGCGATCTACCAGTGGTTCACATGGAATGATTTGCTAGATCTCTGGATGATGGAGAGAAAAAAAAAATTAAGCTAAGGACAGTTCGGACAAGCCCTCTCCCGCCTGAATTTAAAGGCGTGATGTCCCCAAGGTTAAAAGTACTTTTCCCGCATTCCCTGTGACAACCCACCAGCTAACTTACTAAAAATCCACATCATTTGTAAACTGTCTTCTATAGGAACGCGATCTTTTCTCTGAAGTAAAGTTTGGTGAAGAGCTGCGCACGATCATTGAAGATTTCTGGTTTTCCCGATAGAGCAGGGTGGTCCAACTTATTCTACCTCGAGGGCCACATAAACCAAGAGTTCAAAGCCCGCGGCCATTCATGAAAAAAAAAATTATTTAAAATAAAATCTCAGTGAAAAATAGATAAAAAATGAAGTGTACGAAATTAAAAATAAGATACAATAAAAATGGCAATGAGCATTGAATTTCTATTGAAGTAATTTTAATTTTATTCTTACCTCCTAACGGAAGTTTGGGTGGGGGGAGATGGGGTGGGGTGTGGATTTTCTGTAACTAGAGTCTCGATATCAATGTCAACTTTCGGATTCTGACCGCAGGCAGTAAAACATATTTGCACCGGAAATTTTGAGTCTTATCTCAAAAGTATTAATTATACCATGTAATTTAATAAATAATTTTTGTATGAGCGCGGGCCACAAAACAATTTTACGCGGGCCACATTCGGCCCACAGGACTGCAGTTGCACCACGCTGCGGTATGGGTTTCTTCAATAATTATCGTTGCACAGACTTCATGACAGAAGTAAAATGCCTTGTGATAGATGAAGTCATTTAGAGCGTGGACGTTGGTTGGGCATGTGGGAGGACAAGGTGTCCATTTTGGTTGTGTGCAGTATTAATATTATCCAGGATTTATGTATTTCCGAGGCAGGTTAGCCTCTCAGGTATCCGAAGGGCTCAAAAGTTAAAGCACACACAGAAATATTTTATCCGCAGCTTACATTAGAAAAGCCCGACAACGGAAATATGGTCGGTATTGTCGTGAAGTGGTCTGATTCACAACACGTCATTCTGAGTAACTCTGACTAAAACCGCTCGCCATACTTTGTGAGAACTGCATGATACACGGACCAATCAGAAGGTACCTTTATGCAGTGTTTACTAAAGCATTAGGCCGTCAAAATATGGCCAGTCCAAATTTGTGCAACCAAGGTGAAGATGACATTTAATTACAGCGTTATGAAAGAAGTACCACCTGGAAGAGGTCACTAATGCAATACTGGGAATGTTGCCCTACACGTCTGTGCAGAGACTTCCACGAATAGTACTATAGGAAGGGAGAAATCTGTGGTTGAATGCATCGAGACCTCAGGTTAGTCCATAATTTTGCTGTTTAGAGTACGCATAGAATAAAATGCACTTAGGAAAGTAAAAGACAATTAGATAGGAAGTTAAAGGATAATTCAGAGCGTATTTTAAGCCTTAGATGAATAAAATCGCTCCAGGAATAACGTAGATAAATGAAATCTTAGTTTTCCTGATTTGTCCACATAGGCAGATTTTACATACATGTTCGGAACGCAAAACACACGGTGGGTAGTAAACTCCCTCTGGCATCCGGCTTTGGGATATATATAGAACGTGCCCTAAATAGAAAAGCAGGCTATAAGAATTCAAAAATACAGTGAGCATCAGCGTGTTAATGCAGATTGCCTTTGCCGTTTGTATCTGAAGAGCAGACTAATAGATACCCATTAACAGCTCGACTGTATGTGCCTGAGGGTAAGAAAGAATATATATATATATATATATATATATATATATATATATATATATATATATATATATATATATATATATATATATATATATATTTATATACATATATATATATATATATATATATATATATATATATATATATAGTTCTATTGATTAATTACAGTGTGCGTTAGGAAATGTGTAGATGTGTTTTGAACCATTGTGTAATTTCTGGAGGCAAAACAAGGCCAAGATATACTGTATATTCAAATAATTGAGAATGGTGGCAAAAGTGTGTCTGTAGGTTTAGAAAAGCATTTAAAGAATTATTTCTTGATGGAATGGACCACACACCAGGAACGTAAGGAAGGATGAAAGCGATTGTTTTACTGGATTGTTTAAGCTATTACTTAGTATTTTATACAAGACCTAATCATTGTATGGAGGCGGATCATGGACAAATGGCTCTAACTAAGGATTTAGAAGAAAATTGTAGTCACAGTGAACTGGATTTGGTTGTTACTGTTATAATATGTCCTGTGCATCTGCTAGCACACTGTCTGAAACTGTCTATCATCCCCAACCTTTGTGATAGTGGGATAGTGATGGACAATATAGGGGTTACATCTAATATGTTTCAGGTTATATCCTGTAAACCCAACTACTCATAAAAGAGTCAGCCACTACTGAAGGAACTACTGGTGCAAGCGCTGTTTGAGTTCAGAGGGCCAGTCATCAAGTACCTACTGCCTGGAGGAAGTTCAACTAAATTTTCCTTCCATAGACAAGAGTGGAACCAGCTTCATTCTAACAGATGAGTTGCAAAACAAGGCAACTGTAGAGTGTCCGAGTCACACCACAATTATAGACAATACTAGTTAATGATGACACCTGTTTGGGCATAATTAAAGCCAGTGTAGACAATCATTCATTAACTGTGAGAGTAGATGAGTTTTAAGAGATAAATCTTATACAACCAGAAGGAGTCCAACCAAGCAAGAACCTTCTACACATTTAGAGACCTTTTAAGTCGTGGAACAGTTTTTTTTAGGTTTTTTTAATTTACTGTTGTAATAATTTGATTTCATTGAGAGCTTTTCAAACAGAAAAGAAAAACCTGTAAAAATAAATTGTTAATATTTACCAGCAGACTTACTTAAATTATTTAAGTTAAGTTCCAGTTCTTGTTGGTGGATAAATTATTTAATACCCCTAGCAGAGCTAATACTATAATCAGAGGAGGATCTGGAGAGGGGCCAGTAGGAACTTAGAGTAATATATTACCATCTTCTCTAGGGACTTATACAGCTTGATCCTACCTTTGATATCTATACACCCTTACTCTTTTCAGAGAAGGGGGTATTACTTATAAGACCAGACTCTTATCTGGCACTATCATGGTATCACCTGATACAACTGTGTGTCCAGGATATCTTATAATTTCAATAATAATCAACCCTCTCGTGACAGGTATGAATGACGGCGGACCAAGCACGGACATCGACAACAAAATGAATATAGCGAGAACAGCCTTTGCTAGTCTCATCAACATATGGAAGTCTTTCCAGTACAGCACAAACACCAAATTTAAATTATATGAGAGCTGTGTACTTTCTGTGCTTCTCTATGGTCGGAGTGCTGGAGAGTAACATAGAGGGAAATGTCGAAACTGTCCTCTTTCCACACAATGTGTCTAAGGAAAATTCACCAAATCTTTTGGCCGAATACCATCACCAACCAAGAACTACTTATTCGGGGTAATCAAGAGGATATGCACACAATCATAGCTGGCAGACGCTGGAGTTGGGTTGGCCACGTCCTCAGAAGGGACTCTGAAGCCATTACAAGAACAGCTGTGCTATGGACCCCCGAGGGAAGGCGAAAGAGAGGCCGACCAAAAACAACTTGGCAGAGAACTGGAGGCTGGGATGCAAAGAATGAACGAGAGTTAGGGCACTGTACGAAGGATGGCCTCCGACCGAACAAGGTGGAAGCAATTTGTTGCTGCCCTACAAGATGCCACCAAGCGTGATGGCCACTGACAGCTTTGACAGAAGCGGCCAAGGATCAAAGAAGAAGAAGAATGACACGGGCAATGGCTGAAGATGCCGTACGTGTAATGTCAGAGAGTGACGCCTGAATTGATGTATACAGTTCGCTCTGTTGTATTTTATCATGTGGATCAAACCTTAGATCGTCCTGGCCTAGTTTATTACTTGAATCCATGTTGTGTAAATCTGTACGTCAGTCCATCCTGTGAGAAGTGTCAAACGTCAACTGTCAGGGTTTAATAACAAAGTCAACATTCGTGTCACGGGTTGCCTCCCCTTAGCTCTGCAGTAGCGGTCCAACAGTGGCCAAAACTCAACAGTAACTAATGTGGGTCGTCAAAGGTGTCTACCTTCGCACAAGGTTACTCTTGGCAGAGTTGTAGGTAGAAGGATAATGATGCTTCTACCTCAAGGGGTCTTTACAAGATATTCAGAAAAGCTAGAACAATGCTGCATGAGGCTGAGCAAATGTTAACTCTAGTATCCGCCGTCAACTTTTGCGAAGGATAGGGTTTTCTTATAATACGTTAGCTCATTCAATCCCCCAGCTCAGTTAATTCCGCGAAATTCTTCTTCTTATTATTATTGTATAGCGCTGTTTAAGTGTATTGAAGAAATTGTCTGAGACATACGGATGTAGTACATTCAAAATGATTGAATCAACTTTATATATATATATATATATATATATATATATATATATATATATATATATATATATATATATATATATATATATATATATATATATATATATATATATATATATATATATAAAACAAATTTAATAATCAATTATAGTTAACAGTTTAAAACATTGAATAATTCTTTAACAAACAATAATCATCATCGAGTGATGTTATGGAGTATTGGGTAAGAGTTCACTTGGCAACTTTTATGTTTCTACTTAGCTGCCAATGAGGTTCTGCTCCAGCTGATGTTTGGGTCTTTGCAGATAGATGACTGGATCATACTCGTCACTGATCAAGTTTGAAAGTTGTAGCACGTTCCAAGAAGTGTCAGGGAGTAATTACCAAGCTGGTCCCGCATCTCTAAGACCCGTCTGATGAGGGTGTCTAGCGTCGACTTCAGGCCACTTATACCTCACTTGTTCCAGAGATAGTACCCTCAGTTGGTACCGCCGACTAGTATTACAAAAGAAGAGAAACAAATAACCTCCTGAGTATTGAGTTTCCCGACACATACTTATGTGTCCCCCTCTTCCTATTCCACCATCCCATCTATCTCAGAACTTTAACCTCGATGAGCATTAATCTTTATCCCATTGAACGAAAACTTTCTTTACATTTAAATTGAATAGATTTATGTTTAACTTTACATTGGTTGAAAAGGTTAATAATATAGATTGAAAATGATTTCATTTACATCTACACTGGTCCGATAAATGAATTCTGATTTTTTTCTGAACTCTGGCAGTTCTGGTTGTTTTTCTCGACGAGGCAAATTTTCACAGTTTGCTATAAAGTGTCCTGGCACGTGTTGTTTACTATTAGACCATGTCAGAAATGTTGTTATAATCTCGAGTAAGTTTCAAACATGCGTGTTTAGGATGTGGTACATGTGTGTCATTTCTTTCATTATTCACTCCCTGCTCCATATGGAACTTGGGACTACCTCTGTTTTTAGTTCTCTATAAGAAACTCGCATAAAGCAGTCACTAGCTCTTGCAGTGGTGGTTCATGAAATCATAATTCTATATGCTGAGGTTGCCAGCCTCAAATGACTTGGACATCCACATAGCAATTTTCACACATTAATATTCAGATGTCAATATATACATATTATTTCACGTGTTAAGAGAGCTTAGTGTTTCTAAAGTAGGTCTTCACAGATCCTGGGTTGCCTACCGCTGGTGTAAGGTGTGGTCCCTGATTCGAATTCCCAGGTGCCTGTCACTTATGTTGCTTTTGTACTGTCTTGTCTTCCTTCCTTGCTTACTTCCTTGCTCGATTGCTTGCTTGCTTGCTTCCTTCATCACACACTCACACATTCACCAAAAGAACGACTCAGATTTTCTAAAATAACATTTCAACAGAGCTCTCCAGTTTTGCTAATGTCCATGTATTTAAAACTTCCGCCAGGAGGTGGGAAGTGGGGGGAAATGTCTAAGTCGCGGTAACTGCGACGTGGAACATACTTCACTTCAACCTGTAATGTATAATTTCCCTATGCAAGTGAAATTGAAAGAGGATTCCAGGCAATCGATTTCCTAATTCCAGCAAATCAATCGCAATACGAAGGGCGCGTTGGCAATAGGGGGTAAGAAGTAGACCCGTGTCTGTTGCGCTGGATGAGTGTACCGAAAGATTTTTATGTGTATAGTTATCAGTAGTAGTGACTGATAGAACAGAAGAAGAATTCTGTCTGACAAGAATATATTCCCAGTGTCAGAGAAGAGCACTGGTATCACAGGATAGTCACGGCTGTGAAGGTCTCTACTTCAGATAATAATCAGATTAAAGATAGAGCCTAAGATGCCACCTTCCCTAGTAACTAACCTATGATAGTCAACAATTCAGTAAAACTCAAAATTCAACAATATAAAATTGATAAGTCAGAGAATTACAATTACTGAATCATTTATTATGTACATCTATCTTTTGTTTCTTCTTGTGCAAAATATGAATGAATGAAATTATGGAAATTGAATGAAATAAAATTTAATTACAAAATTGCTTGATAGTTGAGTTATCCTCAATAACTAGAGAAGACGTCCTTTCTGGACTCTTCAAATTAGCATTAATGTTCATCCGGTGTTCCTTTATCACTACCGTTTCACTTGTTGGTCTATTATTTCAGAACTGTTTTCTCATCATAATACACGTCCCTTTGCTTTGACCACTCACAATGGCTGCCTGAATTTTGTTACATAGAATACTTAACATTAAAGTTCTGTAACTGTCCTCTATGAATATACACAGTAGGGTCAGTTGCAGGTCTTGCACTAGACCACCAAGCACTGATGGGGCCTAGGACTTGACTCTAGATGGCAATCTCTAATGCTTCTGAGTTGGACCAGGAAGGCACTGTTGATCTAGGATTCTAGACCTCTGATGTAGCATAACACAAATGAATCTGTAGACAGTATGTGACAAGTGGCTAGCCTTTGGTCATAGGTTCCACAAGCCTACGTGTCCATGAGTTATAGTGTTCAGATGTTTGCTGGTATACGAATGATACATGGATCAGTTCTGATTAGGATAGTGAGACAAGACAGGTGTCTATCATCATAAACATTCTAAAATAATACATGAATAAAATATAATACAATTTTAAACATGATCATGATGCTACCTTCGCCTTTCACATTCTGGAGTGCCAAGTCAATTATTCCAATATAATAACTTTCAGTTGATCACTCCTACTGACATCCATGATAAACGTTGGTATGCATCGAATGCCTTTATATATCCACAACTCAAATTCAGTTCAGTCCTCTGGTCTGATCCTGATACATATTCTTTTAATAATAATACTATGCAATAAAACAGATTATTTATTCATAAATTTACATACCCTCTTAGGATAGATGCAAAGTATAGAACAGACTCAGTTTGATGAAGTAGCACTTGCCGGCACACAGATGGAAAAAGTTATAGCCTTGACGAGCGTCCCCTTCCTGCAGTCTATCTGTCTTCTGCTGTGTGTATAAAACTTGAAAAGTCCGCTGCTGCCTTTTTATAGTGAGAGAGCGGGCGAATCGGGGAGCAATACGGCGTCACAGTTTGCAGACTGTATTTTATGCAAACTCGAGCGAGTTTCACTGTCTATAACTTCTGCTTTCCTTTTATATTAAGTTTTCCATAATTGGTTTCGACTTCGATTTGTACCAAATTTGTAAAGACGATCGACACAGCAGTTTTCATCATGCTGGCACCTTTACCTTCAATTATCTCCACATGTAATACACACTGCAACTATTCCTTTGGAATGAATATAGCTTGTGCGGCCGAACTCTGCGAAAACGTTGATTGAGTTTTCTCAATGTCTTAATGTAAGCTTGCGAATTGATTGTCTCTCCTCTTGACATACCGTCCACAAGAATCACACCTTCAATGTCCCAAAAGACAGTGATCATGACCTTTCCAGCTGAAGGAATTGTCTTGAATTTCTTTCTTCTTGGGGATCGCGGATGATGCCACTCCATTGACTGTCTTTTTGTCTCTGGTTCAAAATGATGTGCCCAGGTTTCGTCACCTGTAACGATCTTAGCCAAAAAGTTCTCTCCATCAGCATTGAAACGCTCCAACAATTCAGAAGAAATTGCTTTCCTTTGCAATCGGTGGTCATTTGTGAGACTTCGAGGAACCCATCTTGCGCAAACCTTAGAAAATCCGAGAGTTTTTATAACTGCATTTGCACTACCAATGCTGACTGACAGCTGTAAGGCCTATTGTTGAGTAGTGATTCGCCTATCAGTAAGAATAATGCCCTCAGCGCATTTCAACATTTCTGCGTTGGTGGCTGTGGCAGGACGTCCACTGCGCGGCCGATCAAGCAGCTCCGTATCTCCACTTCCTGATTCTTTGATTCTCTGAACCCAGCGACTGACTGTACTCCTGTCGACTGCAAAACTTCCATACACATCACATAGACGCTTGTGAATGTTCACAACAGTTTCATTCTCTGCAACGAGAATTTCTTTCACAATTCGCTGTTTATAACGCAAGTTGCTAACACGCTTCATTTCAACGGTTTAGGGCAGCCGTATTATTTGGCCGGTTGCGGTGCAATTTGGTGCACACAATTGGCACATGCCATATTTGAAGTGTGCATAATTTCATGCTTCTATCTTCATTATTAGCTGAGAAAAACGATGTGGTGCATTACTTTCTGAACGCCCCTCGTAGATATATCAAATATGACGAGGAAGGCTTGGAAAGAACTAGGGCTGATGGCACGTGACAGGAAGTCTTGGCCTGTTTTGTTGAAGGCCTGTGCTCATCGGGGAGCTGAAAGGTTAATGGTTGATTTCTATATTTCTTTTACCATGCCGGTTCCAGAACAAGGAGTTCCTTGAATTGCTATCAACTGGCGTCGGTCTTTGATGTCCGAGTTGAATGTTTAAAATGATTTGCCTTGGTTGACTTGTTCGTAGTGTTGAAGTTTGTACAGAATGAGGGTAATACCACTAAACCCACGGTCTGTTATATTCATATATGCGCTGTAAAATAACCGACGGACGTTGTTTCTAGGTTGAACAGAACGCGCCTCGCCAAAATTCTATTTTGAAAAAAAAAAAAAAAAAGGGGTAGCCATGGTATGTAATCTTTTTTGATCCTTAGCCGCCGACCGTCAAAGCAGTCAGTGGCCAAGGTATGTAATGGGACTACATAAATATGGCTGTTTCGAGGAAACAAATTGTTTGGTTTTTGAGACTTGTTAGTTAAGGATGCCGCCATAGCCAGCTTTTAAAAGGGTAAATGCAATCTAATACTAGGATTACGTCGGGCAACGGGTACACCACAAGCAGGTAATATTATGACAAGATGCGAGGAAAATTAATTAAATTCGATCGTTTTCTAAAGCTTTTCTAAATCAGGTATTCTTAACTCGTTTTTTGTTTTTGCCCTGACATCTCCGCTGAGAAAGAACTTAATGTTCACATCTCCTGTCCTCCTCAAAATTAATCATTGATTAAAAAATAGTGAATAGTAGATAGATGATACACATGAAGGTACGTTGCAGGCATTCGTGAGAAATAAAGGTATCACAGGACCACTACTTCAACAGCACAACCTCCAGGCACTCTACCTTTCTCTGGGAGCAGTACTGAAACACGTGGGTTTGACAAACGTGCAGGGTTCGCAACGTTGTCGAGATCTCTATACCTCAAATTCAGAAATCAGCTGGTCGCTGGCTTCCGGGCAGTGATTCATATTAGTGGGGAAATCAATGATCGTTAGTACTTCTGTTGTTTAATTTACAAGGTGAGAATCCCACACAAGATCCACGGCTCTTCCATGCATAATAAGCTTCCCAACTTCTATCAACTGTTTATAACCGTAATCCTATACAGCTTCAATTCAACAGACGTATAACTAACCTGACGTCTTGGCAGGAACGTAAAATCTGAGCAATACAGCCATGCAACCTGCATAGTACCGAACATAACGTTAATACTCGTATATATCGAACAACGTCTTCCACAAAATAACTTCTTGTCTTTAATCATGATCCAAAGAGATCCGGGGATGAGTATGGATGGCGTGTGCGAGAGAATGTACTCAGTCTTAGTCAAAACAACTGTGCGTTCCAATATCAAACGTCTCTAGGTAATGATGGTTCGTAACGTGAGCGTAGTATATTTATATATGACGTGAAATCGAATCCGTCCCTAACAGCGTTTTTTACCATTTTAGCTCTCGTCAGTCCTCTTTCTTTATCCATTCACAGCAGTCAAGTTCTGTAGTTATTCGTCAGATTACCATCTATTTATCTAACCGAATATCAGTTTATACTGGTCCACATAACGTTAACGAATTTAGTCAATTAAGAGCATCTGTTTCGCTTATCCCATAAATCTGATTCTACTCTATTGGGAAAAGACGATTCTTGTCTCAATTTCTGTAACTATATACTATCGTCGAGCGATTCATAGTTGAGGTTAACCACGTTATCACTTTCGTAGATCCTAGAATCATTTTATCTTCTGTTCACTCAGAGTAAAGTACTTCCTAAATTCCAACTACTGATACTCACTTGTTATTGGCATAACAACCCCACTGAATTTAGATGTCGTTATGATCTTGAGAACAGTTTTCATGAACTTCTGTTACCGCGTTGACCACGGACATAGAACATCGAATAGAGATGCGGAATGCATCCTTATAGTTCTTTAGTCAACCTACCCTGATCTTCGATGAACAAAAGTCAACAAACAGCTACTCAGACATCTTGTTTACTGATGTCGTGTGAAATTCTAATCCACATATATAAATTAAAAAGTAAATGTAAAGCCTAACAAATAACTTCAATAAAAGGAAAGAAGAATGGTAAAGAACAGTGCTGTCACAATGACGGTACTCGAAATCCCCCCTTGTTTTCTACTTCGTCTGCAAATTGTAACGTTTCACGTTGATAGTAAAAGTCTACTGCAGTATACACGCTTTCTACGATAAAACGTGTACTGCATTTCTAAGAAAAACCTTGAGATACGCAAGCTGACCTATATTTAATATTCCATTCATGTCATTTTATACACTAAGTTACCATAAACGAAAGACAGATGGAATTAGGATAGAGAGAAGGGAGGGCTGACAGCCGGGACGCATGCAACACTAACACGCGTCTCGCTATACAGTTACTACCATCACGCGTGTAAGGTCACAAGCACTAGCTTTTTTCAAATCGACAGTGATAAAAAACACTACCCATACGAGAGTTAGGTTTTAAAAACCTGAAAAACGCTTATTAGGAAACATGACATTATACTGGTTTACGTTTGAAAACATTACAGTACCCAGACACCACATTGATCGAAGTGAACGGGAGGTAGAAGAAAATACATATTTTGAACGCAGCCCCTTAGCCCCATTAAATTTATATATTTGGGTTCCTTGGGACTTGCTGACAAAGAATATGTTAAACGTTACGCAAACAGTCTAGGAATTAACAAATTATAGACAAAAGAAATAGTGAGGGTGTCAGACAACACCAAAATCAGAATCGCTCAGTGGCAGATTTTGACACCACCATTGTACGGGAAATAGGTCCCCATGTTAAATCCTATTTGATTGGATAGAAGTAAATGTAAGGCTAAACACGATTAGTCGGGCTATAAATATTGATTCTTTGTTGTTAGGGAAACGTGAGTAGGAGTACTTTTTTTCAAACGCTTGTGTAAACATGGCTCGATTGGTTAGACCCGCCAATATAGTCATTTAGAAGCGTTAGTTCAGCACCACATTTTCAAATAAACTTACTAAAGAACCAGTGCGTTGAGCGCCAGTGCATATTTTTCTAAATAAAAGCCTGGGACATCGGCAGATCGAAATTGTGCTATATTCATTGCCAGTCAACGTAACTGTGTATTATTCCATGAATTGTGGTAAGCTTGATATATTCAATATCTTTTTAATGAAAATTGAATGTAAATTGATAATTTATGTCTGTATATGTGTGTGGTTCAGTAGCGAACATGAGGAAAAGCCTATATAGTGCTCCAACCTGAACAGAAGGTGTCAGAGGAAAGTAAAACTACATGGAATTGCCAAACAGTACACTGACACCTATCTTATTGACTAGAAAGAAATAATGCTGGAATTGCAGAGGCGTAGTAACCATTAGGGAGGAGTATACTGATGTCAGTTGTTTCAGATGAAGATAGCAATTGGCCTACCGCTCTGAACTCAGTGTTTGTTATGTATTGTGTTCAGTCTGGAAATAGATTAAAAATTAGTTATGAAGTAGGAGGTACAACCTTCTTGTTTCAGGGACTGTGGTCCTAAAGTTATTGAGCAGCACCTGGTCTGAGCTTTGCTGAATCTGGAGGCTGACAGCATACTCCTGGGTCCAGATAGCGACTAGTGAGGTGTCTCCAGAACACAGGGGAGCAATCGAGCAGAAGGAGGTCTTTTCCTGCCGCCATCACGAAAGTTAAGCCTCTGTGGCCAGTGGAGCCTCAACATTATGTGTCCCCTCAAAAATTGACATTTTAGTAAAAAAGAGGGACAATACCTTGTTTAAATTGACAGGAACTGTGAACTTTTCCCCCATACCATTTCCCAGATAAACAAACACTTGAAGTCATGATGACAAATAATAACATAGCATGAAAAAACATAACCAGTAGTACCTCATAGTACTACTACACAACTGACACACATAGGATAATACTAATACAATATGTCACTACTAAGTTCATATTTATAAATTATGTATATATAAATTGTGATTACAATTAATTGTACCCACTTTACCACAACTGACCCTTTATGTCAGTCTTGGTTGTTATCATTTTATGTTCTCCCCGACCATTTTTCTTGACTTCTCGCTGTAACGTATTCCTTGGTAACTCTGACGTCCTTATTAGCAAGAACACTATTTTACTCTCTTTTTTTTTTTTGGTAAGTATATCGAGATTATTACGCATGGGAACATCCGAACGGCAACAAACCTCGCCACAGAAGTGAATCGTGGCTATCCATCCTAGGCACTATGTCCTGGGTTCGAGTCCCCGGTAAGCCAATCACTTCTGTTGTTTTTCTTTTGTCTAGTTTTCTACTTCTTTATTTCTCACGAGGGCCTGAAACATACCTTCATGTGTATTATTCATTAATCAATGAACTAGTCTAGACATAATTAAGATGTTACTAGAGGGATTTTATTTCTAGGTAGATCCTCACATGGTGAGTCGGAGTGGCTAAGAGGTATGGCGTCCGCCTCGAGTTCCAAAGGTACTGGGTTCGATTCGCAGTTGAGGGAATATAATTTATGGAAATTATTTTTCAGAACCAGTAGTCCTAATGATGTTATACCCCCAATTAAGGAGATATCGCCCTTTACTTACAAATCCCCAAGCCATGAATTTATCGCCCCCTAATATAATTTCTAAGCCCGTTAAAATCAGCCTATGCAAATTTTCAAAACCAGAATTTCTGACACACGACTCCCTATCACACACCCCAGACCTCGTGTAAGAGGCATCTTAATCAAGTTGCCGAAACTATTTCTCTGATCCAGAACTCTTGTCTTTCCAAAGATATTTTTAGGGTAAGTTGTACATTTTATAATTCTATATTTCGCATTTATTAACATGTGAAAATTGCTAGTGGATGTCCAAGTCATTCGAGGTTGGCAACCTCAGCATATATAATGATGATTTCATGAACCACCACTGCAAGAGCTGGTGACTGCTTTATGCGAGTTTCTCACAGAACACCAAAAGCAGAGGTGGTCCTAAGCTCCATATGGAACAGGGAGTGGATGATGATAGAACCGATGTACATACTTATTATACTAACTTTTTCAACCGGTGTAAATGTAAACATGTTCAATATAAATGCAATGAATGTTTTCCGCTCACTGGGATTAATTAACATTAATGCTCAGAGAGGGTAAAGTTCTGAGGCAGATGGGATGTGGAATGAAAAGGGGGGACACCTGATTTTGTGTCAGGAAAGCCAATACTCATGAGGGTATTTGTTTCTCCCTTATTTCATGATACTAGTCGGTGGTACCAGTTGGTGGTGCTATCTGTGGAATATGTGAGTGGTATATGTGCTGCAGTCAAAGCTAGGAACCTACATGGAGACAGACTTAAAAGACACTGGACTATTCTTCGCAATTTCCCCACGATATTAGAGGGATGTGTTGCAGCTACCAGACTTAACCAGTGACGAGGAGTGAACAGTCCATACCTGCAAAGAACAAGCATACGGCTGGAGCAGAAAGCAACAGACAATTTTACTGGCAGCTAAATACATATGACAAAGCTCCAAGTGAACACTCTACTTTTCAAACCAGAAAGCATTTTTATAATATCCAAAACCAACAACCGGTGAAGAAAATTCAAAATGAACAATCTAGGAGGAATTGCACCCCCAGCCTTATTTATTTTACAAATTTTTTAATGATACATTGAGCACCTTTATTAAAATTATTTGTTATTCTTCGTAGTAAATATACACTTTTATTAGTTGATTTAGTCATTTTAAATGAACTGCCACCCGTATGTATCAGTCATTTAAAATACTTATAAAGGAGTTTTTGATGGTACCCTTGCATTAATGTGATTTTAATGAGTGTAAAATCAGTAATGGAGGCCACTGGAACGAGCTCCTGAAATATACATGAAGTTGTAATTCTTCTTAAGAGCCCTTTCGGGCAGATACAAGTTAAGCAATTGCTCAGTCCACATAAGCTTATTTGTTGATTTCTGAATTAAATGTGGTGGCTAAATTTTTTTTGATAGAATTACATTTATTTTGTTCTGGATCAATTTTTTAGGTTGACCAGAACTTAAAAGGATTTAGAAATTATGAAAGAAATGCATGGAATATTATATCATAAATGCAATAGTGTACATATATATGTACTATACTAGTTAGTTTTATTAAAATGTTCTAGTAGTCATCTACTGGGAGGATAGTTAATGTTTGTGCTGTTGGGGTGGCCTCATCACACCTGTCTATATTGACTACACAGTGTCCAGAAAATGGTGGGAATTTTTATGGGGATATTAGTAACTACCAAGCGTTGGTGAATGTCCAGCAGACCAGAGGCTCACTCATCTTGTAGTTGTAGCTCTGGTGCTGAAATCAGGTGGTCCCACCTCTCCGTGCTGGCGGGCAATAATGGTGGTCTCTGTCACAAGTACTGCACAGATACACTCGAGTAAAGTCACCAACTGAATAGACACTGCGTTGTTGACAACAGAAACTCACAGCTCTGCAATCAAAGTATGGGCCATGTGTCAAAATCTATTCTCTACCCACGTCTGGACACAACACTGACACAACAACCACATCATACAGACAGGTCAGATCTCTCTGACCAAACAGCACATTTACCATGGTGGTTTTACATCAGATAGATCCTCCCAGACTATAGATTCTGAAAAATATTTATTAGTCTTCTGCCCTAAAAGAGGATAGGTAATATGTTTCATTATTCTCAACACTTGATCTGTCTTGCCTAACCCTTGCTGGAGTTTATGTATATTGTTGGTCCCTAGACCCTGACTAGGGCGGGGGGTCTAGAGCAAATCCCTACTTGTTTGTAAGGCTAGATTTCGATATGGCAGTATCAAATCACTCGAACATGAAACAATATTCAAAATATATAAGGAAATAATTTCAATCTTACCAGATTATGAATAAATAACACAGAATTGCCAGCAAAACTCAGCTGAGCTGCTGGCTATAGTATGGCGTCCCTAAACTTCTTACACTTTCTTTCATATGGAAATCACCACACTTTAAAATCTGTGTCTATCACTGAACAACTCTTGAGAAATGACCCCAAATCCGCGTCTAAGCGCCGACAATATGCTTGTCTGTGGCCAATCACTGCCTAGGTTTATTTGAATTTCAAATTTCCTACACTAAAGTCATTTCAGTCATGCTTCAGTCAAGTATGGATGTTTATCTGTTAGTCTGTCCGTCTCTACTTGTGTTTCAACAAAATGTACTTGATTTTTGAACCAACCTTTCTCTCCCCTCCAAAATTTTGTCGTTAAAAGTTATATTTAGACACAGCTACCACCAATGTCCCTCTCTTCCATACTACGTAGATTTGAACACCTGCGTCTCAAGGTCGTGTTTTTTTTGTGCAATTAGCGACACTTTTAGATTCAATACAGTCTGTCGATGATGTGAACAACACTGTCTTTTGTCATTATCTTCAATATTATCTATCCGTCTGTAAAATTAAGAACATATTAGTTCACTGCTCAGAATAGGCCATCCGGCCAGCTAATTTTTATATTCCTAACATTAATATTAAGAAAAAAAGTACTTTTTAAATTTTGTAATATTTCGAACATCTGCGTTTAAGCCGCTGAATTCAAATCAAGGGCTTGGTATCGCGCAAAAGCGTCCAATAAACGACTGTGGCGTAACATATCTATGGTCCCTTCTGTCGAGTTGCTTACTTTTTATGTCAACTTGGGAAACGTGACTTTTCTCCGTTTCCCCCCCAATTGCGTCTGCTTAGCCTTTCTAGTCTCACGCAATCTTTCCAGTCATATTTTTTTTCCTTTTTGATCCGCCGTTCCCCTCCTGTCTAGCAAGTCAATTATTATGGAGGATGATGACCCGCGGTCTAGGCGATCATGTACTATTCGCAGCCTACGCATTATGTTTTTATCCTTAAATGTTATCTTTGGAGGGATTTTACCGTTGTATCTCTGTCAATTTCACTACAATACTTATAACAGAGCTACTTAAATAATATTTTACTGAGTTGGGGACTCTTCAGAACGAGCAAAATCCTAACTCATAGAAGGTCAGGAAAGATAAAAAGTGTACACGTCCTGGATTCTATCAGCCCTAGTGTTTGATTTCCTTAAATTCCTATGAGGCTCCCAAGAATTGAAGCACCATTCTTCAATTCACATCTCTGCCAAGAGTAATCTTGAGCGAAATGTAGACACCTTTGAAGACCCTCAGTAGATACTCTGAATTTTGGCCACTGTTGGACAATTGAAGTAAATCCGGTGACAATTGGGAAGTTTAAAAATTCTCATTTGTCTGAAGTTAACGAAACAAGAAGATATGAATTCAGCGTGTAAATTCACGTATGCAGTAGTATATAAATCCATCATCAATTTTTTTATCATTGACAGAGATCTTAATATTAAGCAAACGGTTTTCTCCGCTCTTCCCACGACAAAGGAAAGTATAGATGCCCATTTGTATATGTGTTTATGGAGGTATGGGTGCATATTTGAGCATCATTTGAATAAAACAAATAGGCCAGCAGGCAAAAAATCCCCACCCCTCTTCGTAACCCTTTCTTCCCTGTAAGGACTAGGTTCATGCTTATATCTGCCGTGCTGCTAAATTAATGTGCCCTTCACAAATGGGTTGGAGTGGCAGGGGCCAAGGCTGCTTTGTTTTGATGGCTCAGATCTGGAACATTTTATTTATGGAGTATTGAAAATAGATAGAGTGCGTGAGAGAGAGAGAGATAGAGAGAGAGAGCGAGAGAAAGATAGAGATAGAGAGAGAGAGAGGGAGAGGGAGGGAGGGAGAGAGAGAGAGAGTGTGTGTGTGTGTTGCGAAATTGTCAGCTTCTACCCCCTAATTTCTCTTCATCTTTAAATATAGGAGCATGACGGGATGGATTCCGCTTGCAGTGTACATCGTTGTAACGTCTGCCATCAATATGCATGATTGTATGTTTGGTTGTGTTTCCATTTACATATGTGATAATGTGCTTATGTGTATGCCTTCCGGGTGCATGCTCACGCACACGATCCATTCATTGTACTGTTATTTATGTATGACAGATAAATATGTCATGTTCGAGCTTTTACTGGATCGTGTTATTAATTTACACCGATCCCCCGGTCTTACGCTGTTCGATTAGCGCTTCTTCGATATAACGTTGTTTGTATTTTATGCCATATTATTAATGTTATATAAACGCTAAAAAACAATTCGTTTTTACACTCATCGCTAAACTCCTTGGGAGGCAGCAATATAACTTTCACTTGCTCATCAAGTTCATTCAGAATGATGAGATGGCCAAGAAGTACAGTCATTTCTAGGATAATGAAGCATGATTGTGGTGAAGTGGGATGTTATAAATATTTATAGGGGACTTAGTGTACTGACTGAGATCAGCTGTGAAGGTATATATATCTAATAAGAGTAGTGTAATATATATAACCTTACTTGCTACCACATATCTATATATCTCAGTCAGAATTATTCTGGAATAGTGTGATGCTACGTTATGTGTCTAGGGTATGAGTATGGTGAAGTGTAAGTCACAACAACAGACAGATAAACAATTTAATTTAATCCACTACTATTAACAACACTGTGACACTCACATACATATAACACTCTATGAGAATATCTTAAAGAAGTCACTCGTAACTTTTCAATTAACAATATGTATTCATTAATGTCATAAATGTGTATGTGTCCTGATTCAAATACAAAGGAACCAGGAATCACAATCAATGTTAATTACAAGTTATGTACAGAATGTATTAATATGAATCTGGGAGTGACATATATTATTAAAAATATCCTATGTGTGTCAGTTGTGTAGTAGTAAAATGAGGTAATACTGGTTTTGTTTTGTTCAAGCTCTGTTGGTATTTGTCATCATCATGACTTCAATAGTTTGTCTTAAGGAAATTAGTATTGGAGATGTTCTCAGTTCCTGATATTAAGACAATTAATTTCCCCTCTTAATATATTTTTACAAAGTCATTTCAAGATGAGGGGACATAATGTTGAGCTCAGCTGGCCAAGTTAGCTTATCTGGCGTGATGGCGGCAGGAAAGGACTCCTCTGCTCGAATTCTCCTCTGGGCTCTGGAGACACCTCACTGATAGCTAAATGACCAAGGAGTATGCTGTCCGACACTGGATTCAGCAAAGCTCTGACCAGGTGCTGCTCAGTACCATCAAGACCACTGTCCCTGAAATCAAGAAGGATGTACCTTCTACTTCATAACTAACTTAAACTCTCTTGTTACACTGATCACAACACAGCACAAACATTGAGTTCAGAGCATTAGGCCAACTGTCAGCTTCATTTGAAATACTTTATTCCAGTATTACCCTTCTTAATGGTTACTACGCCTCTGCAATTCCAGCATTATTTCTTTCTATTCAATCATCCAGGTGTCAGTGTACTGTTTGGCCATTCCATGCCGTTTTACTTCTCTCCGACACCCTCTGTTCAGGCTGGAGCATTACAGGCTTTACCTCACGTTTGCCACTGAACTACACATATATATACAGGCATAAATCAACAATTCACATTCAATTTTCATTAAAAGATATTGAATGGTTCAAGCTTACCACAATTCATACGAATAAACACAGATACGTTGATTAGCAATGAATTCTGGCACAAACTGGCACAAATTCCCATCTGCTTATGTTCCAGGCTTTTATTTTAGCAAAATTGTGAGCTGGCTTCAACGCACTGATGCTTTATCAAGCTTATTTAAACAAGTGGTTTCGAACTAACGCTCCCAAGTGATTATATCCAGCGAGTCTAGCCAATGAGGCCCCGTTTCGACAAGTGTTTGAAAAAATGTTACCTTTCCCCGTTTCCCCTAACAACGAAAGATAGTATTTATATTCCGACCAATCGTGGTTAGGCTTTCATTTGTTGCGCTCCAATCAATTGGGAGTTTACATGGTAGGCTATTTATGTAACGTAAGGTTTTTTCAAACACGTTATATAAAAAAAAAATTTTATGAGCAGAAATGATTCCATGCTGTCAGGCATCCTCACTATTTTATTTTGGGTATAATTTATTAATTCCTGGACTATTTGCGTAACGTTTTACATATTATTTGTCAGCAAGCCCTAAGGAACCCAAATATACCAATTTAAAAGAGCTACGTGGCTGCGTTCAAAATATGCAATTTCTTCTACCTCCTGTTTCGAAGATGTGCTGTCTGGGTACTGTTATGTTTTCAACCGTAAACCCATCTAATGTTGTCTTTCCTAATAAGAGTTTTTTATGATTTATAAACCTAACTCTGGGAAAGGGTAGTGTATTTTATCACTGTCCGTCTGAAAAAAACAATTAGTGCATGTAGACTTACACGCGTGATGGCAGCATTTGTGTATCGCGCGACGCGTGTTGCATGCGTTCCCGGTTTTATTCGCCCCTCTCTCTCTATATATTTGAGTCCATCTGTTCGTTCGTTTTGGTAACGTAATATAATTAATGTTAGGATTAATTTAGGTCATTACGCAGGGCCTCTCAATGTTTTTCTTAGAAATGCAGCACACGTTTCATTGAAGAAAGCGGGTAATAATACAGTAAGCTTTTACTATCAACGTGAAAGCGTTACAATTTGCAGACGAAGCATAAAACAAGGGGATTTCGAGTACAGTCATTGTGACAGCACTGTTCTTTACCATTCTTCTTCCTTTATTTATTATATGTATTTATTAGGCTTTATATTTACTTGATAATTTATATATGTGGATTAGAATATTCCACGACACCTCCCCTCTTAAAACAGACATTATATGTCAGTCCTTTATTCTATATACACATAGAGAAATTTATTATTATTTCTGGGGTTTACGGTGATTCTCATCACACGGATGGCGGCTTAAAAAATCCGCTCCCAAATTGGTTTTTCCAGATATATACTCAATGCTAAAATTATATGGAGCCAGAAGCAAAGACCATCGGAGTAACCTAGAGTTCTCATGCTTAGCCTGTGCTAGAAACGATAAAGGTTTGTGATCTGTTTGCAACTTAAATGCCTTCCCATATAGATAAATATTGAATTTCTTTATTGCCCATATTACTGCAAGACATTCTTTTTCGCTAGTTGAGTAGTTGATTTCAGCTTTATTCAACTTTCTGCTAGCATATGCCACTGGGCTTAATTCCCCATCCAATGCATCTGATTTCTGTAGTAAAGTTGCACCTAACCCAATATTACTTGCATCCGTCCTTACAATGAATTCTTGACTTAAGTCAGGTAATTTCAAAATGGGTTTACTTGTGAGCTTTTCCTTCAATTCTTGGTAAGTCATTTCACATTGTGGTGTCCATGTAATGCGATCTGGATGTCCTTTACGTGTCAATTCCGTTAAAGGTGCACATATGGAATTAAAGTTTTTGATATACTTCTGGTAGAAACCACATAATGAGACAAAGGATCTCACGTCCTTCTTGGTTTGTGGTCTCGGGGCTTTCTGTAGTTTCTCTAAATTCTTTGGGTCAGGGGTCATGTTTCCCTGATAAACTGTGTGTCCCAAAAATTCCAATTCTTTACATCCAACGCAACATTTGGTTGGACGGGCTGTTAAATTTGCCTCCCTAAGTCGATCAAACAGCATGTTCAGAGAGTCAATGTGTTCCTCAAATGTTTCTGTTGCTATAAGGATATCATCCATAAAATTTGTTATACAGGGATTATTCAGAGGATCCAATAATTTTCTCATCATTCTAGAGAAGACACTAGGCGCATTCTTCAATCCAAATGGCAATCTATTAAACTCATAGTGTCCTTCTGAGGTACTAAAAGCTAGGTATGGTCTAACCTCAGGCTTTACTGGAATCTGATAGTATCCTTTACTCAGATCCACTTTTGAGAAATATTTAGCTTTATTTAGCCTGGCAAACAGCTGATTTGTATCCGGCAATGGATCCACCTGTCCTTCTGTAATAGCATTCAGTCTCCTGTAATCTATACAGAGTCTATGTTCTCCAGAGGGCTTCCTTAAAAGTACAACACCGGAACTATACGAAGACTCACTGTGCGAAATAATTCCTTCCTTCAACAGATAGTCTATCTCTTCCTTCAAAGCTTTCTCCTTAGCAAACGGAATCGAATATGGTTTCATACAGACAGGTGTGGGGTCTATCAGTTTTTCATATCATATTCCAATAGGTTTGTATGCCCTGGTCGGTCTGTTAACACCTCTGCATGATTATTTAGAACCTGTTGCACTCTCTCTTTCTGAGTTTTCGTTAAATGTGTACTGATTTTCACCTGTGCTGCTGTCTCACAGGGGTGTAATGGATATTCAAATGATGAAAGTGGTTCCTTTTTCATCTCCATGGCGATGGACAAGGTCAACAAGTGTGTCTCTTCCTGATGTTCTCTTTCCAAATATTTCTTCAGGAGATTCACATGATAGATTTTTTCTTTCCCCTTCTTATCTATCTTATAATTTGTTCTAGACACCTTCTCTAGAACTGTATATGGACCCTGCCATCCAATTTGTAACTTATTCTGACTCCCGGGCAAAAGAAGCAGTACTTTCTCTCCCACAGCCAAATTTCTGTCTTTCGCCTTCCTGTTATAATAGGCAGCATGTTTCTTCCTGGCTTGTTTCAAATTTTCATTGGCAAGTTTCCAGCCAGTTTTCAACCGAGTGGTCAGCTCATTCACATATTGGTATGAAGATGTAATGTTTTCCTCTGCCTTTTCATCGGTCCACGTTCTTAACAAAGCTTCAAGTGGACCTTTTATTGGCCTTCCAAACAATAATGTTGCCGGGGCCATACCGGTTGAACTATGGGGTACCTCCCGATAAGCAAAGAGGGCGGCGTGCAGGTACTGGTCCCATGTATCTGGTTTTTCGTGTGCCAACTTTCTCAGGATCGACATCAATGTGCCGTTAAATCTTTCCACTTGGCCGTTCCCTTGGGGATGATACACACTACAATGGAAGTGTTTGGCCTGGAAGATCCTGAAAACTTCTTCAGTTAGTTTCCCCTTGAACTGAGAGCCATTATCAGTCAAGATTTGATTGGGAAAGCCTAACCTTGTGAAAATTGTGAGCAATGCCTCTGCCCACATGTTTAGAATCAATCGATGACAGGGCTACTGCCTCTCCCCACATAGAACAAGTGTCCACCAGAGTCAGAATGTAGCTGTTCCTTCTCTTGGTTCGGGTGAGAGGTCCCACAAGATCCACGGCAACTCTCTCAAAGGGTGTTCCCACTATGGGCATTTCCCCCAGAGTTGCTGGTGCAGTCCAATGTTTAGGTGCTACTCGTTGGCACTCTGGACAGGATTTTACATATCGTTTGATATCTTCAGTTATTCCTGGCCAGAAATAGTGACAAGCTATTCGCTGTCCTGTTGCGCTGATTCCCATATGACCACTGAAGGGAATCGCATGCCCTAGTTCCAACACTTTAGTCCTATATGAAGTGGGAAGGACCAGCTGTCCGTGACCATTGGATTCAGATCCAGCCTTCCTATATATCAGTTTGTTCTTCATATAAAACTCTCCCTTGCCTGGAGGTGTATGAGATTTGGGCAACTTCTTGAAACATGGCTTGAGTGTTTTGTCCTCAGCCTGTGCCTTCCTCATCTCATCTGGGTGAGTATTTATGGGATTATCCTCCTCCTTCTTTGACTGTGATCTGGTCTGCACTGTTGCCAATATCACAGGTCTCTTGGGATTCCCCAAGAAGACATATCTACACCCCAATATTAGAGGGTAGATTGGCTCATTTATCACTGCTGCTTTTATGATTCCTTCCACATATCGCGTTTTCACTTTTATTCGGGCGACGGGAAGTGTCATGGTAGCTACATCCTTGGTTGCAGTTTGAATCTCCACTGTTTCTGTGGTGTATTGATCGGCCTGCACCAGGTGAGAACTCACAACGGAATCGTAATCTAAACCGGTATCATATAAACATCTTATAGTGACACCATTACAGATGACATCTTCACACACTGGGGGGTGGTATGGTTCCTGTAATTCTTCAGGTTTGCCCTTCTTTTCCTTTTTCCCCGATGTCATAGCAGCAAAATGAGGAGGTTTCCTTCTACAATGGTCAGTGTCATGATTGTTCATCTTACAATTTTTACACCACCTTTTTCCTTGGTTGAAAGATTTTCTTTCATCATATTTCCTTTCATCGAATTGTGGGAATTTATTTTTATTTTCATACCGTGGCCTATCAAATTGGTGCTTACCTTTATTTTGATCCTTAGGATCAAATTTATTAAAGTTCTGTGGTGCCCTAAAGTTGTCCACCTGTTTCTTTTTATTACCTGTTACCTCTGCTTGAGCTGCTTGATACCTTTCAGCAACATTTAGCAACTCATCCAGCCTCTCTGCACCTTGTTCCATGAGAAACTTTCTCAGGTCTGGAGCCATGGACTCTCTTAATTGCTCTATAAGGACCATTTCCTTAAGATCTTGGGTTTTCCCCAGAGAAGTCCATTTCTCCAAGTATGTCTCTATTCGTGCAGAGAACTGGTGATAGGTTTCACCTGACAGTAGTTTAGCATTCCTAAATTTTTTTTCTATAGAATTCTGCATTCTTTTCATACCTTAACAAAAGAGCCTGCTTTAGCATGTCATAATTTTCCTGATCACCTCTGCTCATTTTTGCAAAAACTTCATAAGCTGCCCCACGAAGTCCCTGAGATAACTTTAAGCTCCACCTTTCTCTCTCTAACCCATACGTGGTAGCTAATAGTTCATACCTATTTAGGTAGCTCTCAATATCATCGTCTTTCTCAACAAAATGATCTAAATGAAAATTCATAGCTGAGGTTGAGGCTCCTTGAGTAACCGTAGCATCAGAGGCAAAGGGACTGGCACCATTTTCAGGAGCATGGCCTTGAAACTCAAACTCCCTTAGTCGTAACTCATGTTCCCTTTGTAATCTTTTATCTTCTGCTTCCCTTTCTGCAGCTAATCTCCTCTCTTCCCTTTCTGCAGCTAATTTCTTCTCTTCTCTTTCTGCAGCTAATTTCTTCTCTTCTCTTTCTGCAGCTAATTTCTTCTCTTCTCTTTCTGCAGCTAATTTCTTCTCTTCTCTTTCTGCTTCCAATTTCTTAGCCTCTTTGTCAGCCTCAATCTGCAACCTCTTAGTCTCAGCCTCAGCTTGCAACCTCTTAGTCTCAGCCTCAGCCTCAAACTGTAACTTCTTAATTTCCCTTTCAGCCTCTAACCTTCTTTCGGCTTCTTTTTCTAATCTTCTTTCTTCACGTTCAATAAATTTGTCACATTCCGTCGTGACATAGGCAACCATAACTTGCCCATCTAATCCTAACTCTTTTGCAGTCTGAACCGCAGCAGATCGAAATTTGGCCAGGTCCGCCATTGTCTATCAGGTAACTTAATACAATGTCTAACCAACAATTCAATCTCTAATGGACAACACAGGCACCGTGAGCTCAACCTTATTTAATTCCACCCAAGGATACCTTTTAATTCTTATATTCCCTGAAGTGAATTACCCCCAATATTTTTAATAGTTAAAGATTCAAAATCCCAAGAGCGAGCCCCCAATATATGTGGTGAAGTGGGATGTTATAAATATTTATAGGGGACTTAGTGTACTGACTGAGATCAGCTGTGAAGGTATATATATCTAATAAGAGTAGTGTAATATATATAACCTTACTTGCTACCACATATCTATATATCTCAGTCAGAATTATTCTGGAATAGTGTGATGCTACGTTATGTGTCTAGGGTATGAGTATGGTGAAGTGTAAGTCACAACAACAGACAGATAAACAATTTAATTTAATCCACTACTATTAACAACACTGTGACACTCACATACATATAACACTCTATGAGAATATCTTAAAGAAGTCACTCGTAACTTTTCAATTAACAATATGTATTCATTAATGTCATAAATGTGTATGTGTCCTGATTCAAATACAAAGGAACCAGGAATCACAATCAATGTTAATTACAAGTTATGTACAGAATGTATTAATATGAATCTGGGAGTGACATATATTATTAAAAATATCCTATGTGTGTCAGTTGTGTAATAGTAGTATGAGGTAATACTGGTTTTGTTTTGTTCAAGCTCTGTTGGTAGTTATCATCATGACTTCAATAGTTTGTCGTAAGGAAATTAGTATTGGAGATGTTCTCAGTTCCTGATATTAAGACAATTAATTTCCCCTCTTAATATATTTTTACAAAGTCATTTCAAGATGAGGGGACATAATGTTGAGCTCAGCTGGCCAAGTTAGCTTATCTGGCGTGATGGCGGCAGGAAAGGACTCCTCTGCTCGAATTCTCCTCTGGGCTCTGGAGACACCTCACTGATAGCTAAATGAACCAAGGAGTATGCTGTCCGACACTGGATTCAGCAAAGCTCTGACCAGGTGCTGCTCAGTACCATCAAGACCACTGTCCCTGAAATCAAGAAGGATGTACCTTCTACTTCATAACTAACTTAAACTCTCTTGTTACACTGATCACAACACAGCACAAACATTGAGTTCAGAGCATTAGGCCAACTGTCAGCTTCATTTGAAATACTTTATTCCAGTATTACCCTTCTTAATGGTTACTACGCCTCTGCAATTCCAGCATTATTTCTTTCTATTCAATCATCCAGGTGTCAGTGTACTGTTTGGCCATTCCATGCCGTTTTACTTCTCTCCGACACCCTCTGTTCAGGCTGGAGCATTACAGGCTTTACCTCACGTTTGCCACTGACTACACATATATATACAGGCATAAATCAACAATTCACATTCAATTTTCATTAAAAGATATTGAATGGTTCAAGCTTACCACAATTCATACGAATAAACACAGATACGTTGATTAGCAATGAATTCTGGCACAAACTGGCACAAATTTCCATCTGCTTATGTTCCAGGCTTTTATTTTAGCAAAATTGTGAGCTGGCTTCAACGCACTGATGCTTTATCAAGCTTATTTAAACAAGTGGTTTCGAACTAACGCTCCCAAGTGATTATATCCAGCGAGTCTAGCCAATGAGGCCCCGTTTCGACAAGTGTTTGAAAAAATGTTACCTTTCCCCGTTTCCCCTAACAACGAAAGATAGTATTTATAGTCCGACCAATCGTGGTTAGGCTTTCATTTGTTGCGCTCCAATCAATTGGGAGTTTACATGGTAGGCTATTTATGTAACGTAAGGTTTTTTTCAAACACGTTATATAAAAAAAATTTTATGAGCAGAAATGATTCCATGCTGTCAGGCATCCTCACTATTTTATTTGGGTATAATTTATTAATTCCTGGACTATTTGCGTAACGTTTTACATATTATTTGTCAGCAAGCCCTAAGGAACCCAAATATACCAATTTGAAAGAGCTACGTGGCTGCGTTCAAAATATGTATTTTCTACCTCCTGTTTCGAAGATGTGCTGTCTGGGTACTGTTATGTTTTCAACCGTAAACCCATCTAATGTTGTCTTTCCTAATAAGAGTTTTTTTATGATTTATAAACCTAACTCTGGGAAAGGGTAGTGTATTTTATCACTGTCCGTCTGAAAAACAATTAGTGCATGTAGACTTACACGCGTGATGGCAGCATTTGTGTATCGCGCGACGCGTGTTGCATGCGTTCCCGGTTTTATTCGCCCCTCTCTCTCTCTATATTTGAGTCCATCTGTTCGTTCGTTTTGGTAACGTAATATAATTAATGTTAGGATTAATTTAGGTCATTACGCAGGGCCTCTCAATGTTTTTTCTTAGAAATGCAGCACACGTTTCATTGAAGAAAGCGGGTAATAATACAGTAAGCTTTTACTATCAACGTGAAAGCGTTACAATTTGCAGACGAAGCATAAAACAAGGGGGATTTCGAGTACAGTCATTGTGACAGCACTGTTCTTTACCATTCTTCTTCCTTTATTTATTATATGTATTTATTAGGCTTTATATTTACTTGATAATTTATATATGTGGATTAGAATATTCCACGACACCTCCCCTCTTAAAACAGACATTATATGTCAGTCCTTTATTCTATATACACATAGAGAAATTCATTATTATTTCTGGGGTTTACGGTGATTCTCATCACACGGATGGCGGCTTAAAAAATCCGCTCCCAAATTGGTTTTTCCAGATATATACTCAATGCTAAAATTATATGGAGCCAGAAGCAAAGACCATCGGAGTAACCTAGAGTTCTCATGCTTAGCCTGTGCTAGAAACGATAAAGGTTTGTGATCTGTTTGCAACTTAAATGCCTTCCCATATAGATAAATATTGAATTTCTTTATTGCCCATATTACTGCAAGACATTCTTTTTCGCTAGTTGAGTAGTTGATTTCAGCTTTATTCAACTTTCTGCTAGCATATGCCACTGGGCTTAATTCCCCATCCAATGCATCTGATTTCTGTAGTAAAGTTGCACCTAACCCAATATTACTTGCATCCGTCCTTACAATGAATTCTTGACTTAAGTCAGGTAATTTCAAAATGGGTTTACTTGTGAGCTTTTCCTTCAATTCTTGGTAAGTCATTTCACATTGTGGTGTCCATGTAATGCGATCTGGATGTCCTTTACGTGTCAATTCCGTTAAAGGTGCACATATGGAATTAAAGTTTTTGATATACTTCTGGTAGAAACCACATAATGAGACAAAGGATCTCACGTCCTTCTTGGTTTGTGGTCTCGGGGCTTTCTGTAGTTTCTCTAAATTCTTTGGGTCAGGGGTCATGTTTCCCTGATAAACTGTGTGTCCCAAAAATTCCAATTCTTTACATCCAACGCAACATTTGGTTGGACGGGCTGTTAAATTTGCCTCCCTAAGTCGATCAAACAGCATGTTCAGAGAGTCAATGTGTTCCTCAAATGTTTCTGTTGCTATAAGGATATCATCCATAAAATTTGTTATACAGGGATTATTCAGAGGATCCAATAATTTTCTCATCATTCTAGAGAAGACACTAGGCGCATTCTTCAATCCAAATGGCAATCTATTAAACTCATAGTGTCCTTCTGAGGTACTAAAAGCTAGGTATGGTCTAACCTCAGGCTTTACTGGAATCTGATAGTATCCTTTACTCAGATCCACTTTTGAGAAATATTTAGCTTTATTTAGCCTGGCAAACAGCTGATTTGTATCCGGCAATGGATCCACCTGTCCTTCTGTAATAGCATTCAGTCTCCTGTAATCTATACAGAGTCTATGTTCTCCAGAGGGCTTCCTTAAAAGTACAACACCGGAACTATACGAAGACTCACTGTGCGAAATAATTCCTTCCTTCAACAGATAGTCTATCTCTTCCTTCAAAGCTTTCTCCTTAGCAAACGGAATCGAATATGGTTTCATACAGACAGGTGTGGGGTCTATCAGTTTCATATCATATTCCAATAGGTTTGTATGCCCTGGTCGGTCTGTTAACACCTCTGCATGATTCTTTAGAACCTGTTGCACTCTCTCTTTCTGAGTTTTCGTTAAATGTGTACTGATTTTCACCTGTGCTGCTGTCTCACAGGGGTGTAATGGATATTCAAATGATGAAAGTGGTTCCTTTTTCATCTCCATGGCGATGGACAGGTCAACAAGTGTGTCTCTTCCTGATGTTCTCTTTCCAAATATTTCTTCAGGAGATTCACATGATAGATTTTTTCTTTCCCCTTCTTATCTATCTTATAATTTGTTCTAGACACCTTCTCTAGAACTGTATATGGACCCTGCCATCCAATTTGTAACTTATTCTGACTCCCGGGCAAAAGAAGCAGTACTTTCTCTCCCACAGCCAAATTTCTGTCTTTCGCCTTCCTGTTATAATAGGCAGCATGTTTCTTCCTGGCTTGTTTCAAATTTTCATTGGCAAGTTTCCAGCCAGTTTTCAACCGAGTGGTCAGCTCATTCACATATTGGTATGAAGATGTAATGTTTTCCTCTGCCTTTTCATCGGTCCACGTTCTTAACAAAGCTTCAAGTGGACCTTTTATTGGCCTTCCAAACAATAATGTTGCCGGGGCCATACCGGTTGAACTATGGGGTACCTCCCGATAAGCAAAGAGGGCGGCGTGCAGGTACTGGTCCCATGTATCTGGTTTTTCGTGTGCCAACTTTCTCAGGATCGACATCAATGTGCCGTTAAATCTTTCCACTTGGCCGTTCCCTTGGGGATGATACACACTACAATGGAAGTGTTTGGCCTGGAAGATCCTGAAAACTTCTTCAGTTAGTTTCCCCTTGAACTGAGAGCCATTATCAGTCAAGATTTGATTGGGAAAGCCTAACCTTGTGAAAATTGTGAGCAATGCCTCTGCCACATGTTTAGAATCAATCGATGACAGGGCTACTGCCTCTCCCCACATAGAACAAGTGTCCACCAGAGTCAGAATGTAGCTGTTCCTTCTCTTGGTTCGGGTGAGAGGTCCCACAAGATCCACGGCAACTCTCTCAAAGGGTGTTCCCACTATGGGCATTTCCCCCAGAGTTGCTGGTGCAGTCCAATGTTTAGGTGCTACTCGTTGGCACTCTGGACAGGATTTTACATATCGTTTGATATCTTCAGTTATTCCTGGCCAGAAATAGTGACAAGCTATTCGCTGTCCTGTTGCGCTGATTCCCATATGACCACTGAAGGGAATCGCATGCCCTAGTTCCAACACTTTAGTCCTATATGAAGTGGGAAGGACCAGCTGTCCGTGACCATTGGATTCAGATCCAGCCTTCCTATATATCAGTTTGTTCTTCATATAAAACTCTCCCTTGCCTGGAGGTGTATGAGATTTGGGCAACTTCTTGAAACATGGCTTGAGTGTTTTGTCCTCAGCCTGTGCCTTCCTCATCTCATCTGGGTGAGTATTTATGGGATTATCCTCCTCCTTCTTTGACTGTGATCTGGTCTGCACTGTTGCCAATATCACAGGTCTCTTGGGATTCCCCAAGAAGACATATCTACACCCCAATATTAGAGGGTAGATTGGCTCATTTATCACTGCTGCTTTTATGATTCCTTCCACATATCGCGTTTTCACTTTTATTCGGGCGACGGGAAGTGTCATGGTAGCTACATCCTTGGTTGCAGTTTGAATCTCCACTGTTTCTGTGGTGTATTGATCAGCCTGCACCAGGTGAGAACTCACAACGGAATCGTAATCTAAACCGGTATCATATAAACATCTTATAGTGACACCATTACAGATGACATCTTCACACACTGGGGGGTGGTATGGTTCCTGTAATTCTTCAGGTTTGCCCTTCTTTTCCTTTTTCCCCGATGTCATAGCAGCAAAATGAGGAGGTTTCCTTCTACAATGGTCAGTGTCATGATTGTTCATCTTACAATTTTTACACCACCTTTTTCCTTGGTTGAAAGATTTTCTTTCATCATATTTCCTTTCATCGAATTGTGGGAATTTATTTTTATTTTCATACCGTGGCCTATCAAATTGGTGCTTACCTTTATTTTGATCCTTAGGATCAAATTTATTAAAGTTCTGTGGTGCCCTAAAGTTGTCCACCTGTTTCTTTTTATTACCTGTTACCTCTGCTTGAGCTGCTTGATACCTTTCAGCAACATTTAGCAACTCATCCAGCCTCTCTGCACCTTGTTCCATGAGAAACTTTCTCAGGTCTGGAGCCATGGACTCTCTTAATTGCTCTATAAGGACCATTTCCTTAAGATCTTGGGTTTTCCCCAGAGAAGTCCATTTCTCCAAGTATGTCTCTATTCGTGCAGAGAACTGGTGATAGGTTTCACCTGACAGTAGTTTAGCATTCCTAAATTTTTTTCTATAGAATTCTGCATTCTTTTCATACCTTAACAAAAGAGCCTGCTTTAGCATGTCATAATTTTCCTGATCACCTCTGCTCATTTTTGCAAAAACTTCATAAGCTGCCCCACGAAGTCCCTGAGATAACTTTAAGCTCCACCTTTCTCTCTCTAACCCATACGTGGTAGCTAATAGTTCATACCTATTTAGGTAGCTCTCTATATCATCGTCTTTCTCAACAAAATGATCTAAATGAAAATTCATAGCTGAGGTTGAGGCTCCTTGAGTAACCGTAGCATCAGAGGCAAAGGGACTGGCACCATTTTCAGGAGCATGGCCTTGAAACTCAAACTCCCTTAGTCGTAACTCATGTTCCCTTTGTAATCTCTTCTCCTCCTTTTCTGCTTCCCTTTCTGCAGCTAATCTCTTCTCTTCCCTTTCTGCAGCTAATTTCTTCTCTTCTCTTTCTGCAGCTAATTTCTTCTCTTCTCTTTCTGCAGCTAATTTCTTCTCTTCTCTTTCTGCAGCTAATTTCTTCTCTTCTCTTTCTGCTTCCAATTTCTTAGCCTCTTTGTCAGCCTCAATCTGCAACCTCTTAGTCTCAGCCTCAGCTTGCAACCTCTTAGTCTCAGCCTCAGCCTCAAACTGTAACTTCTTAATTTCCCTTTCAGCCTCTAACCTTCTTTCGGCTTCTTTTTCTAATCTTCTTTCTTCACGTTCAATAAATTTGTCACATTCCGTCGTGACATAGGCAACCATAACTTGCCCATCTAATCCTAACTCTTTTGCAGTCTGAACCGCAGCAGATCGAAATTTGGCCAGGTCCGCCATTGTCTATCAGGTAAACTTCTACAATGTCTAACCAACAATTCAATCTCTAATGGACAACACAGGCACCGTGAGCTCAACCTTATTTAATTCCACCCAAGGATACCTTTTAATTCTTATATTCCCTGAAGTGAATTACCCCCAATATTTTTAATAGTTAAAGATTCAAAATCCCGGACGAGCCCCCAATATATGTGGTGAAGTGGGATGTTATAAATATTTATAGGGGACTTAGTGTACTGACTGAGATCAGCTGTGAAGGTATATATATCTAATAAGAGTAGTGTATATATATATAACCTTACTTGCTACCACATATCTATATATCTCAGTCAGAATTATTCTGGAATAGTGTGATGCTACGTTATGTGTCTAGGGTATGAGTATGGTGAAGTGTAAGTCACAACAACAGACAGATAAACAATTTAATTTAATCCACTACTATTAACAACACTGTGACACTCACATACATATAACACTCTATGAGAATATCTTAAAGAAGTCACTCGTAACTTTTCAATTAACAATATGTATTCATTAATGTCATAAATGTGTATGTGTCCTGATTCAAATACAAAGGAACCAGGAATCACAATCAATTTTAATTACAAGTTATGTACAGAATGTATTTAATATGAATATTGTAGTGACATATATTATTACAAATATTCTATGTGTGTCAGTTGTGTAATAGTAGTATGAGGTAATACTGGTTTTGTTTTGTTCAAGCTCTGTTGGTAGTTGTCATCATGACTTCAATAGTTTGTCGTAAGGAAATTAGTATTGGAGATGTTCTCAGTTCCTGATATTAAGACAATTAATTTCCCCTCTTAATATTATTTTTACAAAGTCATTTCAAGATGAGGGGACATAATGTTGAGCTCAGCTGGCCAAGTTAGCTTATCTGGCGTGATGGCGGCAGGAAAGGACTCCTCTGCTCGAATTCTCCTCTGGGCTCTGGAGACACCTCACTGATAGCTAAATGAACCAAGGAGTATGCTGTCCGACACTGGATTCAGCAAAGCTCTGACCAGGTGCTGCTCAGTACCATCAAGACCACTGTCCCTGAAATCAAGAAGGATGTACCTTCTACTTCATAACTAACTTAAACTCTCTTGTTACACTGATCACAACACAGCACAAACATTGAGTTCAGAGCATTAGGCCAACTGTCAGCTTCATTTGAAATACTTTATTCCAGTATTACCCTTCTTAATGGTTACTACGCCTCTGCAATTCCAGCATTATTTCTTTCTATTCAATCATCCAGGTGTCAGTGTACTGTTTGGCCATTCCATGCCGTTTTACTTCTCTCCGACACCCTCTGTTCAGGCTGGAGCATTACAGGCTTTACCTCACGTTTGCCACTGAACTACACATATATATACAGGCATAAATCAACAATTCACATTCAATTTTCATTAAAAGATATTGAATGGTTCAAGCTTACCACAATTCATACGAATAAACACAGATACGTTGATTAGCAATGAATTCTGGCACAAACTGGCACAAATACCCATCTGCTTATCTTCCAGGCTTTTATTTTAGCAAAAATGTGAGCTGGCTTCAACGCACTGATGCTTTATCAAGCTTATTTAAACAAGTGGTTTCGAACTAACGCTCCCAAGTGATTATATCAGCGAGTCTAGCCAATGAGACCCCGTTTCGACAAGTGTTTGAAAAAATGTTACCTTTCCCCGTTTCCCCTAACAACGAAAGATAGTTTTTATAGTCCGACCAATCGTGGTTAGGCTTTCATTTGTTGCGCTCCAATCAATTGGGAGTTTACATGGTAGGCTATTTATGTAACGTAAGGTTTTTTCAAACACGATACAAAAAAAATGTTATGACAAGAAATGTTTCCATGCTGTCAGGCATCCTCACTATTTTATTTTGGGTATAATTTATTAATTCCTGGACTATTTGCGTAACGTTTTACATATTATTTGTCAGCAAGCCCTAAGGAACCCAAATATATACCAATTTGAAAGAGCTACGTGGCTGCGTTCAAAATATGTATTTTCTACCTCCTGTTTCGAAGATGTGCTGTCTGGGTACTGTTATGTTTTCAACCGTAAACCCATCTAATGTTGTCTTTCCTAATAAGAGTTTTTTATGATTTATAAACCTAACTCTGGGAAAGGGTAGTGTATTTTATCACTGTCCGTCTGAAAAACAATTAGTGCATGTAGACTTACACGCGTGATGGCAGCATTTGTGTATCGCGCGACGCGTGTTGCATGCGTTCCCGATTTTATTCGCCCCTCTCTCTCTCTCTATATTTGAGTCCATCTGTTCGTTCGTTTTGGTAACGTAATATAATTAATGTTAGGATTAATTTAGGTCATTACGCAGGGCCTCTCAATGTTTTTCTTAGAAATGCAGCACACGTTTCATTGAAGAAAGCGGGTAATAATACAGTAAGCTTTTACTATCAACGTGAAAGCGTTACAATTTGCAGACAAAGCATAAAACAAGGGGGATTTCGAGTACAGTCATTGTGACAGCACTGTTCTTTACCATTCTTCTTCCTTTATTTATTATATGTATTTATTAGGCTTTATATTTACTTGATAATTTATATATGTGGATTAGAATATTCCACGACAATGATCCCATTTAAAAAAAAAAAAGAGATCTGAATATCTTCTGCTCCCATTGACCAAACGGCCATATCTTCTTCATCTGGAAGACGTTTTGAACACCTACTTTCTGATGATGAAGACTGCTCTACCGTGACAAACTGTAGTCACAAGCGACGGAAATAGCAGCGATTAAATTCCTATAATATTTATTTTTTAAGTACAGATTATAAATAATATTTCGTTTGTGATCAGTATATGCATTATAATTAAATGTAGTTAAGAAAGTTTGTGAACTAGTTTTTGTGTGTGTGTGTTAAATCACGTGTTTCCTAAATATGATACAGCTTTCTGGGCTACGGGAACGAATTAATTTGATTTATTCTAATTCTGATAGGAAATCAATTTTCTTTTAGCGCTTTTTTCGGTTAGCGCGAGAGTTTTCAAGAACGAATAACAGCGCTGATCGGGGGATATCTGTATACACAAGTTGTATCGCATTCTTCTTCTTCTTTGATCCTTAGCCGCCGACCGTCAAAGCAGTCAGTGGTCATAATGCCTAGTGACGTCTTGTAGGGCAACAACAAATTGATTCCACTTTGCTCGGTCGGTGGCCATCCTTCGTACAGTGCCCCAACTCTGGTTCATTCTTTGCATCTCAGCCTCCACAGTCCTCCGCCAGGTTGTTTTTGGTCGGCCTCTCTTTCGTTTTCCTTCAGGGGTCCAAAGCATAACTGTTCTTGTGATGGCATCGGGGTCTCTTCTGAGGACATGACCAACCCAGCTCCAGCGTCTGCCAGCTATGATGGTGTGCATTAGCCTCGTTTTAATTTCCGCGGGTCTTGGATGACAACAACAAATAATAGGATTACTGCGGTCTCCGGCATGTTGTCCAGGGCGACAGATATGAGATTCTGCAATGGTGCTGGCAACCTTATCATGTAAAACACGTTGCTAGAGATACCTCCACTGTAGGAGCATGGGGACCAGCTGCAGTGCTGGATTCCTATGCTTCGTAAGGAACGATAGGAGATAGTGATGATCATGATGTATCGTATTAATCTCGTGTAGTGGGTCTTAGAGGGGGCAAAAGCGGAGAATAGTCCTATTGCTTCCGCAGGCATGTAGTATAGGTCAGGGGGTCTGAACCTTTTTTTTGCTCACCCCCCCACCCTCATTTTCTGAACCTCATTTACCGCAGTGCGCGGCCCCACCCCCAAGATAGTCACTGTTAGCTGGAAAAAAGGTACTTCGCCATCGTACTGTGGCCTCTTAGGTATATATTTTAAAGACATAAAGAAGGGAAACCCGAATCCTGTAAACAGTAAATAATTATTACACACACATAAAGGTATGTTTGTGCTGCTCAGCTAGCAGCGAGGATAGTGTGATTCGCTTCCATAGCTAGGCGGAGGTGCCGCACGGAAGGTCCTGGGTTCGATTCCCCGGTAAGCCACTCACGTCTGTTGTTTTTCTGTTGTCTAGTTTTCTACTTCTTTATTATTCACGAGTGCCTGAAAACATACCTTTATGATGTGTGTGTAATATTTATTTACTCTTTAGAAATATGGCATGGCTCACGTAGAGAACCACTGGTATAGACAACTAAGGCGGGTTGGTATTGGGACCTGGATACCTGGGTGGGTGAGTGAGTGAGTGAAGTGTTTGCCTTCCTGTGGCGAGGCACGCACATTCAGCCTAGATAGAAATTCATCGGTTGTATCAGAGTGCAATTGCCATTAAAAAAAAAAATATATAAAAAAATGTACTTCTACGTTCGTCCTGAAAAGGACGTTTGTTACGTTGTGTCGTCGTTTACAGCGGAGCTGCGATATTTGCGCCTTTCGGCCCGACACATCCGATTTCAGCATGGCATGTTTGGGACCGGGTTTGCCTTCCCTTTTCGATCCCTACTCTCTCGGTTAGACTGCAGTGATGCCGCCTGTTTCCAGGACCACCATTTGGAGGTGGAGTAGGGTCTTGGTCAGCTGTGGTTCGCTGACCCTGACGCAAGCAGTCAAGCTGACTGCATTCATCTCTTTTGCTGTGTCTCAGGTCCCAGTGAAGGTATAAGACTACTGCCCCCTTAGGCGACTAATAGGATGTTGTATATAGATCTGGCAACGTCATCATGTAACACATTGTCACATAAACCACTACTATAAGAACATGTGAAAACTTGCTGCAGGCTTCCTGCAAGCATGCTAGCTACAGTGGTGATTTCATGTTACTTTAGGACCGTTAAGGAACATGATGATGCTACTGATGATTTTTTAAAATAAAATTTTGCCTCGTTTTGGCGAGGCGTGTCTTGTTCAACCTAGTCTGTTATATTATGTCTAAATAAAAATTTAAAAAAATTCATGTTTAATTCGTGTGGATGATGATGATAATCTAGACTTAACTAGAATTTCGAGCTAAAAATCTTGAGGTCGACTTACACGCCGCAGTATGCGGTATTTGTGGCGGCTTTTCAGCAAGGGCGGGTATTGTTTTCGCCACTGAACGGAACGCGTAAGTTGGGCGCAATATTGCCGTCGTAGTTGGCGTGTCATTGTCCCATTCGCGTCTTGGCTTAATTATCGCTCGTGCAAACAGGCGCCGCTAATCTTCGCCAGCTCACACCGCCTTTGCTGCGAGGTCGTCTCGTTTGTTTGTTACCAAACTTTGATCTTACGCGGAACCGAAATGCGGATGATTGTTATTGTTCGGAACCTTCAATTTGTGATGGCATGTTTGGCTCCTTTACTGTTCAAGTTTGAGTTAGACGAAAAATTAATATCTAGTGGTAAAATGGAAAGAAGTGAATACCACGATTAATACAATACTGGGGACAAAAGGTTGTGGAGAGACATCATCCCTACACCAGTTGGCATGCTAATTGAAGAGGAGGAAGATTAGTACTCGCCTCATTTTAACAAGTTCTGTGCTTCATCCTCAAATTTTTTTTTTTTTTTTCCTTAACCAGCGGCCTTTGGGCTTTCAGCCCTTCGGCCCAATGACATGTCATTGCGAGGCTGGGGAACCTGAGGACTTTCCTTCCAACCCGGTCAGGAGCTTCGCTCCTTCCCATCCACAGAGGTTTATCACAGGAGCCGTTCAGGCTATTCAGTCAAATTTCCGGCCGTAAACATTTCTTCAAACGCCGACGCCCGGGTTTGAACCATGAACACCTGGTCGCCAGTACAACGCCGAAGCCATTACACCAGCGCGGCTCCCATCCTCAATTAATCGTACATAGCTAAATTCACTGCTGCCCATCTGACCAGGCTATGCCCAAAGGAGATTGCATCGCTATCGATCCACCTCCTGTGTCCCCCGCCTTGTTCTACTTTCCTTCTGGTATCTACACCGCGCTGACCTTGACATCTTGTGTTCTCTAGTCTTGGCTTAAAGCGCGCCATATTTGGAGTTAGTCATTTCTGAATGCCTTCTGCTTATTGCTCTATTCTTCTGCTCACGCTGTACTCAGCGAGGCCAGCCTATCATCTGGCGGCTAACAATAATAATTATAGATAAATGAGGCAAAGGCAGTCCCATAGCAGGAACTAACGTATGGGAGTGAAGTGTTAGAGACTTCTCCATACTAGGTTACGTTTGTTTTAATGAGGGGGGAAAACCAGTTCCCTTCCTTTCTGCTTTTGAATTCCATAACTCAAGAGTAGAGTAAGGTACCCATTTTTTTTATATCTGAGTAGACTAGAGCGTGACGCTACCTGTATATTCCGTTTTTTCTGACGCTACCTGCATATTCCGTTTTCTCTGACGCTACCCGTATATTCCGTTTTCTCTGACTCCACCAGTATATTCCGTTTTCTCTGATTCCACCTGTATATTCCCTTTTCTCTAACTCCACCTGTATATTCCGTTTTCTCTGACGCTACCTATATATTCCGTTTTCTCTAACTCCACCTGTATATTCCGTTTTCTCTGACGCTACCTGTATATTCCGTTTTCTCTAACGCTACCTGCATGTTCCGTTTTCTTTGACTCCACCTGTATAATCCGTTTTCTCTAACGCCACCTGTATATTCTATTTTCTCTGACGCTATCTGTATATTCCGTTTTCTCTGACGCTACCTGTATATCCGTTTTCTCTGACGCTACCTGTATATCCGTTTTCTCTGACGCTACCTACATATTCCGTTTTCTCTGACGCCACCTGTATATTCCGTGAATCGAACCCGGCGCCTGTGCCGAAAGAGACTAGCGCTCTAACCACTCTGTCTATAACTTTTTTTTAAAAAGAAAAGTAAAATTTGTTAGTCAAGTGGCAGTTATTGCTCATTGTTTTGGTACTTATTTTACACACACACACACACACGCACACACGCGCGCACGCGCACACGCACGCACGCACGCACACACTACACACACATGCACGTGCACACATATGCACGCACACACACGCGCGCACACACATACACACGCACACGCGCGCGCACACGCGCCCCCAGTGGACACAAGTGAGAATATAAATATGTAAAAATAGAGATTGACTTAACAAATATTCTCGTAGTCACACAATTACTTATTAGTTCCTTACTACGTCTTACCAGCCGAGACATAATGTCTCCCAAAATTCTTCCTTTATATTCCGTTTTCTCGCATGGTCTTAAAACCGCATTCAGCCTAATTGCCAGATCTGGGTCAAATCCGGTCGCTTGAGTTATTTTCCGGAAAAGTGGGTACACTTTAGCATGCCAAAACCTACGTCTGCAGTGTCAGTGGGGGTGCGTGCGGTCTACCAAATGCTATTCTACATTGAAGCTACTTAGTCTTTCAGCTGTAAAATAATAAAATAAACACACGCGCGGGAAATGAACACAGCATTTAAGCAGGGTTTCTTAACCTGTGGTCCACGGACCGACCGCTCATGATCCATGAATGGATTCCAGGGGATCCTAGTACAGTACATAATCTAAAAAATTTGATTTTCACTAACGTTTTTATTCTGAAAATTATCATATCTTTGCGTGTGAAGACATATATTCTTTGTACATATTGCTTTTGTATTTTAATATGACTTATATGTAAGCTTCACCCGTGTGTTACCGGGTCCGGAAAGAGGAGCAAAGAATAGTAACACTGTACCCTACCATGCATGTCGTAAAAAGAGACTAAGGAGGGTTGGGCATGGGGCTGGTTACCCGATCCTGTAAAAAACTTGTTACCAAAAAAAAAAAAAAAGGCCAACAAACATGGACAAGTCAAATACAGAATATAAATCAACTCAGCCGCCCAAGACAGAAGAAGGTCCCATGGAAAGGAGGCGCATGAGAACTTGAGCAGATGGCACAGGACAGGAAGACTTGGGATGTCTTGTTGAAGGCTTATACTCCTCGGGGAGGTAAAGGGTATTGATTGATTGATATGTAAGCTTAACGATTTTTGTGTGTAATAAAATGTATTATTTGTATGCAAAAAGTGTAATACTACGTCTATGTACATTTTTTTAATAAGGCGTGGCATTCACCTGACAATCATAGAGGCCCGTAGATTTCACAGGGCATTCAAAAAGATCCAAGGCACAAAACGGCCATGAATCTCTGGTTTAAGGCAAAGGTTTATTGTATTTATTTATTATTATTTTTTGTTTTCTTTTGTTGGAAGCCAAAAATGGTGTGTTCATTTGCAAGGAAAAAGATATAAAGTTAATAAGAACAAATTAAAGAAGAATCATGTTCTAGTGTTACAAAAGATATAATAACACAGACTAAATATGATGAAATAAATCCACAAATTTCTCTTTGAAATTACTAATGGCCAATCGCTTGCATGCATCAACGTGTTCGTTAGTCAGAGAAGAGAGGTACTTTGATTTAATAATGTTCATAAACGGAAAAAAAAACCCCAGAATAGAGTCTTTGTCATTAATGTTGTTCAAAATATACCTCAAAATGAACGAAAGGTTTAATTATAGTATTGAAAAAAAAAAAAAACTTGTCATATATCAGGCGGTCTACCTGTAATCTATCTCTCAGCGGGCCCACGGATGGGACCGCGAGCGACGTCTTGTCCACTCAGCTGGTGTGTAGGGTGGAAGAGAATGGTAAACTGGTAGCAGAACCTACGTAGGACACTTGAGAATGTCAAAAGCACGAATAATCAGAAGATGTCATTTTATTATATTGTCGTACGGTAGGTTAATTGTTTTATTTGGCCCGTCTAAGTAGAGTGAATGTCGACAGATACACGAGAAAAGGTATAGAAAATAGATTTCACAGGGGGTAGATTGAGGGAAAGATATGTCTCTGGAGTGATTAGTTTATCTCCTCCAGCCTATCCGTACGACTGTACTTTATTACCAGGCAGCCTTTGCCTCCCTATCAAGAATAGATAAGTTACTCTACACACATACAGCTATGTGACAACAAGACACAGAAACGTGGAAAACTACGGATAAATGGGTATGGGTCTGACCAACACAAAGGTAAGTTTCTTTGTAGTTTATTATCATTAAACTCGACAACATCAAAATATCTAAAGAAAAAGATCAAAGAGTCATTTACATGCATATGAAATAAAGCAGAAAAATCCCCCCCCCCCCCCCCCCCCCCATCCCGAATGGAGAGAAAAAAAACCAAAATTATTAACCCAAAGGTTGAAGGTTAGCACTATGTTACAGAATGAACAGTATTGGTACTCTATGAGACCCAGTAAAGTAAACAAAATTTAGACAAATCATATATATGGATAGTTTCCAGCAAAGAAGGAAAAATACTCACACACTCTCTCAAGCAGTGGCCACTCTCACACTCTTACCTAATTGCCTGGAATGGTAGGTCTGTAATATCCCTTGGTAATTGTCGTAGATTTCCGATAGGAGAATTAAGACTAGGTTTGGTCCCTTCTGAATAGGTTTGAATAGGTGATAGACTCAGTGAGAGTTTGTGAAAGGTAATAGAATTTCCACACACGTGAGATAATAGATTTGATATAGTGGCTGTCTCTGAAAGCGAAAAAGAATTCTTCTCTCTCTCACCTATCTTCTACAACAGTTGTTACAGCGTCAGACAGACTACACCAATATACATATTACGTATATTTCTATCACTCACAGGCACGCACATACACGTGACGACAGGTAAACACACAGACGTGGGAAAACTATAACAATGATATATATATTATCTAGAACGAGCTGACCAAACACGATTATTTGGTTCAAGAGCGATTTTAATATCAGGAAAAATCGGCTCACAACATCAAAGAAAGTACATCAAGGAAAATACATATACACATAGTCATAAAAAAAATCAAGGAAATGTTGCAAGGATGATAGCCCCGTTATAGTGTTAACTCTAGGTTTAGCCCGGCCCCGTTAAGAGAACAGATGATGGCGCCAGAGTCACAGATACATAGGGTTTGAGTCTAAGAGTTTTTCTTTGTTTTATCTCGTAATTATATGCACAGAGTTTGAAAAAAATCTGATTTAACCTAAGACAAAACACAAGAACTCTAGCCTTAGCAACAAATTATGCAGATTGAAAAAAAATTAGGACAGCAACAGGGTGTCAAAGATAAAATAGTGAAAAATATCACTCAAACCAGCGTACACTCATTCATTCCGCCATGGCTTCTCACACTGGTACTCACGACTTTGCTTGCTGCCTCTTGGAACCCATTGATTTTAGATTTTCACACAGACTCAAAAAATGCAGTCTTCTGCCAAGAAGTCCCCAGTTCCAAAAGACATATTTAACTCGGAGTCTCCGGGAACGACTACTTGGGTATGCAAATTTGTTCAAATGTCTGATTAAGTCACCTAACAATTATTCCAGGCGCGGGAGTTAGCAGAGCACAGTGTCAATAGCGTAGGTTTCTAAAAAAAATGATGAATGTCAGGTCGGTGCCTTCCCTCAGTATAGGATTCACTTTAGTCACACCACAGATTTGTCCACAAGATATAATCTAGTCGGGAAATGATTGTTAATATTCACGCCACCAGGCAGCAAATTATATAGAGTTTCTAGAAGAAATTAAGTGCTGGCTCCAAGGTCCAGTATTTATCATTACAGTCTTTGAAAAACCGTTATAGGGATATTAGTATTTCTGTCTAACTTGCACCGTCAGATCAGTGTTACTTGAGAAAACCCACGTGGTTCAAAATAAGGACTGTCTATTTCTTCACAAGTATGGAAACTACTACTAGGTGCTGGTAAAGTTAGGGTCACCCCAAAACTTTCACTGTGTGGAGGAAAAATAACACATATAATATAATAAACAGAATCTGTACTGGTTAAAACTTACATTTAAACTTGCAAGCAGAGAGCTTTGCTTATCATTTAAACTTCCCGTGACGTAAGTTATATTTAAAAATCAGCAATCCTCATAAATTAGGAACACGTGCGTATCCCGTCATCATTCATGAGGCTGGATTCTAGAGTTTATACGTTAGTTTAGAAAAATACACTCGACTGAGTATTAGCAGTTAAATTAAATTTATAAATAGCTACAATTGCCGTTATAAGCTAGAAATTTTAATTTTTTAGTCTGCTTTCCACTGAATGCTTCCCTAGAAAATATAATAGCCTACCACTTTATTTCTCTTCTGCGCTAAAGAAATAGATTAAAATGAATTAAGCGATTTAACACTTTAACACTCACAAAATCTATATATCTATCATATTAATTACCTCAACCACAGAATTACAGGTAGTCGCACAACTTAAGAATAAAAATGCTGAAAATATTTCTGGAAGTCTAGAAGTTCGACAAATTGCCGAAACAAACTGAGATCTTCGCTAACAGCTATTCTGTTTTTCGAGCGACCTATCTACTGTGGAGTCTATGAGCGAGAATGAAATTAAAGTTTCAAACTTGGCCAATATCTTAAAATCAGACAAAGGGCCCAAACTATTTCGCCAAGCGAAATTATCTCCCCTACTCCCAACATTTACGTCCGCTTAACGCGTGTCGTAACTGTCACCTACTGACCACGATGTACGCGTGTCAGTTTCAAATCCCAGACAGCCTGACTCCATTTCAGGGCAGTTTTCACACTACAGCTGACCATGGCCCAAGTGAGCGCCGTGTCAGTTTGGGATTTTTTCAGACAAATGTCTGGATACTGACCGGTGCAGATGTAAAGTATCACACCTCACCGGGACTTATGCCGAGAAGAAGCTCGCGCGCTCGGTGAGAATGTAGACGATTTGCACGCCTAATATGGTGTTTCTCCTGGATATAAGTGTTACTACAAATAGTTAAAACTGTGTGAGTTCTTGAGGTTCACCCTTTCACGGGGAAATACTTCCAGTATTGGGAAACATCTGGTTGCTAAAAATGTTACAAATGATTATGATGGTTCTTCTATCGGTCAACTCTGTGTTTGAGCGCCGATTCTGCACAGCGTATGTATAGAGATATACTCCACTTGAATTACGACTGTCAGGGAAAAATAATAATGTTATATGTACACCACTGTGGCTGGTAAAAATAAAAATCTGGATTTGGTAAGTCCAGTGTTAAATTTTATTGTTCTCAAATACCATTTGGCGAGTACACGTTTATAAATGAAATTGGTAATGCACAAGCCAAGTAAAGGAGAAAAGTAAAAAAAAAAAAAGACCGCTGGAAGTCCTTGTGATCAGGTCTGCGAAGAATACAAGAAAACATTTATGGAAAGAATGCTACTACTATATATACACACACAGACGGGGACAAGACGATCTCTTCTCCACTCCGTCATTCCTGACTAGGTTTAAAAGGCACACGGTGTTTCCTTACGCCAACACGCTAGCAGACGTCGCTGGCGGCTGAGTTCGGTCGGACTGAGTTATATTAACTCGCCCGCCCCCTGCTCGCGCCGGCGGTCAGCGTACAATGTTACAATATGGTATTAAAAATAATAGACACTATATTAACAAATATACAAAATGAAATATAACGTGTAATCTATACTCCCACTGTCGGTCGCTGTAATGCCTGTAAGTCCAGTCAGCTAAACCGTCGGGTTTATCTCTCTCATGTAGAGATTAAGTGTCGCGTCTGCCTACACTGTTAACATAATTACCGTCTAAGGTATGTGGGTAGCGGGTGGCGTGATTTAACATTTTAATTGAATATCTGGTATGAAATCGCTACGCGTTACTTTATTTCACTCGTTTTACTAGCAAGAACAATGTAAGTGAAGAATAAATGTTAAAAGCTATCACTTTTTAAATCATTAGCACTATTATCCTTTTACCAGAAAAGTCAGAATGAAAATCTCCACGAAACACTAATACACCATATCCACAAGAAATGGGTTCTAGGACTGCGCGCTAGAATATTCAAAATTCTGACTGACTTCTGATGGCGGGGTTAATAAAACAGCAGTATATACGAGGGACGGTCAAAAAGTAATGCCTCGTAATGTTTAATTTCATTCAATAGGCAAGAACACAGATAAAATTCACATTGAAATGTAGCCCCAAGTCTGAACTTCAAAAATGTATTTCTCAATGTAGTCTCCGTTATTTGTTACAGTTTTTTTCCATCTTCTCACAAGGGCATGTATCCCCGCACTGTAAAAATGTGTGTCCTTTTTCCTAAACCATTAGCGTACGGCGCGTTTAAGGGTCTCGGAGTCCTCAAAGTGATGTCCGCGAAGATGTGTTTTCAGTGGTCCAAACAGATGGAAGTCAGAAGGTGCAAGGTCGGGACTGTAAGGGGGATGTGGTAATAATGTCCAGCCAAATTTTGCAATCGCATCAATGGTGCGTTTAGCGGTGTGTGGCATGGCATTATCGTGCAACAGTAGTGCAGTTCTCTGATCTTTTAATGGGTAAAGTCGCCGAAGACGACCTCTAAGCTTCTTCAAAGTGTCAATGTAACGGTCTGCATTCACCGTGTTTCCCTGTTCCAAGAAGTCGAGAAGAATCACACCCTTCTCATCCCAAAACACGGAGGCCATAACTTTCCCTACAGATGGTGAACTTTTGAACTTCTTTCTTGTCGGCGATGTTGTGTGATGCCATTCCATTGACTGCCTTTTGGATTCTGGTTAAAAAAAATGAACCCAAGTCTCATCACCTGTCACAATATTCGATAAAAACTCTTCTCCTTCAGTTTGTAACGGTGCAGGAGGTTGATGACTATGGTTTTCCTTGTTTCTTTATGTCTGTCTGTCAGCATTCTATGGCATAACGTTGTTTTAACCAAACGTCTTTGGCAGCCATTTTTAAACTGTTACAGTGATGCCACCTGTTACTGAAACAGGTTGGTAATGCTATACAATGCAGAATAGTGTTTGAGGAATTCTGCTAAATTTACAAATTGCACACCGATGCAGTATTTACATACATAAAAAATAGGAGGCATTACTTTTTGACCTTCCCTCGTATATATCATTAGATTGCTCTGATCTCTAATGTTGTAAATTTCGCGCTCCTGTGTGGAACGAATAATTCAGACACTAGCGCTCAAGATGAAAGCTTACGATTCGGCTACCAGAATCTCTCGTCTGGCGCTGTTGACCGACATCAGAGGCTTTCGTTACGGCTAAGGGGTTTCCCTTTAAAATGCCCGTGTCTCGAGATCAAAGAGCACAGGGGATTCTAAACTTTCCCTGAGTAAAAACTTCAAAAAAGTCTGTGTTTCTTCTCTCTCATGTGCTGTCTGTCTGAGAGGTATTATGATTGACAGAGATTCCATGTAATTTTTTTTTCTAATTTATATATTACTTTTTTTTTTACCAGTTTTACAGCAGCCCCCTTCTTTACAAGTATGTCGTAGTGGGTGATATGAGCCCGTGATTTCTGTAATAATGTCTTTCCATCTGTTGTTTCTTGTCGTACAAGGCGTACAAAGCGTCCGATTGACAGAGTGGTTAGAGCGCTGGTCTATCGCTGCACAAGTGCTAGGTTCAAATCACGGTACCGACACGCTGCAGTCTGCCCCGTTGTAAATGGGTACATGCCTACCCTTTGAGTTATGGAAGAAAAAGACAGCGAGGAAGGGAACTGGTCACGCCCCCCCCACTTCTCATTGTTGGACCTAGTATGATGAAGTCTCTAACTCTCCATTCCCCTAAGGCAGTATCTGCTATGGGACTACCTTTTTGTTATCAAGGCGACTAATATGAGGTTGTGTATGAGGTTGTGTATGAGGTTGTGTATGAGGTTGTGTATGAGGTTGTGTATGAGACTGCCAACCTCATTATGTTAAACAAATTGCCACATAAACCACTGCTGCTAGAGGCTTGTGAATGCTGGGTGTAGGCTTCCTTGAGGGGGGGGGGGAACCAGCTAGATGTGGTGGCTCTATGCTCCCTATAGAAGATGACGATGTTGTGCCTGGTTGTCTTGGCAGCGTTCTAAAGCAGATAGTGGCTCCATCCTCATGAGATGGTCAGACCACTGTCTCCTTCTGTCTCTTCTGGTAACATTAATGGCTCTTCTCAGTTAAACGGGGCAATTTTCATATCCACTTCTGTGATCAGTTGACACTGATAGCAAAGAGTTGGGAAGAATATACTATGTTATCAGTTGTCTTCTTCTTCTTCCGTTGCTGTTGTTTCCGTAATCGAAGTGACTGGCAAACGGGTGATCAGCCCGTTGTGTATCAGTTGTCCATTAGCTTTATTAGTGATATTCTCGTGTTTGAGTAGTGATGACAGCTTGTAAGTCACTGCATTAGTTTTTTTTTTGGACATCTTATTTCAGTTTCTCTGAAAAGTCTATATACATGTACGATGCTGAAGTGCAAGGTCTGTCGCGCATTAGACTCCTCAACGGAGGAGATTCACGGTGTCCAGCGAAACAGGCGGGTATGCTGTCTTCATCGCTAACTGTTCTTTCCTCAACATGACGCTCTGAATGGCACAGCGAATGTAACCCAGTGACGTCATTAGCAAATTCCCTCATTTTTGGATAATGTAGGGAATTGCAAAATGGCATAGGGAGGGGTGACCTCATTTGATATAGCTATTCTATAAATAGAAATATTTTACCGTACTTACTATTTATACTGCTGGGAGCTGCGCAAACAGGAATACCGCATTTACTCAAATTGGCAGCAGTGACCCACTCGTGAAAACTTTGGTAATTGACAGAACGCTATACATATACATACATATACTCATGACACATACTGCATTTGCTCTCGTCTCAACCTCTCAGCCGTATGGTCAGATGTAGTAACAAGCACATATATATGTCAGAGGAAAGAAAGCTAACAATTTCGTATCAGCAGGCCTGTGTTGGACTAACTCTTTCCCAGTCTTTATTTTCATAACTGATTGATACTAGTAGTTCTTTTCAGGAAAATATGTAGGAAAATGCGTCTGATTGGCTAAGCGGTTAGATCGCTTTCCTCTCGCGGTACAGTAGCAGGGTTCTAGGGTGGAAACCTGGTTACGTCACGGGTCATTTTACCCAGCTGTAAATGGGTACCCGACTCTGCTCTGGAGTTATGGAAGGCAAAGGCAGCGAGGAAGGGAACTGGTCACCCCCACCTTGTACAAAGCTGGACCTGGTATGGGAAAGTCTCTAACACTTGATTCTCCTACGGCAGTATTTGCTATGGGACTTCCTTTACCTTTTATATCCGGAGACATAATAATAGCCCCTTCAGTCATAACTGACTATGGGAATGCGCCCCTGAGGTGACAGCCCTCAGCTGCTTATTTTCCTGGTGCTCCTTTCGACGTTTTCTCCTCACCTCTGCTTCTTGTGTGAGCCTCTCTTCGCCCAATCTGAGGTGGCGCCGTAAATAGCATCGCCACTTAGTGCGATCGGCAGCTTCATCCTCCCATGTTGCTGGATCCATGTCCAGTGCCCACATATCTCTCTTGCACACATCTTTGAACCTCAGCTGTGGTCGCCCAACTGTTCTCTTGCCATCTGCTAATTGTCCGTAAAAGATATCTTTTGGGATGCGACCATCTTCCATGAGGCGAACATGGCCAAGCCAGCGAAGTCTGCGCTGTCTAAGAAGCGTATACATACTTTGAAGGCCAGCACGTGACAACACCTCGACATTTGTCACTTTATCTTTCCACGAGATGCCCAGGATGCGGCGTAGACACCGCAAATGACCGGTAACTGCTACTTCCCGTGTTTTGCCGACACCTATAGGGTGAAGCTGGAGTGTCCTCTCCAGGGCGCGAGCTTGGGCACAGTTATATGGAGATCAAGCTGTTGCCCATGCAGCATGTTCCCCCTCTCCACACAGCCGGTAGATCCAAAGGAACGGCAGTAGCCGATACAGTTTGGTACCAGCCATGTCGCAGGAGTTGCCAGAATAATGTCGAATCGACATTAGACTGCCTTAGGGACTCCGACTCCGGATTTATCCTCAGGGTTTACTCCCGAAGCCAATTCCATAAATGGATATTCCCGCAAGGCAGCGGTGGTTTGAATTCAGAGTTCCTTCTCTTAGATAAGCTACCAACCAAGGATCACGAGCCCTATCTGCCCGAAGCTGCTGGTTTTAAGGCGCCAGTCGCTCGCCTTTGCCCCTTCTCCCGTCAGTGGAAACAGTTCCGCCGGGCTCAAATTGAGCCACACTTGAAGGCCGGGAGCTGGACTTGGTTGTCAGAGGCTGTTTGAGGCGCGTGCTATAGAAGTAATTTATCTGCAGTGAGAGCTTATCCTCACTACAACTCCCGGCAATAACAACCTTTGGAACCATCCGGAGACAAGGCGCCTTTCATCCAAGAGTAGAGATGTAGGTGTAATTCGGAAAGTGAATAATCGCAAGTGATAATCTTCTCTAATAGTGTGTTTGGTATGTCTGCAAGAAACGCAACGCTGGGTGGGGGAGATAATCATTAAAATAGGTAAGATTAAGGGGCAAAAACCCCGCACATTCCAAGGTACTGGTGACCATAATGTTTCCTTTTTCTGATCCTCATAAGTTGGGCACTTTGCAGCTGGTGTTCAACAGTCATTTTATAGGTGTCACAGTTACATTTATCTGTAGTTCATATCTTTAGCTTATTGAATAGATGGTATCTCAGTCTGTTATGACCTGGTAATATGCATCGTTTTTACGGTGGCAAGGATGCTCTGCTTTCCACTTGTTTCTGGATATGCTCCTGTTAAAACTATTGGCCTCTTCATAAGTTATACTTATGTCAGGTGGAGGTCGCTTTCCACCTTCCTTTGCCAATCTGTCAGCATCCTCATTGCCAGAAATGTTGCACTGAGATTGAACCCACTGTATCACAACTCTTTTGAATCGCTGACATAGTTGGAGTATTAATGTTAGGTCCTCCAGGTCTGCATTATTCTGGCTCTTCAGCGCTTCAACTATAGATAGCGCATCTATGAAACCATTATCCGTCTTCTTCTTCCTCTTCTTCCTAGTTCGCCCTGAAAAGGACAGTGGTTGCGTTGTGTCTGTTTACGCCTAAGCTGTGATATCTGCACCTTTCGGTCGACACATCCGACTTCTGCACGGCATTTTTTGGGACCGGGTTTGCCTTCCCTCTTCGATCCGTACTCGCTCAGCCAGACTGCACTGCTGCAGACTGTTTCCAGGACCACCACGTGGAGGTGGAGTACGGTCTTGACCAGCTCTGGTTCGCTGGTCCTGATGCAAGCAGTCAAGCTATGGTTCGCTGACCGTCTAAAGACCAAGAATCAACCACCTGACTCATATGGACTCTCTGTTGCCGCTCCTCGCTGGACACGTCTGGTCACCTCACAAATCACGCTAACAACTATCGCTGACAGTAAAAACAGTCTCACAGCAAGGTACATCTCAAATGCGCGCCGTGTACACGTACGAAAACATGACATAATTACATCCAGTCTTCACTTAGCACAACAGTTAGTCAACCCATCGTAGCCACCTCCTCAGCTTATGTTTTCAGCGCTTACATCTCTTCCAAATATCCATTGACTTCCTCCGAAGTGTGAAATGAGAAACTAATGCCGGCATCCTATTGGCTCAAAACATTGGAATTTCGCAACACTGGAAATTCTTATTTCAGAAGTAATGCGCTCTTTATTTCATGAACTGAACGTAATCCATTATTATTCCGCCTTCGGTTTCAAACATTTGTGAGACCCGGAGATTTCGTGGCCAATTCAGTGGGTCCCATACGAATAAAAGCGAAACAATTCTATTCCTTCATTATTAGCCCTTTTTTGTATTGTAGGGTATTTTCACGTATTTATGCTCCCTAGAGTTCAGACAGCGACGTAATTCAAGACGGCCAGTATTTGCATTAGTTCTTACTGCCCCAGATTATTGATGGAACTGTTAAGTAACTCTCTCACTCTCCATGTGTCTCTCTGTATCTGTCCCTCTCCTTACATTGTGTCTTTCTCTGCCTAACTCTTTCCAACGCGGGCCGTGTCTAGGTTTTACGAAGGCTCCAAAATGGATGCCATTTTCCACCAGTGTTGATGGTTTAAAAAAAAATTGGTAAACACAAACACGCATGCACGCACGCACACATACACCCTCACACGCACACATCCACACACATACTCTATATATATTTATATGAAGGGTTATCTAATAAAATATACAGGGTGTTTCACAATTATGTATACACACTTTAACAATTTATATTTCATGAAAAATAAACACAATTTTAATTGTCTTGATCACATTTTAAAGCTATGAGTAAAACATTGTTTTAACAATGAACTTTTTGTTTTATCTTTCAAATACTAGAATAATGACGGAGAATACTCACTTACGTTTTGAAGAAAGAAAGCCAATCCAAAAGAATTGTAGATCAGTTGGTGAGAGATGTCGCTCATGTATTCATGCTGATGGTGGGAGTTTGAACATTTAAACTAAATTTAAGTTATTGTGAAAAACATTTTTTTTTGTATCTCTTAGCTTTAAAATGTGATAAAGAAAATTATAATTGTATATGTTCCTGAAATATAAATTTTTAAAGAGTGTTTACATAATTACACCGTGTATATTTGTCATGAAATATTCTAATCCACATATATAAATTATTAGGTAAATATGAAGCCTAACAAATAAAATTAATAAAGAGAAGAGCAATGGTAAAATAACAGTGGTCTTGATGGTACTGAGCAGCACCTGGTCAGAGCTTTGCTGAATCCAGTGTCGGACAGCATACTCCTTGGTCCTTTTAGCTATCAGTGAGGTGTCTCCAGAGCCCAGAGGAGAATTCGAGCAGAGGAGTCCTTTCCTGCCGCCATCACGCCAGATAAGCGAATTGGCCAGCTGAGCTCAACATTATGTCCCCTCATCTTGAACTGACTTTGTAAAATTAACATTAAGAGGGGAATTTACTTGTCTTAAAATCAGGAACTGTGAACATCTCCAATACTAGTCCCTAAAGACAAACTATTGAAGTCATGATGACAAATACCAACAGAGCTTGAACAAAACAAAACCAGTATTACCTCATTTTACTACTACACAACTGACACACATAGAACATTTGTAATAATATATGTCACTACAATATTCATATTAAATACATTCTGTACATAACTTGTAATTTAAATTGATTGTGATTCCTGGTTCCCTTGTAGTTGAATCAGGACACATATTCATTCATGCCAGTAATGAATACATATTGTTATTTGAAAGTTTATCAGTGACTCTTTTAAGATATCTTTGTAGAGTGTTATATGTATGTGAGTGTCACAGTGTTGTCAAGAGTAGTGGATTAAATTAAATTGTTTATCTGTCTGTTGTTGTGACTTACACTTCATCATACACATACCCTAGACACATAACGTAGCATCACACTATTCCAGAATAATTCTGACTGAGATATATAGATATGTGGTAGCAAGTAAGGTTATCTATAATACACTACTCTTAATAGATATAGATACCTTCACAGCTGATCTCAGTCAGTACACTAAGTTCCCTATAAGTATTTATAACATCCCACTTCACCACATATATTGGGGGCTCGTCCGGGATTTTGAATCTTTAACTATTAAAAATATTGGGGGTAATTCACTTCAGGGAATATAAGAATTAAAAGGTATCCTTGGGTGGAATTAAATAAGGTTGAGCTCACGGTGCCTGTGTTGTCCATTAGATATATAGTTAGAAATTGAATTGTTGGGTAGACATTATAAAAATTTACCTGATAGACAATGGCGGACCTGGCCAAATTTCGATCTGCTGCGGTTCAGACTGCAAAAGAGTTAGGATTAGATGGGCAAGTTATGGTTGCCTATGTCACAACGGAATGTGACAAATTTATTGAACACGAAGAAAGAAGATTAGAAAAAGAAGCCGAAAGAAGGTTAGAGGCTGAAAGGGAAATTAAGAAGTTACAATTTGAAGCTGAGGCTGAGACTAAGAGGTTGCAGATTGAGGCTGACAAAGAGGCTAAGAAATTGGAAGCAGAAAGAGAAGACAAAAGATTAGCTGCAGAAAGAGAAGAGAAGAAATTAGCTGCAGAAAGAGAAGAGAAGAGATTAGCTGCAGAGAGGGAAGCAGAAAAGGAGGAGAAGAGATTACAAAGGGAACATGAGTTACGACTAAGGGAGTTTGAGTTTCAAGGCCATGCTCCTGAAAATGGTGCCAGTCCCTTTGCCTCTGATGCTACGGTTACTCAGGGAGCCTCGACCTCAGCTATGAACTTTCATTTAGATCATTTTGTTGAGAAAGACGATGATATTGACAGCTATATAAATAGGTACGAACTATTAGCTACCACGTATGGGTTAGAGAGAGAAAGGTGGAGCTTAAAGTTATCTCAGGGACTTCGTGGGGCAGCTTATGAAGTTTTTGCAAAAATGAGCAGAGGTGATCAGGAAAATTATGACATGCTAAAGCAGGCTCTTTTGTTAAGGTATGAAAAGAATGCAGAGTTTTACAGAAAAAAATTTAGGAATGCTAAACTACTGTCAGGTGAAACCTATCACCAGTTCTCTGCACGAATCGAGACATACTTGGAGAAATGGACTTCTCTGGGGAAAACCCAAGATCTTAAGGAAATGGTCCTTATAGAGCAACTAAGAGAGTCCATGGCTCCAGACCTGAGAAAGTTTCTCATGGAACAAGGTGCAGAGAGGCTGGGTGAGTTGCTAAATGTTGCTGAAAGGTATCAAGCAGCTCAAGCAGAGGTAACAGGTAATAAAAAGAAACAGGTGGATAACTTTAGGGCACCACAGAACTTTAATAAATTTGATCCTAGGGATCAAAATAAAGGTAAGCACCAATTTGATAGGCCACGGTATGAAAATAAAAATAAATTCCCACAATTCGATGAAAGGAAATATAATGAAAGAAAATCTTTCAACCAAGGAAAAAGGTGGTGTAAGAATTGTCAGATGGACAATCATGACACTGACCGTTGCAGAAGGAAACCTGTGTATATGGCAACCCTTCAGGTCAGGTCGACCTCAAGACAGGAGGAGGATATTATGTTAGATACCACTCCAGAAGAGATGAGGAAGGCACAGGCTGGGGATAAAACACTCAAGCCTTGTTTCAGAAAATTGTCAACTTGTCATACCACTCCAGGCAAGGGAGATTTTTACATGAAAAACAAGTTGATGTATAGGAAGGCCGGAACTAGATCCCATGGTCACGGACAGCTGGTTCTTCCAAAAAGATACAGGACAGAATTAATAAGGAGCCTACATGTGAAACCAGATGGGGACCATGAGAAGATAGGTACCATCATTCAAAAGGTGGCTCACAATTATTATTGGCCCAAAGCAAGATGGGACATTGAGAATTTTGTAGACAGGTGTAGCATAGCACATGAGGGAACACCCACAAGTGGGAACATGGATCAGGACCTGGACACGCCCCGGAGCAAAATTAGGCCTGATAATAAAAAGAAAAATAGATTTGAAAAAGTGGACCAAATGGAATGGGAAGCCCCTTTTCACGGACAAGCTTCACTTAACTGTTTTACAATGGCCACTATGCGGAGAGTGCAAAAGGATGTCTTACCCCAGGATAAGCCGACAATCCCTCAATCGGACTTAAACAAACTGGAGGAAGAGGATGTAGAGAGGAAATCTCTCATCAAGAATTTTAAGAGGGGAGAAAGCCCCAAAAGAAAAATTGGTAGCGGTCGTTTTGTGAATGATAATTCTGGGAGGAAAAATCATCACTATAAAGCTTCAAGTGGAAGAGACCATACCGGTGCATGGACAAATAGGTCCACACAATTAAAGGTCCATATGTAGCTTTGTTAAGAACGTGGACTGATGAAAAGGCAGAGGAAAACATTACATCTTCATACCAATATGTGAATGAGCTGACCACTCTCGGTTTAAAAACTGGCTGGAAACTTGCCAATGAAAATTTGAAACAAGCCAGGAAGAAACATGCTGCCTATTATAACAGGAAGGCGAAAGACAGAAATTTGGCTGTGGGAGAGAAAGTACTGCTTCTTTTGCCCGGGAGTCAGAATAAGTTACAAATTGGATGGCAGGGTCCATATACAGTTCTAGAGAAGGTGTCTAGAACAAATTATAAGATAGATAAGAAGGGGAAAGAAAAAATCTATCATGTGAATCTCCTGAAGAAATATTTGGAAAGAGAACATCAGGAAGAGACACACTTGTTGACCTTGTCCATCGCCATGGAGATGAAAAAGGAACCACTTTCATCATTTGAATATCCATTACACCCCTGTGAGACAGCAGCACAGGTGAAAATCAGTACACATTTAACGAAAACTCAGAAAGAGAGAGTGCAACAGGTTCTAAATAATCATGCAGAGGTGTTAACAGACCGACCAGGGCATACAAACCTATTGGACTATGATATGAAACTCATAGACTCCACACCTGTCTGTATGAAACCATATTCGATTCCGTTTGCTAAGGAAAAAGCTTTGAAGGAAGAGATAGACTATCTATTGAAGGAAGGAATTATTTCGCACAGTGAGTCTTCGTATAGTTCCGGGGTGGTACTCTTAAGGAAGCCCTCTGGAGAACATAGACTCTGTATAGATTACAGGAGACTGAATGCTATTACAGAAGGACAGGTGGATCCATTGCCGGATACAAATCAGCTGTTTGCCAGACTAAATAAAGCTAAATATTTCTCAAAAGTGGATCTGAGTAAAGGATACTATCAGATTCCAGTAAAGCCTGAGGTTAGACCATACCTAGCTTTTAGTACCTCAGAAGGACACAATGAGTTTAATAGATTGCCATTTGGATTGAAGAATGCGCCTAGTGTCTTCTCTAGAATGATGAGAAAATTATTGGATCCTCTGAATAATCCCTGTATAACAAATTTTATGGATGATATCCTTATAGCTACAGAAACATTTGAGGAACACATTGACTCTCTGAAGATGCTGTTTGATCGACTTAGGGAAGCAAATTTAACAGCCCGACCAACCAAATGTTGCGTTGGATGTAAAGAATTGGAATTTTTGGGACACACAGTTTATCAGGGAAACATGACCCCTGACCCAAAGAATTTAGAGAAACTACAGAAAGCCCCGAGACCACAAACCAAGAAGGACGTGAGATCCTTTGTCTCATTATGTGGTTTCTACCAGAAGTATATCAAAAACTTTAATTCCATATGTGCACCGTTAACTGAATTGACACTAAAGGACATCCAGATCGCATTACATGGACACCACAATGTGAAATGACTTACCAAGAATTGAAGGAAAAGCTCACAAGTAAACCCATTTTGAAATTACCTGACTTAAGTCAAGAATTCATAGTAAGGACGGATGCAAGTAATATTGGGCTAGGTGCAACTCTACTACAGAAATCAGATGCATTGGATGGGGAATTAAGCCCAGTGGCATATGCTAGCAGAAAGTTGAATAAAGCTGAAATCAACTACTCAACTAGCGAAAAAGAATGTCTTGCAGTAATATGGGCAATAAAGAAATTCAATATTTATCTATATGGGAAGGCATTTAAGTTGCAAACAGATCACAAACCTTTATCGTTTTTTAGCACAGGCTAAGCATGAGAACTCTAGGTTACTCCGATGGTCTTTGCTTCTGGCTCCATATAATTTTAGCATTGAGTATATATCTGGAAAAACCAATTTGGGAGCGGATTTTTTAAGCCGCCATCCGTGTGATGAGAATCACCGTAAACCCCAGATATAATAATAAATTTCTCTATGTGTATATAGAATAAAGGACTGACATATAATGTCTGTTTTAAGAGGGGAGGTGTCATGAAATATTCTAATCCACATATATAAATTATTAGGTAAATATGAAGCCTAACAAATAAAATTAATAAAGAGAAGAGCAATGGTAAAATAACAGTGGTCTTGATGGTACTGAGCAGCACCTGGTCAGAGCTTTGCTGAATCCAGTGTCGGACAGCATACTCCTTGGTCCTTTTAGCTATCAGTGAGGTGTCTCCAGAGCCCAGAGGAGAATTCGAGCAGAGGAGTCCTTTCCTGCCGCCATCACGCCAGATAAGCGAATTGGCCAGCTGAGCTCAACATTATGTCCCCTCATCTTGAACTGACTTTGTAAAATTAACATTAAGAGGGGAATTTACTTGTCTTAAAATCAGGAACTGTGAACATCTCCAATACTAGTCCCTAAAGACAAACTATTGAAGTCATGATGACAAATACCAACAGAGCTTGAACAAAACAAAACCAGTATTACCTCATTTTACTACTACACAACTGACACACATAGAACATTTGTAATAATATATGTCACTACAATATTCAATATTAAATACATTCTGTACATAACTTGTAATTTAAATTGATTGTGATTCCTGGTTCCCTTGTAGTTGAATCAGGACACATATTCATTCATGCCAGTAATGAATACATATTGTTATTTGAAAGTTTATCAGTGACTCTTTTAAGATATCTTTGTAGAGTGTTATATGTATGTGAGTGTCACAGTGTTGTCAAGAGTAGTGGATTAAATTAAATTGTTTATCTGTCTGTTGTTGTGACTTACACTTCATCATACACATACCCTAGACACATAACGTAGCATCACACTATTCCAGAATAATTCTGACTGAGATATATAGATATGTGGTAGCAAGTAAGGTTATCTATAATACACTACTCTTAATAGATATAGATACCTTCACAGCTGATCTCAGTCAGTACACTAAGTTCCCTATAAGTATTTATAACATCCCACTTCACCACAATATTAAATCATTTTTAATTCGCTGAAGAATATGTTGAAGTGTTGTACATCATATATGCAACAAACACACTTGTTTCATATAACATAAAAAGAAGACATAATGAAAACTGATTATAACCACACGGGAATATCAGGCGGCGTTTTTAGGAAAGTAATGTACAAGTTTGCCGCACAGAACGACTCTTGCGGCAGAAAGAGTTAACATGGGATTAAAACCACTACCACACATCCTTTCCTCTACATCTCTTTCTGCTTTGTCAGGCACAGTTCTTGCTTCTATCAGTTTCTCATGTTTATATATATATATATTATACAGTATAAAATGGGACCTTCAGTGTCTGAGAAGATGAATGGGCAGTATAAAATAGGACCTTCAGTGTCTGAGAAGATGAATGGGCAGTATAACACCTGACCTTCAGTGTCTGAGTATTTTGCTGGGAACTGAGAGAAGAGTGATTCTTCTCCAATTATTGCAGTCTGCAAGATCTCCCTTCTTGGGCAATTTGACAATTATTCCTTTGTTCCACTCTGATGGCACCAACCAAGATCTGCTTACTCGGAGCAAGCAAGACGACATGCACACCATCATAGCTAGCAGACGCTGGAGCTGGGTTGGCCATGTTCTCAGAAGAGACCCCGATGCCATCACAGGAACAGCTATGCTTTGGACCCCTGAAGGAAAACGAAAGAGAGGCCGACCAAAAATAACCTGGCGGAGGACTGTGGAGGCTGAGATGCAAAAAATGAACCAGAGTTGGGGCACTGTACGAAGGATGGCCGCCGACCGAGCAAAGTGGAATCAATTTGTTGTTGCCCTACAAGACGCCACTAGGCGTGATGACCACTGACTGCTTTGACGGTCGGCGGCTAAGGATCAAAGAAGAAGAAGAAGTGTCTGAGAAGATGAATGGGCAGTATAAAATAGGACCTTCAGTGTCTGAGAAGATGAATGGGCAGTATAAAATGGGACCTTCAGTATCTGAGAAAATTAATAGGCAGTATAAAATGGGACCTTCAGTGTCTGAGAAAATTAATAGGCAGTATAAAATGGGACCTTCAGTGTCTGATAACATGAATGGGCAGTATAAAATGGGACCTTCAGTGTCTAAGACGAAGATGGACGGACAGTATATAATGCGACCTTCCGTGTCTGAGAAGATGATGGCCGGATAGTATAAAATAGAACCTGCAGTGACTGAGACAAAGATGGAAATACAGTATAAAAATTAACATAGAGGACGTAAAGCATTTTGGACGATGCCGTATTCCTCTTGGTGTCATAATTTTTTTATCATGTTTTTCTATTGATATTTTTCCCTTTATTTTAGTAGTCTTTCTTAATTTGCGTGCCTCAAGGTCTTCACCTTTTTCTGAACGTCTTTCAGTTTTCCTACATCTTAATTTGTTTCACATCTCATTGCAAAAACTCGGCTATGTCTTGTATCTGAATAGTTTCATTGAATTTTGCATATTCCTTTAAAAAAACTCGACTTCTTTATCGTTATAGATTTATTGTTTTCTGCATGTTCCATTAGGCACCTCTACTAGTCTTTGTGTAGTTTTATTGAATTCTGCATGTTCCATAAGAAAACTCGACTTGTCTTTGTCTGTATTCTTCTTCTTCTTCCATCCTTAGCCACCAACCGGCAAAGCAGTATGTGGCCAGTACGCCTAGTGGCGTCTTAGGGCAACAACAAACTGATCAATCTATCGCTGTTTCCACCACGCCTAGTGGCGTCTTTGTGGAACAGAAACAGACCAAACAATCTATCGTTGTTTCCGTAATCAGATTGGTTGGCAAGCAGGTGATCAGCCCACTGTACGAAGTTTTTACGGGATGGGGTAAACAGCCCCATGCCCAACCCTCCTTAGTCGCTTTTTACGACATGCTTGGTAGGGTGCAGTGTTACTATTCTTTGCTCCCCTTTCGGGCCCCGGCAACACACGGGTGTTTGTCTGTATAGTTATATTGATTTCCGCCAGAGAAAAGAAAACGTCGAAAGGAACACCATGATAAAAGGCAGCTGAGGGCTGTCACACCAGGGGCGCATTTCCATAGTCAGTTATGACTGAAGGGGCTATTACTATTATTATTAGACAACTCGACTAGTCTTTGTGTGTGAAGTTGTATTGAATTCTACATGTTCCATTAGACTACTGGACTAGTCTTTGTATGTGAAGTTCGTATTGAATTATACATGGTCCATTAGAATACTCGACTAGTCGTTGTATTTGAAGTTCGTATTGAATTCTACATGTTCCATTAGACAACTCGACTAGTCTGTGTGTAGTTTTATTGAGTTTCGTATTTTCCATTAGACAGCTTGACTAGTCTGTGCTTAATTTTATTGAATTCATAAGAAAACTTGACTAGTCTTTGTCTGTATAATTTTATTGAATTCTACATGTTCTTTTAGACAACTCGACTAGTATTGTGTTTGTTAGTTTTGCGGAATTCTGTATGTTCCATTGATGTACCATAATTCTCTTCGCGCGAAGCTGGAATTTCTCCCATTGTATGCGGCGTGTATTTTGCTTTTTTATTCATTTTTTTTTCTGGTAAAGAACTCATATTTATGACTTAATTATTTTTCTTTCTTCTTCTTTCGTTCGCTTGAAATATGTTGTCTATATCTGCAATGTTGTTTCTTGTATAAACTTCACTGTCTTTTGTAGTTCATACAGAGGTCCGTATAGTTTTGCTTCCAGTGTTGTTTCTCTGGGCCAGTGGGTTTGCCTCAATATATCATATTCGGGACAATCTTGAAGTACGTGCTCCGCAGTCTGGGGTGCTTGTCCACATGTACACATGGCTGAATTGCCAATCTTGAATTTTGTATACATGTGGCTGCGGAGTCGGTTGTGTCCTGTTCTGAGGCGCAGAATGACAATGTGTTCCTATCTGTTCATAGCTTGGTAGTCATCCTGTGTTGGTGGCTTTCTGATTGATTTGATCATCTTTTTCATCTGATGGTACGTAGCTGATACATCCGGTTGCTCGTCTGCAGCACCTTCTTAGCCAGTCGGTCCGCTCAGTTCACAAAGTAGGGCTTGTATACCTGGCAATTTTCTGGACTGAAGTGCTTGGAGTGCTGATCTTGCATCTGTCAGGAATACTACAGGCTGTGGACCGAGATTGGTGTTCAACAGTTTCTCAGTTGCCAACTTGATTGCCTGGACTTTTGCATCATAGTTGTTACAGAATTTCCCCGTTGGTACTCTGACCGTATCCCTAGTGTTGTTTGGGTATTCTATGTACACTCCTGCTCCTCCATTCTTTACTGCATTCTGTGCTGACCCATCCGTGTATACTCGGACCCAGAGGTCATGTGGGTATTCATCATCCAGGAAACTGAGAGTGACTGTCCTACGTTGCACGCTGTTCTGTTCATCCCTGTCGAATATTCCTTTCACCTTTGTCTGGATGTGTACTGGTAGTCCAGGCTCCTCTCTCCAAGGGGTTTGTTCTGGCACAGACTTTAGGGGGCTGTCAACTTCAGGCAGGTCTGAGGTTTGTCTACGAAATCGTTTGGCCTAGTGGATAAAGCTGCTTCTTTTCAATCGCCCCATTGCTAGGTTTTGGAATCTATCCTTCATTGGATGGCTCGGCATACAGAGGAACTTATCTGCCCGTGTTAGCACTTTCGTGTCTCTGCGTTCTCTCAGTGCTTGTATCCTCCCCATTTTCTCCATCTCCACTATAGGCGTTGATTTCATTGCCCCCGTGATGACCCTAAGCGCCTGATTTTGCACCTTATCTAGCTCTTGTAATGTGGTGTTTGATGCTGGACACCACGCAGCTGACCCATATTCCAGGCGCGGTCGTATGCCATGCTGGTAAACTTTACTAAGTATTTTCCCGCTGGCTCCCCATGTGGTTCCACTTAGTTTTCTCAGGATGGCTAACTTCCTCCTGGCCTTTGTTGCTGCCTTGTTGATGTGCTGTTTCCATGTCAGCAAATCATCGAATGTAACTCCGAGATAGGTGGGTTGTTTATCTTCTCTAGGCGTGAATAGTCTCATTTATCTTGATGACACCAGTTTTTTGTTTGGGAGAGAGGGTGAAGAGCGTAGTGCTGCACTTGCTGTGTTGATGCTGACACACCATCTATTTGCCCCGAGGTTAAGGCATCTATAAGCTTTTTGTAGCAGTTTGGTGGCCAATGTTGCAGGCTCATCTGTGCACCATATAACCAGGTTTTCATCAGCGTACATTCACGCACTTTCATTCCATGTGGTAGTTCAGCAACCAGGTCGTTGATGCAGACTAGGAAAAGTGTGGGGAACAGAACCCATCCCTGAGGGACGCCATGACGCTGTAGAATTTTCTTACTCTTAAGGCCATCTAGATGTACTCGGGCTCTTCTGTTATGCAAGTATGCTTTCACCCATATGTACATCCTACCATACACTACAGTTTCTCAGTTTCTTCAAAAGCCCTTCTTTCCAAACCTTGTCAAATGTTTTCCTTAGATCTATCCATGCTGCTAGTACCAGTTTCTTATCTTGGAACACATCCTCAATCTCTTGGGAAAGGTAAGTTGCCTGATCTTCGGTAGAGTAACACTGCCTAAAGCCCGCCTGCTGTGGTACAAGAAGGTTTTCACTTTCAAGGTACCACTGTAGCCTGAGGTTGATGATACGTTCCATTGTTTTGCAGAGACTGCTTGTAAGGCTGATTGGTCTGTAGCTGGAGGCCGTGGAACTGTCTTTTCCTGGTTTTAGGAGTGGTATCATGATTGCTTCCCTCCAGGTCTGTGGAACTCTGCCTGAGTTCCAACAGATATTGAAGATCTGCAGCAGCTTTGTTTTTGCTGCGGTTCCCAAGTTCTTAATCATTTTATTGGACACTCCATCAACTCCTGGCGACTTTCTCATTTTCAATTTGGATATTGCAAGCTCCAGTTCTCTGAATGTGATTGGTGCCTCCATAACTTCAGGTATGGTTCCATCTCGTCCTGCGTACTGTTCTTTCTCACGAGTCTCCTGTTGCTTCTCTGAGCTAACTTCGATGTTGTTGTCTTTAGCAAAGGAGTCTGCAAAGTGTTCAGCTGCCTGTTTTCCCATGAGGATGTTTCCATCTTTGTACAGTGAAATCTTTGAGTTTCTCCCCGTACCCTCATCATTAAGTTATTTTACCATCTTCCACAGTTTCCTTGTATCTTTCGAAGTTCAAGGACTCTGTTTTCTCCTTCCAGCTTCTCCGCCTGGCCTGCAACTTGGCCCTTTGAAATTTGGCCTTAGCTTGCTGGTAGTTATTGTGGTGTTCTTGGCATGGACTGGTCTCTGCCTGCTTTCGAGATGTTTCCACGTCGTTGTGCAGTTGCTCTAGTTCACTATTCCAATATGGTTTGTAGTGCTTACGAGCCCCTCAAGGTATTGTTTCACGAGCAGCCTGTAATATGCATCTGCTGAATTCATCGACTAGCTTATTGATGTCTTTGTCTACAGTCAGATCTCTAGCCAGTATACTGGTACGATGCTGGTACATTGTCCAGTCTGCCTTCTTGTAGTTCCACCTAGAGAGAGTGCTGCTCTCATTGACAAGTTCATTTTCCACAATTAGGAAGACTGGCCGGTGGTCGCTGCCTCCAAGTTGTTTCCCTACAACGCGTGTGGTGTTCCACTCCAGGCCTGGTGAGTGGAATGCCAGGTCTGGTGTAGAGGTGGTGTGCCATGATCTCGAGTAAAAGGTTGGTGGGTCGATTGGCTGGTTAATCAGGATAAGCCCATTGTCATCCTGCCAGTTTTCAAGCTCCTCACCTCTCCTGTCCATGTGATCATAGCCCCAGCGCTGTGAGTGGCTGTTGAAGTCTCCGCATACAATCAGTCTTTCTTTTGCTGGGAATTTTTCTAGTGCCATTGGGCGGTCACTCGGACAGTAGTGGTTGAGCAGGCGGAATTCTGTAATTTCTGTCCTGAGATGAAGCATCTGGTTTTCCGCCCCTCCATATATGTTTCAAGCTGACATGCACTGATGTTATTCCTCACGAGTGTCAGTATTCCACCCTTTCGCCTGTCTATTTGGTCGTATCGGTAGCACTGGTAGCCTCTGATTTTGAAGGCAATGTCTTGGTTGAGGTGGGTTTTTTGCAAGCAGCATACATTTATTTGCTCTTCATTCAAGATATTTTCGAGCTCTAATTTTTTGCTGTAGCCGCCTTTTTTACTGTTGACGCCTTCAGCATTCCAGTGCATTATTTTAAGTGGTCTTTGCTTTGCTTGGCCAGTAGCTTTATTCTCATGCCTCCTGGCTTCACGGGACAATTGAGAAGGACCCCCAGTAGTAGGGGTTGGGTCCTTTTGAGGCAGAGGGCCTGGCACTGCACCTGCCTGGGTGTCCGTCACAGGGCGAGTTCCATAACGTTTTGTAGATATAGGCATATTTCTATAGCGCGTGTGCGTGGAATCCTGATTGCTGTGGTGCGCCTCTTCGCTGGTTGCCTCCGTCTTCAGCACCTTGACTTGCTAGGGCAGACTGTGGTCTTGCTCAAGTGTAGGAGGGCCTGGCCAGTCTTGGTTTTTCGGCCGCTGATGGCTGTACTTGAGCCCCATCTCCACGTCAAGGAGCTGGCCTCGATGGGGTATTTTTCTTTCTACTTTAATAAAGAAAAATTGTACTTATTGTCCTTTCATGTAGAGCTTATGTTGAGTGTGTGTCGTACATCTGGTTCATGATGGGTCCTTTCTTTATCTTTGCAGATCAAACGGTTTCAGAAGTTGGAGACGGATGAGGAGAGAATAAAAGAAGGAAGACAAATTTATGACACCTTCATCATGAAGGAATTATTATCTCAGTCACATGTAAGTTTACTTATCTCAATCACATGCAAGTTTATGTTATGTCAATCACATGCAAGTTTATGTTATGTCAATCACATGCTAATTTATTTACCTCAGCTACATGTAAGTTTCTGTATCCCAGTCACATGTAAGTTTATGTATCTTAATTACGTGCGAGTTTATGCATCCTAGTCACATGTAAGTTAATGTATCTTAATTACGTGTATCCTAGTCACATGCAAGTTTATGTATCCCAGTCACATGTAGTGTTTATGTACCTTAATTACGTTTGAGTTTATGTTTCTTAGTCACATGTAAGTTTATGTATCCCAGTCACGTAGTGTTTATGTACCTTAATTACGTTTGAGTTTATGTATCCCAGTGGGACCTCAAGACGCAGCAATAGAGACCGCAGTCAGCGACTCATAGCTTGACTGCCTGCGTCAGGACCAGGAAACCAGAGCTGGTCAAGACCGCACTCCACCTCCACGTGGTGGTCCTGGAAACAGTCTGCAGCTGTGCAGTCGCAGATATCACAGCTTAGGCGTAAACAGACACAACGCAACCACCGTCCTTTTCAGGACGAACGAAGAAGAAGAAGAAGAAGAAGATGTATCCCAGTCACATATAATTTTATGTCTACCATCAATGCTAAATTCTCTCTAGACACAGAAATTAACAGCCGCATTGGCAAAGCTGCATCCATTTTTGGCCGCCTCACAGTACATGTTTTGGGGAAAATCCAAACTGACAATGAAGACCAAAGCTGCGGTATATAATGCCTGTGCCACCAGCACACTCCTATATGGCAGCGAGACGTTTACGACTTATGCTAAGCAAGAAAGAAGGCTCAATGCGTTCCATCTACGGTATCTACGCCACGTCCTCGGTATTTCGTGGAAGGACAAAGTGACAGATGTCGAGGCGCTGTCACGTGCTGACCTTCAAAGCATGTGTACACTGCTTAGACAGCGCAGATTACGCTGGTTTGGCCATATCCGCCGCATGGAAGATGGTCGCATCTCTTAAGATGTCTTCTGCGGACAACTGGGAGATTGCAAAAGAACAGTTGGGCGACCGCAGCTGAGGTTCAAAGATGTGTGCAAGAGAGACATTAAGATACTAGACATAAATCCAGCAATCTGTGAGGATGAAGCTGCCGATCGCACCAAGGGACGATGCTACTTACGGCGCCACCTCAGATTGGGCGAAAAGAAGCTCACACCACAAGCAGAAGAGAAAAGAACACGCTGAAAGGGTCACCAGGAAAAAAAAAGCAGCTGAGTTCTCTCACCTTAGGGGCGCATTCTCATAGTCAGTCATGACTGTAGGGGCGAGCACTACTGCTACTACTGCTGCTGCTGTCGCTACTGCTACTGCTACAACAACTACTGCTGCAGCCACAGTTTAACCTAAGTGATTATTTCATCTTTACAACAGCCATAGTTTAACCTCGGTGATTATTTCATCTTTACAACAGCCACAGTTTACAAATGTAGTAAACACGTTTTTTTTTTTTTTTGGAAGAACATGTAAAACAGCGTCATATTTAGCACCCAGCATCTTGCCCACGTGCCCCATTGTATTTCCTCGGGGGTGTCTGAGGATACAAAGAAAGGATAGGAGTGTTGCACCTTCAGGCACGTCGTAAAACCAGACTAATATAAACTGTACATGAGGTTGGCAGCCACATCATGTAAAACATATTGCTACAGAGGCCACAACTACAAGAGCACGTAAATGCTGTGATGTAGGTTCCTGCAAGGGGACCAGGTCCAGTAGTGGCTTCATGCAATGTAAGGAGTGCTATGATGTAGGAGTGCTGTGATGTAGGAGTGCTATGATGTAGGCGTGCTGTGATGTAGGAGTGCTGTGATGTAGGAGTGTTGTGATGTAGGAGTGCTGTGATGTAGGCGTGCAAAAGAAAATGATGATGATGATGATCGTCCACCTGTGTGTTAAAAAAAAAAAAGAGAAAACAATAGAATTATCTACAGGTGGGCACAGACAGTAATGTTGTAGGTTGTCACGAAATGGTTTTACGACTAGAGGCTGTCTACATATAGTGACAAGACACTAGTGAGAAGAAAGACTGAAAGGATAGATTCAGATGAAAATGACAGAGCAAATGTGAAAGTTGAGACCATTGGCTCCGAGGTTGAGAACCGAAGTTGACTCTTCCTCGCCACTCCGGACGTATAAACTGCTATGGCCTCGACCACCTCTAACTACCCGTAAGGGGATAAGGTTCAATTAAGATTCACATACACCACGATACAGACAACAGATAGCTACTGTACGTAATAGAAATGACTGATTCCAGCTATATTGTACAAGTTTTATTTACACCTATAAACAAAACTCAAATACATGTCAAACACATAAAAATGCAGTGTAAGCACACCTGGAAAAACAAATTCAGGCAAAATTACAAATGATGTATCATCAAACCCAACCCTTCACCCACAAGCTTCACTTGTATGGAGAAAGAAGGTAAGATTAAATGAAATAACCACACTGCACTTGGTGGGGTCTCAGATGTCGAGCCTCCACTCCCAACTAGCTGTTCTAAATTCTAACTCTAACTCTAAGTACAGTCAGCTGGAACGACTACGAAGTGTCTACACCAAGTCTGCATAGACTTCGGTTCTACACAGCCTATCCTGAAATCTCCCGAACACTGCTACACAACTAACTCTTCTACAACTCTTCAGCAGCTGTCCTCTGTTATGATCTACACAAAACTATGTCTCAGTTCTGTCTTTCAGGTCTACCACCTGTAGACTAAACTTCAGCAGCTGTCCTCTGCTCTAAAATCTGTAGAGGGTATTGTAACCCTGTTTCCCTCCACAATTCTGTAAGTGACGACTAGGTTTAAACACTAACTTCTGGAAAAAACTGGAATAGGTAGCTGGTTTTGCTGCTACCACTCTGGATTTACCTGCCCGCTCCTCTCTGGGTTCAGGCCTTCGGCGTTATTATGGCCGGGACGAAGCGAAATAATTACGACAACGCTGGCAGCATGCCAAATCTGCGTGTGTAACAGAACGAGCTCAGCGCTCAGGATTTATCCAACAAATCCTATTCCACTCGAGAAATGTCTTCCCCTGCCTGGGAAAAACGGGTTCTCTATACTTCGTCCGCCTCTGGCAAAAATCTCAACCCTTCTCTGTGTGAGATTGCCAACTCTCGCCGGGGAAAAGTTATTGGAAACTTTCGCTCTCTCTCTCAGAGCCGCGATACCTGCTGTTAGACAGAAAAAAAAATTGCAACAGCTAAACAACATGTAAATAATACATTCCTAAAATAACTCCTTGACTCTCTTCCCGTTATGCACCACCATACAAATAATCAGGCCACCAAAGTCCGCTCCTCCACTCAACTCCCTTCTCTACCTGAGCCCAAAGTAAACATTGGCTGACCCAGATCGTCTGTTCTGCCTGACTAAGTCCGAGCAACAACAATATTTCACCGGCCCTATCTGGGCAGACGTACTGAAATATTATTCCCTTAATAGAAATAATTTCATCTCCGTCTTCTGAATACTCAGAACCACAATACATAATCAATAACGTATAACCCTGTTAGATGCTAGCATATACATACTGCCTAGAAGTTATACATAACCCCAGGTTACCAATTTAATCTCTGTAGCTACAAACACGTGTTTACAATTCTTACGACCGCGTGCTTCTCTCCCCCTCACCCCTCTGAACATCGTCTCAAATAAATATTCAGTAACCAACGCACCCACGTGCTTACAGGTTACACATCTTTCACTCCCGTCCACAGATAGATGTGTAACTATATAAATAACTAGCAGCATTACACTCTCAATAAAATCACAAATACCCATGCTCCCGCCATCCTGTAAATAAATATAATCATTAGAGAGAGCGAGAATTAAATTACGGGCCTATTTATCCTCTGAGATCAGCACGCTGACCTCGTGACGTCATATGCGTGGCTTTGATTCTCCCCCAATGATTTCAAATGCCGTTAGCTCTCGGCCAATCAATCGTTGTAAACAATTCTGATGCAACCGGTAATGCTTTAGACAAAGAAACGGGATTAAGCTCTGCCCTCTACTGCCAATTGAAGCAAAAATGGCCGAAATATATTTAATTCCCGAAAAATACGTCTATGGCCCCGCCAATCTTTAAAAAGACTAAAACTGCTGCAACTCTGATCTAGGCTCTATAATATTTCTTCTAGATTCTCTACACCCCAACTCTAAACACATAGAGAAGAAACATAAAGCAGATAAGATAAAACTCCATCGTGATCTCACTCAGAAAAACGTAAATAATAGAAGAAGAAAAAAGTGAACAAAATGCAAGGAGAAAAAGACATGGGCCATTTGAAAGACATAATCTCAGTCCACTTCATCACATCGGTCGTCGTCATTGAGACAGAAACATCACCATCTTTTTGACCTTCCAGCC